>JABXJD010001888.1:0-68957 GCA_013375575.1 Percina caprodes | reverse complement strand
TGGCAGACCTAAGATGGCATCTATATGCTGGATTTGCTGGTGGTTATAGGGAGTGGTGATGGGAAAGCACATTGCAAAATGTGTTTTTTAACTGAACTGTTCCATATGTTTGATATGTAGCTAAACGGACTGAGAGTAGTAAAACTTTTATTTTATTCTGATCTAATGATTCTCGGTGAATGAAAGGACATTATATCTTAGAATGTAATCAACATTTCCAACCACACGTGGAAAGGCGTGAAGGCAGTGGAGACGGAGAAAAGAAAAGACATGAAGTGAGAGATGGCGGCATTGCTTTGTTGTTGCAGGACACAGTCACCTATTGTTACACAAACTCCCGGGCAGTTCAGTGATTGTTGTTTTTTTTTTTTTTTACCTTCACAGTGTTTTTAAAACCTTTTTGTAATAGCCAGTGATGTTTCCGTTTACAATTCTTAGTCAATTCTTCCAAGGCTTTAAAGGAGGGTTTTGTTAGCGGAAGTTCTATAAAATCAATTAAATTGTATTTATAGTATCAAATCATAACAAGAGTTATCTTAAGACACTTTACAGATGAGTAGGTCTAGACCCCATTCTATAATTTACAAGGACCCAACAATTCCAGCAATTCCCCAGAGCAAGCATTTAGTGCAACATTGGCGAAGAAATATACCCTTAGGAAGAAACAGACAGACCCAGGCTCCTGGCAGGCGGTGACTGATGGTGCGGTTGGGGTGGGTGATGAACAGTGGCAATATTAGTCACAATAAAGTTAATGGAACTATAAATAGTAGTTCATGGTATAGCAGGATGTAGCAGGGCATAGCGCAGCATAGCAGGGCATAGCGCGGCATAGCAGGGCACTGCAGAGCTTAACAGGGTGTAGAGGCCACTGCAGAGCGTAACAGGGTGTAGCAGGGCACTGCAGAGCGTAACAGGGTGTAGCAGGCCACTGCAGAGCGTAACAGGGTTTAGCAGGGCATAGCAGGGCGCACAGCAGGGCCACAGCAACAGCTGCAACCATGGTTTAGGTGCCACCCTAATCCAAGGAAAACTGCTGGGCAAAAAAACATAAGGATTCTGGGGAATAAGCTTCCCAGAGCTAAGTTAGTAAAAAGCATTTCTTGGACATGGATCCACACAGATGGAAAGAGAGGAGTGGAGCTCAGTGTGTCAAAGGAAGTCCCCCAGATGTCTAAAACTATAACAGCATAATTAAGAGCTGGTCCAAGACAAACCTGAGCCAGTTCTAAAAGGGTTGGTAGATATCTGACGACTATGAAGAGAAGCAGAGAAGGGGGGTGTCGTGTAGAGATATACACCCTCCCCCGCCGGTCTAGGCGTACGCTGCGACTCCTCGCTCCCTAACTATAAGCCTTATCAAAGGGGAGAGTTTTAAGTTTACTCTTAAATGTGCTGATGTGGTGGTTCCACAGGAGAAGAGTCTGATAGCTGAAGGCTCTGGCTCCCATTCTACTTTTAGAGACTCTAGGAACCACAAGTAACTCTGCATTCTGGGAGCGCAGTGCTCTAGTGGGACAATAAGGTACTATTAGCTCTTCAATATATGCTGGTGCTTTACCATTTTAGAGCTTTGTAGGTCAGAAGAAGGATTTTACATTCAATCCTGGATCTTACAGGAAGCTAGTGCAGAGAAGCTAATACAGGAGAAATATGATCTCTTTTCTTAGTTCTTGTCAGAACACGCGCTGCAGCATTCTGGATCAGCTGGAGAGTCTTAAGGGACATATTTGAGCAAGATGATAGTAAGGAATTACAGTAGTCCAGCCTGGAAGGAACAAATGCATGGACTAGTTGTTCAGTATCATTGTGTTCAGGATGTTCCTAATTTTGGAAAAGATTTTTCTTGAGATTTGTTTTAAGTAGGCGTTAAAGGATATATCCTGATTTTAAAGAACTCTAAGATTTCTGACAGTAGTGCTGGAGCCCATCCAGAGTAACTATATTTTTGGATAATGAGGTTTGGAGGTGTTTAGGGCCCAGCAGAATAACCCCTGTTTAGTTTGAGTTTAACATCAGAAAATTGTAGGCCATCCATAATTTTAGATTTGTCATGCACGCTTGAAGTTTAGCTAACCGACCGGTTTTGTCTGGCTTGATTGATAGATAGATATAATTGGGTATCATCCAATGAAAGTTAATTGAGTGTTTCCTAATAATAATGCCTAGAGGAAGCATATATAAGGTGAACAAAATTGGTCCAAGAACTGAGCCTTGTAGAACGCCATGGCTAACTTTAGTGTGCCTGGAGGATTTATCATTTCAATCAACAAATTGAGATTGATCAGATAAATAGGACTTAAAACAGCTTAGTGTGATTCCTTTAATGCCAACTAAATGTTCCAGTCACTGTAACAGGATGCTATGGTCAGTGGTGTTGAATGCAGCACTAAGATCTAATAAGACAAGTATGGAGACAAGTCCTTTGCCTGCAGCAGTTAGAAGGTTGTTCGTAATTTTCACTAGTTTCATCTCTGTGCTATGATGCTTTCTAAATCCTGACTGGAAGTCCTCAAGTAAACTATCTCTATGTAGAAAATCACATAACTGATTAGCGACTACCTTCTCAAGGATCTTGGAGAAAAGTTAGATATAGGTCTATAGTTTGGCTAAGACCTAAGGATCGAAGAAGAGGTTTTATCACAGCTATTTTAAATGACTGCGGTACATAACCTATTAATAGAGACATATTGATCATATCTAGTAATGGAGCGTTAACCACGGGTTCTTCCAGTTGGTATGCCATTTGTTTTCAATTTTGGCAAGGTTTGTTTTTAATTTGCAAGTTTGGGAGTTATACCAAGGTGCTAGTTTCCTTTGCTTCATCTTCTTTTTGAGAGGAGCAACAAAGTCTACAGTCACAGAAGAGCACGTAGCACTGAACCTCTGGTCAGTGACCAACAAAGAGAATCTTCTTTATTGGTGGTCTGGTGGTATTGGAAGAAAGGGTGGGCACTATTAACAAGTTCAGCTGCATACATCTGGGTGGCCAGGAGATGGACAAAACTGGTATAAGATACTTATGAGATTTATTTCCCTATTAACAGCAAAATGTTGTACACCTAAAGTGTGTTTGAATTAAAAAGTAATTGAATGTGGATGTAGCATGTGTTCACTTACAAACTTTAAGTATTCCTCTGTAGCTCCAGCTCAATTGCAGGATTAGAAAAAGCCCATGTCCACAGTGGCTTCTTTCATGGATAGGCTGAAACTTCACAGGGTTGCCTGGTCCACGCACATTTGGTTGAGAACCTTCCCATAAAGAAGGGCTGTTTTAAAGCCACATAGTAGACAAGAAAGATTTATGGTTTTACAACACCTGAGGAGAAAGGGGAGACACCGCAGTGAATAGCATAGAGTTCCCCTTTAATCCTTTTAGCTTTTGAAAGAAGGAAAAGGGTGAGCGTTTGTGGAAGAAAAGTCTAAATCCCTGTGCTTTGAGCACTTTTCTTTTATGCAATGGTGTTTTCATTTCTATTCTCTAAAGTTTGTATAAAGACTGAGTCTTTATGTATCTTTCTCTGTAGGGGCAGCTTGTTTAGCCAGGGAGTTATTACTTAGCACGAGCAGAACCTGTTTTTGTCTGTGCTGTATGTAAATGACGTTTGTATGTAAGTTTTCCCACACGGAGACTGGGGGTTGGGTTGGTTGAGAAGGGGATGTGGGGTGACAAATGCCAGGTGTTTGATTCTTCCCAGACTAGCAACTCGGGTGGCCGAGCGCCGGGCCGACACAGAGCCCTGCTCTCACGTCTCATGTGACCACTTGTTTGATGTTGGTGTTTTTCTCTGAGCACCGTGCCAGAAACCGCATAGAAGAGGAAATTTGGAGTAGGTGATGACATGAAGGGAAAGCAGACTGACTAACTGATAGCATGAGAACGTTGTTTTTAGCACGCTGGATGTGGGCACAGGCTGAGTGATTTGCACAAGTTTGTGTAAACCTAAGATATTCAAACTTGTTTTGTAAATGGCTAGATGTATTTTATTAGACTAATGGTATTTTAAGGATGAAGAAATTGTGGTGACAAGTTATAAGTTATTAAGTTATCTGGCACTTGATTTGAGAAAACAACTTAAAGGAAAAGATTCTTAGAGCCTTTGGACAGTAACCTCAGAAAACTTTTTTAATCGACTACAAAGTTTTTTTTTTTTTTTAAAGCCTCTTCAAAACAGTTAAAATGGCAATGTACAGGTAAATATGCATGTTTTAGAATATGCATACATGAGTCTCCGTTACAGTAAAAAAAGAGTAGTAAGTATTAATATTGAGAGAGCAAAGTCAGAATTTCAGCTATAACACAAATAGATGAAATAGACAAGTAAAGTTTATGTTATATAACTTCAAGGGGAACTCCACAGATTATACACCACCCATTTGAAAATCTCAGTAGCTTTTGTAAGATATTCAACCACCAAACAATTGAGAAAACCATGAATGAGTAAGGATCCATTGCTGATTTTGAAGCTAGTTCTGTGTCATCTTTGTGTGGGCAGTGTGTTTAGATGACCGGTGTGTGTGGCTCCAGTGCACAGAGGAGTAGGGCAGCGGAGGTCTCCCCAGAACCAACGCTTCACGGACGAAAGCCGAACAGCGTTCATCCAAACACTGCCACGCTGCCATGACACAGAGATGGATTTAAATTAGCAACATATTTAACTGCAGAAAGAGTGAAAATGAGTGAATACATTTGGGTTGCACAACAAGACATCTCAGTCTAAATGAGTTGGCTATGTTTGAATGAATTCAGTGTCAAACTGAAAGGCCTCTTAATTCACATTACAACAGTTTTGTTTGGACAGCTCCTACTGAATTAGACAAGCGAACCTAATGCTCTCAGTCAGTTCGATCTTGTTTGCTGGCATTTCATTTTTTGGCCTTCCTAACTTTGCCAAGAGTTACGAGAATGAGCCAGAGGGATGCCAACAAACTCTTGCTAAAGACTATTTATTGTCTTTGAAGAGGGGCTTTGAGTAAAGCAGGACAAAAGCTCTTAAAAAGAACAGTGGTAAGATTTATGGCACTCTAAAGAAGCTGTCCCATAAACCACCAGACCAGCTGTGTGTTGTTTGTTGCCAGGAGGTGACAGCCATTGAAGTTGCTCTGCCTTTTGTCCTCACTTCTCTCTTATTCTCTCATGTTTCTTCTGGAGGTCGCCTCTCGCCACTTTGTTTTCTGTTGATCTGAGTGGGTAACACACATTATGAGAAATTATTTTGGGAGACTGTTTATACTACAGTACCTGTCACATCTAGTGTAGTGCTTTTCCACTACAATAACCTATACCTAACTTTTCATGTTTCAAATACACACAACTGAAAAGGCAACATCAGGGTCGGACGCGTAAATGTCTGTGTTGATTCAAGACTAAAACTGTGGACGTACATAGACAAAAATATGCATATACAATTCTTTTCCTCAGATTTTGAATGCTGCACATATGCATGCTTATTTTTAATGAATCTCACTATGTGGAGCAGGGAGCACATTTAAAAAATAATTTAAAAAAAACGTGCCTTTGACGTTTTACGGAACACTAAGTCTGAAAAAAATAACACAATCAGTGAAATTAGCAAATCTAAAAACGTTTTAAGTTACCCGTCTCCCAGTTTATATTCAATATTGTTCTTATCACATCACCCACAGCTATCTCATCGTAAACCGTGTGCACCACGCCTGATCTGAGATATGTGTGAGGTGTTTTTCTTTTATTACCCTCGGCGAAAGTAGTTAGCACGCATTAGCTTGGAGGGCTTGTTTACTTTTCTGTCTTTGTTGCTCTGTACGTCCCGTACTTGTTTGATACCCATACATACATGAAAAAATAACAAATAGTTGACTATTTGTTGAATATAGCATCCAGCAGCAAAAGGGAACTGTGTTTTATTCACGCAAAAGTATTTTCAATGATTGTACACAGTGGCCTCCATAGCGTGCTGCGTGTGGCGTCTCAGCACACGGGATTGAAAGGGGATTCAAAGGGTCCACTTTTGTTGTTTGCTTAGAAGTTATTGTACGTTTTTAGTTCTGTTGTGTTTAGAACATGGACTCATCTGCTTATGTCCAGTCTCACCCTGGCAGGTGCTTATACAAATGTATAGTCGTACAGAATTTCTGTTCATAATAGCAAACACTGACTATAGAGCTGAGAAATGTTTGTAGAATGAGCTGTACCATGCATTGGTCATAGTGGGTGAACTTGTAATGAGAGATAAGTAATGCAGTACATACGTATTCTGAAGAGTTTATTTGATAGTTATATCAATTGAAATTCAAGGAGTAAGACACATCTTACGTTTCAGAATGGGAAATACCTTTCCACGCCAAAAAGGCGGTGCGGACCCAAAATATAATTTCAAAAAGGCCAGTGTGTACAAGCCCTAATGTGGGTGCCTCCTCTATATCTTCGGTTCTGCTTATCTGTTCCACCTACACAACTACAATTACAAATCTCGCTCTTTCTGAACTGGACAGCGCTGCATAAAGCGATACATTTTGTTTAGTTTAGGCAGTATTGGCAATATGAATAAGAGTTGCAAAGACATGAATCACCCATGCGCCTTGGACGCCAGGTTTTCTACCACGCTCCGATTGCCCAATTCCATTTTATTTGTAGTGTCAAATAATATCTCAGGACACTTTACAGTTGGAGTAGTTCTAGTCCACACTCTAATTCACAGAGACCAACAATTCTGCCAAGAGCAAGCATTTGGTGCGACAGTGGCGAGGAAACACTTCCTTTTAACAGGCAGATAATAGAACTGTAACTAGTATTAATATAAGTAGCGGTACAGGGCGTTGAGAGAGATAGATAGATAGATCTAGAGATAGAGATAGATAGATAGATAGATAGATAGATAGATAGATAGATAGATAGATAGATAGATAGATAGATAGATAGATAGATATAGCCGTAAACTAAAGGTGCCTGTCATGACCTGAGCCGTTAGTCTAAACTCACATAAATGCCAGGAAGCCTGGCACTTATGTGACTTACTGTATGTTGTCTCTGTAAGTGCTATTGGCACTCATGGCGTTTTTCCACTGCTGGTAACCGCTCGACTCGCCTCGACTCGATGCACTCTGCGTCCGTTTTCCATTGCAGATTGAGTAACGCCACAGCGTGGCTGGTCACCATAGCTACGCAGCCGTAAACTGCCATGATGTAATTTTCAACGCAGCTCACAACAGCACGTTGGAGGTGTGTTGTTTTTGATTCTCGGCATGTGGCTACTTGCCACAGCCAGAAGAAATGTTCAAATCACCGCTGAATAAAACAGGAGTTTGGGAATTCCGACGGAGTTCAGACGTCGACATGACTATTGTTCGCCGACACAAAAGGGTAAGTGAAGTTTCCTGGTAACGTTAGCTAACATTTGCATGTGTTCAGGGTCACAGCAGTATTTACTGTACGCTATATAAAGTACATGAACTTTAGCAACACACCAAAATATGCATGCTGTGTACTGTTTGTGTTTCAGATCCTTCACGCTTTGCAAAATCACCGCCGCAGACGTCTGTTTGGGCGTTCGATGTACAACTGGTGAAATCTCTGGTTCTGACCTGCTGTGCTTTGTATAATCTTCATGAGAGTCATGGAGAGGCTTATGACAATGATTGGGATGCATCTGGGACACTGTCACAGGGTGCAGAGGAAGAAGACCGGGATGTACCGGAGGGTTTGATGCGCTACTTGAATAGCTAAATAAAATCTTTTCTTTAATATATTGTCTTTTTTTTTTTTTAAGTAACAGTGTGCAATATTATAAACGACATGCAAAAGCCCCTAATGGCCTATATTGAATAGTTGAAAAGTGAGAATAGTGCAGAGAGTAGATAATCTGTCGGTGTCTGGCTAGATTATTTTTTTTTTTAAATGGCACGGTTGTTCGGACACACTCTGCACTCTTGTTTGCTAAAAGCGCAGTCATAAGTGACGATCCTCCGACCAACCAGCAGTCTGCAGGTTTTCAAGTCACCTTTTGGTATCGCCTCAGCTCGCTTGGAACCTCGACTGAGGTAGTACTAAAAAAAGTATCTGGTAGCAGGTCCCAGGGACTTTTTTTTTCGAAATGGAAAACCAAAAAAGGCGAGTAGATACCACGCAGTGGAAAAACACCTTTAGTAATAGAAAGTTGCCTGTAGATGACTATAGCTGGGACTTAATAGCCTGAAAAGACAATCTGACTACAGTAAGAAGTCTTACCAGTCCCAGTTGAAATTTGATCTCTTAAAATTATTATTTTACACCTGTGTTTATATTGATAATGTTTAGGCATTTCCAAAAAAGACTCATGGAAACTATGGTCACATACAGACAGTAGTTTTGTTTTTTCCTAATTTGTTCTCATTGTTCTCACAGATTGATGTAGAGAGAAAAATCATGGGGCACATCTCTTGTAATGTGTGTGTATGTATCCTTTCTGTGTTTTGGCTTGTAAGAAACCTGGGAAAGCAGCACATTCAATTCAAACTTACCATCATCAGCACAATCAGTTGGAGTTTGTTTGCCAGAAATAACTAAACTAACTAAACATAAACAGTATTACTAACTCGTCTGTTACCTCTAGGATTCAATTCAATTTTATTTATATAGCGCTAAATCCCGATAGAGAGGCACCGATCAATCAGACGATTTACAGCTTGACATTGCCAGTAACCGACCTATCAGGCTTGGATATAGCCAATTCTGTGCCAGCAACTGTACATGCAAATTAAACTTGCATACACAAGTTTTTGAGTCAATGTGGACTTGCTGTGCAGCAAAGAATCAGTTTAACAAGTCACCAGTTGATCACCTATCGGCAATGGCAGATCTGGCTCTTTTAGAAGACCTCTATGCACCGTTACAACAGTGCACACAGGCCACGGCAGAACGCTTTATAGGATTGATTAAGGGCAGATGGCTCTGTCTTGCATCAGTGGAGGGGGGGCCTACTATACACGCCAGAAAAAGTCTGCAACATGGTTTTAGCCTGTGGGGTTCTGTTAAACATCGTGCAGGAAAACAGGGTGGCGTAGTTGTATTATTGGAGCCAGATGACCCGATGCCCAGAGAGCAGTCTCCAGCACAGTCCCAACTGGGGGCTAAACCAAGGAGACAGGATATTATTCCTCGCCTTTTAAAAGGTATAGATTTATGTTTGGTAGTGATATTCAATACAGGAAACATGACGATGCACAACATTTTTAATTTTCTTCAGATTTTAGTTTGTCATTAATGGCCACAAGTGAACAATTTCTTTCTGCCATTTGACGGCACCAGGCGGGAGGGCATGAGACAGAAGGCTCCAGGCTGCAGCCATACAGTCTTGAAGATCTCACAAACTTGGGATCTTACAGAGGCCGGCGGGTCCTCTAACTCTTGTAGGTCGCCATACTCGTCCTCAGTGCTGCTGTCTCTGACTCACTCACTGGACCGTCGACCTGACAAAAACCGGCATGCAAGCAGAGCTCGGCTAGCCTCGGAGCTAAGGCGGGGCTACAGATTGGGTGTCCCTAGAACTTGCGTATCTAACAGTAGTTCCGCACTACCAAGGTTTATTTTATTAAATAAACTTCAGCTGGAGGCTGATTTACTGGGGCAACACTGTTGCTGACCGCATCAGTGATCTCTTTTCATTCTTTCTACAGTCTTGAATACCAGTTTTCAGGCTGCCAAATAGTACACACGTTACTGCAAATGAACTTGTGATATCAGAGGTTCAATCTCCACCTCTGAAAACTGCCGCTTCTTAGCCAGATTACATCTCGCCATGTCGTAAATAGTAAGGGCGAGGCCTCTAAACCGAGAATATATTGGGGCGTGACATTTAAATTCCGATCGTTTCCAGCCGCTGCATTTATCAATGTACGACCATTCCTACGCTCTGATTGGTGATACGAACGTTTCATGAATCCCACATGAAGCCTGTCGTAAGATGATTTCGGCGCTGGTTTCTACGTTAGGTTGATAAATGGGGGCCATTGTGTTGGGTCACACTGTGTTGGGTCACACTCAGGCATGGTTTCAAAATAATTATTAGACATGTCGATACAACAAATGTTTGTTTAACAAAAAGAAAATGCATACAAACTTCAAAATTATAAAATTGTACTGATATCTTTAAGGATCTTTCATTTTCTATACCCGAAAAGGGGCATGGTCTTGGCAAAGTAACCGTTTGTAGCGGTCCGGTGTATGGGCCATTCCCCTTTCTGCTTTAGGCCACTTTGTTTGGCAAGCAGTAAATAATATTCAAATATTACATGTTTTTAAGTTGCACACTACATAATCAGAACTTTACTTTGTTTTGGATTGGTTTTGCGTTTCATTAAAGAAAACAATAGCAGAGGAAAATCTAATTATAGCATGAAATTTTTCAAATGTCAACATCACTTCAGACTTGTCAAAAACTGTATTGATCAAACTTCTTAATGTTTATTTTTATTTTTTTTGTATTTCTCACTGTTTGTTTTCTCTACCTCCTCCCAGTCAGAGCAACCCAGTCCAGCCAGTTCCAGCTCCAGTTCAGGCTTTGCTCACACACACCACAAACGACAAGGTAATAATCTGGAACGAGCATACATTTCAGCTGAACTCATGTTTAATGTCTTTTTCAATCAGAAACTATGTGTCTAATGGTGTAGCTCATATGGAGTACCTGGTAGTTTCAGTCTAACTTTGAGTCCAGACAGAATTTAAACACTGTACTGGTTTCCTTTCTAACTAAACACAGCAGCGTTATTATCTTGTCTGTTACCTCGGAGATAGAAAGGCACCGATTGATCGGCCATCACCGGTAACTGGCCTGTCAGGCTCAGATATAGCCAATTCTGTGTCAAATGTGCATGCATTCGCCACACGATTCACGCGCGCACAGTATTGACAACTTGTTGAGCTTACTAGCTTACAAGCTTACTCTTTTCTGTGATTCTTCTCTTTACTGCACTTCATTTTAGTTAGAGGTTTGTAAAAAAGGTTCTGTCCGGTAACCTGGGGGAGATTTATGAGAGAAGGTACCCTGGGAACCAGACATACGTGTGAGCTCATGTTTCATTTCCTCTGGTCCAGCCAACCAGGACCTGGGCGGACCAATCCCAACTGTTTATCCCATATAGGGTGGGTTTTATACAATAACTGACAACATGAGGAGTTTACGTGCTATACGCAAAATACGTGATGTAATTTTTGGCTGATGCAGACACTGCGGCAAGCCTAATCCTAGCTATAAACCTAGCTTAGTGTAGATGAGCGCCATTAAGGCAGTTATCAGCAACAACAAAAAGATGGCTGCAGCTAATGTGGTAAAGTACTATTTCAAATTCTGATGGCAAAAACAGCAACACTCGCTGACAGATATTTATGCTACAGCATGACACACTGTAGTCTGTCCGGTGCTCAGCGCTATGTCACATGTTCCCAGCTCTGATTGGTTGTAGGTCTATTCAATTGCACCCAGAGGCATTTCGGTTTACGGGCGTTAGGGACGGATATCAAGAACCGGTACTAAACTGGAACCAGACGATGTTAGCGACAAGCTAAAGCGTCCAGGCTCACTAACTTAAGGTGGGCTGACCTTTAAGGTGGACCAGCTATTCTCATTTTAGGGACAAGCTGCTCAACTGAATTTACTGTGAGCTGTTCTGATAACCAGATAGAACTCATGTTGTTTCTTTAGAATTGTTAGACCATCATACAATAATAATTCTCTATAATGTCAAAATCATTATTATTAAAACATTTTATTAAACGTAATTTGACATCTTCCACTGGATAGAAATTATTCTAAAGGCCTTCTCGTGTCGTATCTTCTGGCGCCACAAAATACAACTTACACACTTTAGCAACAATGCTGGGAAAAACCTAGAACATGTATTACTGTTATAGAAATATAGACTTGTCAAAGCCATATGAGATACAGCTGTCATTTTATAAGACCAACGTTGTCATATTTCTAGATTGCATGATCATTTTACGAGTAAAACTTAACAGCGCGGCATCTTTTTTTTCCCACTATTTGTTTAAGTAAAAAAAAAAAAATCTTTTCTCATATTCTCATTTCTTTTGACAACAGTGGTCATAGTATTTGGTTGTAGAGAGCTACATGAATCACAGTTACATTTTCAGTGTCACCCACTTATCAAAACAACTTGCTTAAAAGTGAAAATAAAGGCAAGCATTGCTAATATTATCCTAACGGTCAGTTGTATTGCAGAGCATCATCCTTGTTCAGCTTTGACTTTTTTACTTTCATCATCAGGTTAAACCTGCCATATGTTGAAAAGCTGTTTGTGTATTCTGGTTCCTCTTTGGAATCTGTAGCCGCTGCAACCCCTACACCTGGGTAGTGGAAATATGATAATAAATGTTAATGTTAATAAAACTTGACACAAAAATAGTTTTAAATGCTCTAGAAGTCATTTGTGACTGAAAATAGTCCAAGTGGGTCCGTGTAACGCTTATCAGTTCAATTTTCTAAGTACAAACACAAAAATGGGTTCAAATATCCAATTTTTATTATTTTTCCGCCTTGACGAATAAAGAAAATGTGATCTTTAACCTGTTTTTCCCAATTGTCTGTTTTTATTCAGAGGATCAGAAATGTAGAAAATTACAAAATTGTGTCTGGGCTCCATTTATTCACTATGGCAATGATATTGTCTCCGCCTACTTACCAACGATTGGTTGGCTGTCATCGTGGGTCTGTCTGGATGCGTTTAGGTGTTTTAGACGTTCAAGAAGACTCGGGGCGGTCATGTCGACGCTGGATAATTATGAGAATATAATTTGCAACCTTGTTGAGAATTTAGGTAATACTTGGTGTCAGTTTGATTTGAAGTGTGCTGGGTACAATGACGCATTCATTTTTTCTCTTTTGAGCAGTGTGTTCATGTTTTCTGTAGATTACTAATGTAAATGGATACAAAAATGTGATGATGTCCGACACATTTTGAAGAAGAACGTCTTACCTACAGCATTAGACAGGCATTCTAAAACGCATAACGTGAAAAAGCTTAACGTGGTTTAGCCTAATATAACCTAAACAATGATCAATGATTACCAACTTTCTTTCTCATATTGCTCCTCATGACCACTGAAAACTGTCAAAATAAAAAGTCCTATTATTATGGATGTTGTCTGACATTAAGCGTGGGGGGGGATAGCTAGGCGGAAAGAGGGAGAGAATATCATTGCAGTACTGAATACTTGAAGCCCAGATGCAATTGTGTAATTTTCTAAATTTCTGATCTTTTTGAATAAAAACCGAAAATTGGAAAAACCGCTTAATTTAATTGGATATTTGAACCCATTCTTCTGTTTTTCCAAATGACCTCTGCTTATGTGTTTGTAATTTTCTCTGGATACAGTGGTGGACTTCATCATCAGGAAAAGGGTGGCTATTCCTGCCACCACCCACACAGGTAACAGTTCCTGGTAGGCCCCCACACCCTTTGCACATCAGCATTATTTTTCCAGCTCATGTATATGCATGAAAGGCCATGCATCTGTCTGCGGTCACGTTAGTAGGGTTTGGTATTATATCGTCATACCATACACCCATCACTGCTGATCCAGCTCCATGTGTACATCTGTCCCCCTGCACTCTCTGGTGTCTACGTGTGGGAACACACTGTTTATCTTTTAGGTAATTACATCCATTGTTGCTGACTATGATTTCTTTAGTTGATTAGTCAGTATTATATGATTGTTGATGCTGAATGACTTATTTCCAAAAAAACTTGTGAGCACATCTCTGCTAAACCCAAGATTTAAAGTGATGCTCTTGCAGGATTCTTTGTGGAGAAACTAAGTTTTACCGATCCGTCCACTGAAGCAAATAATCAATTAATCGACAAAATCATGAAGTCGACTAAGGATTTCTTTAGTGGAGGACATCTCTATAACACACACACTGGCATTTATTTAGATTCATCCCACACACACCGTCCTGCTGCTGCAAATACTCACTACAGCGCCAAATGTAGAATGAAATGAAAATAGCCTTTGACAAATTTTTAATGAAACTATACATTTGTGAGCCATTTTAAAGATTGACGGCCTCAAGAGGATCCAACTGACAGGGTAGGAGAGGCAGAGAGATGGATTGACACTGTTGGTTTCGGTCTCTTTGTGGGATTTTTGACAATAAGAAAACTGCCTGGGACCAAACCCGCAGCAGTTCGGGAGCCGCAAGCTCCACTGGACCATCCCTCCGCCTCACAGCATGACCCGCTGCCTTAAGCATGTTTCTACTTGTTTTACTTTGAAATCCTAACGTGTTGTCTCGTGTTCTCTCCCACACACACACACACACACACACACACACACACACACACACACAGTGCTGGGCCCACTACAGTCAGTCATGCAGGATCTGCACTCAGACGACAACGATGAAGATTCAGACAACGACAATGACCATGACATGGACTCTGACAACGAGCGGCCAGCACACACACATCTTACACACCATCAACGCAGGTTAGTGAATTGTCCTCTGCAACACACACACACACACACCCCGTAATCATCAACATAGGCTTTTGGTTGGACCATCTCAGCTCTGAAAAAGCTGTGTGATAACCGACCAGCGGCCTGTACTGCAGATCAAGATGATCATGCCCAGGATTTCTTTTAGTTCCCTAACCTAACAACCGCGGTCCTGCGTAACCTGTGTCACGATGGTGGTTAACAACTAGTTCAATCAACCCAGGGTTTCTCCATCCAGCAACGTGCACGTTCACATAAAAGAGGCGTTCATATTTTACATAAGAAGAGCAAACTATATTACATAAATCTGAGGAACACCGACAACGTTTTACCGGCAAAACACAATGCAGTTGCTGCTAAAACAGGAAGGAAAGCTGGTAGAAATAGCCAACGCTGTAAATGTCTCTCTCTCTCTCTCTCTCTCTCTCTCTCTCTCTCTCTCTCTCTCTCTCTCTCTCTCTCTCTCTCTCTCTCTCTCTCTCTCTCTCTCTCTCTCTCTCTCTCTCTCTGTGTGTGTGTACACCATGCTCCAGCAGATCTTCTAGGAACTGTGACGCTGTTATCAATTGAGTATTGATTGGTCAGTAGGCGGTGCTTTTACACCGGTTGATCCTAATCTCATACTCTCAACATAACCTGCTTTCAACCAGGTTAGGTGTTCAGCATAAGTTACCACGGCGATATAACCTGGTAACAAGTGATCCATCGTCATGATACAGAAAACCCTGGGTTTGACCTGAAGTAACCTCGTTAACGCCAAATCTTGCTTCGTAGTACAGGCCACTGACCAGGTTTGGGCCCTGACTATCTGACCAGGGTTCAACCCTTCTCTTGAAAAATTCAAACCAAGCCAGTGTTCATGGGTATATTTCTGGTCATGATAATTCAGAGATCACCTGGGTCACAACCATCATATACATTGAACAGCTAACATCACATACTCCCGTACACCACAAGA
This sequence comes from Percina caprodes, assembly GCA_013375575.1. Taxonomy (NCBI): domain Eukaryota; kingdom Metazoa; phylum Chordata; class Actinopteri; order Perciformes; family Percidae; genus Percina; species Percina caprodes. The sequence goes on along the minus strand of JABXJD010001888.1, from coordinate 53,526 downwards.
ACTTATCTGTTTTGTAGCTACTTGACTTTGTTGTTGTACAGTAGGGAGAGAGAAATAAATCTTACTTTGATTGTTTTGCAGTGATTACTTTCTAAAGCACAAATAATAACCATGATGATTTTTATTTTTTATTTCTATTTCTCTGCATATTTATTGCAGCTGCTGGACAAGGAAGTGCAGAGTCTTGTAATCATGACTTCATGACATTTCATAAAATACTGAAGCAGCGCCGCAATTATTTGTGTATATAGATGCAAAGCTAAGCTAAGCTGGGCTCATAACAAGCTGGCAATATTAATCCCCCTGTCTCAATCTCCCTGTGTGTTGCATTTAATGTGCGTGTAAGACTAAACACGCCTAGATGAGTGTATGTCTTTCCTACTTCTAGAGGGGTTGTGCTGTGTTAAACTGACTCACCCAGCTTATGTTTGGTTTGGTGTTCTGAAGCCGGGCCTGATAACTCTGGTGTCTCCCTCGACAACGTAAAATGTATATTTTATTTAACCAGGTAGGCTGTTGAGAACAGGTTCTCATTTGCAACGGTTCTCAAGTTGCATATACAGTTTAAAAAATAAAAAAAATTGGAACCTCTCCAATACAGGTAGACCCATGGCAGTAGTGATGTCCAAATGGAGCTTTGTAAAGCATTTTATTTATTTTCTGAGCCCACTAGCTGGTGCTCTCTGTTCTACAAAGGGTTGAAAGCACACTGAATTGCCATTCCTTGAGCCTTTTTCTTTAAATCAGGAGCGCCATCTAGTGGGTCAACAAACACAGCTGATGGTTCATAAAGCCTGAGTTGGACATGATTCCGTGGCAGCCTGACTGTCACTGATCATTGGTTGTTTGTCTTTCGTCCTGTGACAGGGTCAGTTTGAGTGATGGCAGTGAGAGCGACAGCTCCTCACCTTCACCCCCATGCCGCAATGAAGCCCCCCCCTTACTAAAGACTACTAATAACCAGGTAAGATGATATCGTATTATGTGTCATGTACAAACCCCAATTCCAATGAAGTTGGGACGTTGTGTAAAACGTTAATAAAAACAGAATACAATGATTTGCAAATCCTCTTATGTTCAAATGAATACATTACAAAGACAAGATATTTAATGTTCAAACTGATGAACATTATTGTTTTTTTGCAAATATTCACTCATTTTGAATTTGATGCCTGCAACACATTCCAAAAAAGCTGCGACAGGCAACCACATCTTAGGAAAGTAGAGGAATGCTCAAAAATCACCTGTTTGGAACATTCCACAGGGGAACAGGTTAATGATCGGGTATTAAAGGAGCATCCCCACAAGGCTCAGATGTTCACAAGCAGGGATGGGGCGAGGTTCACCACTTTAACAACTGCGTGAGCAAATAGTCCAACAGTTTAAGAACGTTTCTCAACGTACAATTGCAAGGAATTTGGGGATTTCATCATCTACAGTCCATAATATCCTCAAAAGATCCAGAGAATCTGGAGAAATCTCTACATGTAAGCAGCAGGGCCAAAAACCAACACTAGATGGCCATGACCTTCGACCCCTCAGCGGCACTGCATTAAAAACCGACATCTTTATGTTATTATTATGTATGTATTATGTAAAGGATATTACCACGTGGGCTCAGGAACACTTTGGAGAACCATTGTCAGTTAACACAGTTTGTCGCAACATCTATAAGTGCAAGTTAAAACTCTACCATGGAAAGTGAACGCCATATCAGAATCAGCTTTATACATATTAACAACACCAGAAAGCAGCCGGCTTCTCTGGGCCCGAGCTCATCTGAGATGGACTGAAGCAAAGTGGAAGAATGTGCTGTGGTCTGACAAGTCCACATTTCAAATAGTTTCTGGAAAACAAAAGACCAAAAGAGGAAAAGGACCATCCAGATTGTTACAGTATCGGCGCAAAGGTCAAGACAATGCTAAGCCACATTCTGCACGTGTTTGCTATTAATTACATTATCTTAATGCAGTGTAACTAGTTCAGCATGTAAAATGTACAATCGTCATCATATCAAATCAACAGCCACGTGCAATTAAGCTAGCAGCTGAAGAACACAAACAACGAAAAGCACCAGTTAACTTATTTAAATTTGATCTAGGATGCGATTCGGGAAAAATATGAATCACAATTATTTATCTTAGAATTGATATCGCATTCTCTGCCACAGTCTTTTGCACACATGAACCATGATGAAACAAAACAAATTGGCAGTACCAGACATAGATTTATATTGGCACCTAGAGCACATTGGGCGTCACCACAAGCCGGGAAACCCAAAGGCCTCGATGAAGAGAAGAGCGAGCATCTCAGCGCCTATTTTATACGGTCAGTGTTTAAAACTCCCAGCGTACGTAGCGTTTGTGTTGTCGGGCTATTAAAATTGAATGAGAATCGAAGTCATTAAAAAAAAAAAATTTAAGTTATTTAAAAATGTAATCGATTAATCGTGCAGGCCTACTTTGAACTATAGTCTAACCCAACAACAGGCTTTAATGAACTCACAGCGTAAATTATACGACTTACAGTTCTCAAGGACTCATGCACACAATCTCAACTGGCTAGTTATCCTTCGGAGAGCGGCAGTCTCTTTTATTTCTTTTCATCCCTTTTTTGCCCGGTTGCGGTGTGAAGCGCGTACCCACGCTGTTCTCCAACAGGCCGTCACAATCACTGCTGATAGACAGCCTTTATGTTTATGTACAGCTCTATTTCTGATCCCATAGGGAGCCACCACGGCAAAATAAACATAGAGGAAACACTGTATATATACTGTGTGCGTGTGCGTGTGTGTGCTACTTTTAATTTGGGATTTGGGTATGAGGTTTAGAACAAAATAATAAGAGGTTATTATTGGTGGCAGTAGCTCAGTTCGTAGGGAGTTGGGCTGGGAACCGGAAGGCCGCTGGTTCAAGTCCCCGTTCGGACCAAAGTATGGTGGTGGACTGGTAGCTGGAGAGGTGCCAGTTCACTTCACAACTGCTCGAGCAGCCCCCTCACGCTGACATCTCTCCATTAGTGCACGTGTGTGTAATTCAGGTCTGTGTGTAATAACGGAGTGTAAATTGTAATTTCCCCTCGTGGGATTAATAAAGTATACATTATGTTAGGTGATGTGACACAGTGGTACGTCGAAAAGGATTTGAAAATCACTGGATTCTGTTTTTATTTACGTTTTACACAAACGTCCCAACTTTATTGTAATTGGGGTTTGTACAGTATTTAGTTATTGTAATTGAATGTACCCCAAGAGAACCCGGGTGCTAATGTATGTAGCTCCAAGTCACCCAGAGTGACTTTGACCCAATGTATCTCTCTGTCCTCTGGCAGATACTGGAAGTGAAGAGTCCCAGCAAGCAGAGCAAGCAGGACAAGAACAGAAACTTAGATTGTGACAAGGTACACATGGCTCTTTGTTTCTTCAGTATAAATCAGCCCACATAAAGATAGATTAGGAAGCATGTGGGGTTCTGGCACAGGATATTCCACTTTTGAGACAGCTCTGTGTTTACTGGAACTTTCAACATGGGTCATCCAACCTGACTTCAGAGTATAACATGGCTCTGATGCTGCTTGGCTTTAACAAAAATGGAAATACAACATGGCTTTCTAAAGTTATACTATTAAAAGTACTTTAGAGTGGACTTTTGGCAGCAACTTCTCATGCGGGGTTTCTCAAAGGTACCAAAGGGTTTGAATTAGGGATTGACCAGTTGTCAACCCTGGCAGATTATCGGGCCGTTTTTGGCAGTTTGCAGATAATCTGTATCTGCGTTTTATTAACTAATAACTGAGTAAAGTGAATGAATTAAAAAGAGGTCTACTCTGTCTCGGCTACATCTCTGTGTCTGTCCCTCTGCTTGGGTTCCCCCCCCCCACAACACTATCTGACTGTTACTGGGGATTATGTTGGAAGTTGATAATTTATTAAATAATTGCTTAAAGCATTTAAACAAAGTTTAGTGTTGGAGATTGTAACATTCCAAAATCTTAATTTTGACTTCAAGATTATCATTTTCACTTTTTATTGTGTGTGTCTAACAACATGTTGCTGTGTTTTCTAGGCGTACCTGGACGAGCTGGTGGAACTGCACAAAAGACTGATGACACTCAGAGAAGGTCATGTCCTGCAACAGGTGTGTGTGTGTGTGTGTGTGTGTGTGTGTGTGTGTGTGTGTGTGTGTGTGTGTGTGTGTGTGTGTGTGTGTGTCCATGCAAAAACTAAAAAAAACTTGCCTTTAACTCACTAACAGTTTGTTTAGAGAGTCCAGTGTGTTATGCTAGTCGCGGCTAATGTAGCCTTTAGCAGTGATAAACTCCACACCTCCAGACCTTTATCTGTTTTAAACACACTGAAAGCTTATGCATATACAGGTAAAAGCCAGTAAATTAGAATATTTTGAAAAACTTGATTTATTTCAGTAATTGCATTCAAAAGGTGTAACTTGTACATTATATTTATTCATTGCACACAGACTGATGCATTCAAATGTTTATTTCATTTAATTTTGATGATTTGAAGTGGCAACAAATGAAAATCCAAAATTCCGTGTGTCACAAAATTAGAATATTACTTAAGGCTAATACAAAAAAGGGAGTTTTTAGAAATGTTGGCCAACTGAAAAGTAAGAAAATGAAAAATATGAGCATGTACAATACTCAATACTTGGTTGGAGCTCCTTTTGCCTCAATTACTGCATTAATGCGGCGTGGCATGGAGTCGATGAGTTTCTGGCACTGCTCAGGTGTTATGAGAGCCCAGGTTGCTCTGATAGTGGCCTTCAACTCTTCTGCGTTTTTGGGTCTGGCATTCTGCATCTTCCTTTTCACAATACCCCACAGATTTTCTATGGGGCTAAGGTCAGGGAGTTGGCTGGCCAATTTAGAACAGAAATACCATGGTCCGTAAACCAGGCACGGGTAGATTTTGCGCTGTGTGCAGGCGCCAAGTCCTGTTGGAACCTGAAATCTCCATCTCCATAGAGCAGGTCAGCAGCAGGAAGCATGAAGTGCTCTAAAACTTGCTGGTAGACGGCTGCGTTGACCCTGGATCTCAGGAAACGGAGTGGACCGACACCAGCAGATGACATGGCACCCCAAACCATCACTGATGGTGGAAACTTTACACTAGACTTCAGGCAACGTGGATCCTGTGCCTCTCCTGTCTTCCTCCAGACTCTGGGACCTCGATTTCCAAAGGAAATGCAAAATTTGCATTCGTCAGAAAACATGACTTTGGACCACTCAGCAGCAGTCCAGCTCTTTTTTCCTTAGCCCAGGTGAGACGCTTTTCGCGCTGTTTCTTGGTCAACAGTGGCTTGACACGAGGTATGCGGCAGTTGAAACCCATGTCTTTCAAGCGTCTCTTGGTGGTGGATCTTGAAGCACTGACTCCAGCAGCTGTCCACACCCTTTTTTTCACAATCTTGACTAGGGCGCGGTGATCCCTATCGCTTGTACACTTTTTCTGACCACAGTTTTTCCTTCCCTTTGCCTCTCTATTAATGTGTTTGGACACAGAGCTCTGAGAACAGCCAGCCTCTTCAGCAATAACCTTTTGTGTCTTTCCCTCCTTGTGCAATGTGTCGATGGTCGCCTTTTGGACAGCTGTCAAATCTGAAGTCTTCCCCATGTTTGTGTAGGCTTCAGAACTGGACTGAGAGACCATTTAAAGCCCTTTGCAGGTGTTTTGAGTTAATCAGCTGATTACTTTGTGGCACCAGGTGTCTTCAAAATTTAACCCTTACACAATATTCTAATTTTGTGACACACGGAATTTTGGATTTTCATTTGTTGCCACTTCAAATCATCAAAATTAAATGAAATAAACATTTGAATGCATCAGTCTGTGTGCAATGAATAAATATAATGTACAAGTTACACCTTTTGAATGCAATTACTGAAATAAATCAAGTTTTTCAAAATATTCTAATTTACTGGCTTTTACCTGTATATGCAGCATAATCCTCAACACCTGGAAACATACTTGGATGTGTAAAATCGGTGGAGTTCTCCTTCACGTTCACTCCTGCCTGTTTTAAAATGTTTTTAGAGTGGATGTTTCCTTAAGTGTGTAACGTATAGTCTTACATGTTCACTTACGATCTTTAGTATGAGATTACAGTGGCAATATGAAAACATTTCATGTTGATATTATCACCTACTAGTATCATTTCTTGATTATATTATAGTCGCACTGAACTGTCAAACTCCACATAAATGAATGAAACATGTATTGGGTGGCTAGTTTTCAGCATGAAATGAGCACATGCCAGTGTTAGTCAGCTGTGTTTTTGCGTTGGATTAGAAGCGGAGCTGTGATCAGTTCCACGTCCTCTGTAATCTTCATCTGGAAGCAATGAATGATTTGGGTTCCCTCTCTCCACCTGAGAGATTACATGTTTCTTACTCCTGTCACGTGATGTGATCGCTGGATCTTCCCAGCAGGAGCCTGGCTCTCCCAACACGTCGTTGGTCTCTGAGGAAAGACCAAATCCCATCCAGACCAACTCCACCCGTGCAGAGTATTCAGGCTAATCTAGCCCAGTTCACCAAGTGGCTCCACTTCCTGCTGCCAGAGATGGAAATGATTAACTCCCAGCCTGTGCTGCACGCTGGGGAGCACATGTGTCTCACTGAGATTACTGTAATGCAGAGGGCACGAGCTCCTAAACAGCTATGACAATGAGCAAACGGGCCAAAATGCCACCCAATGTGGAATGGGACTTAGGTCTGCCTCGTCCCCCACACTGAACTAAGAACTGTACCTACACCATGCTATATGGGATGGCGTTCCTTGTAATCCGCAGGACTCCCAACCACTGGCTCCAAAGGCTGAATCCAATCATACCTGCCCTACGTATCCTTTTAAGCCAGTTCAAGTCATCCCACAAGAAAGAAAATGAGAATGAGAATACAAATCATTTTTCCAGAGGTCTGACAAATAATCGGCAATGCAGACACCCAGGATACTTAGTGGCACAAGAGATATACTGTATATCGCTCTGCCCTTTTTCCTTCACACCTTCAAGTTTTGTATTTAAACAGTAGATTCAAAAGCTCTGAATGTAACAAAGAAATTTGTATATGCTTTCTGAGGGAAGTTTGTCATTCAAGCTTCAGTGAAGGAGCCTTCCATTTCCAAAGCAACTGTAACTAGCATGGTTCCTCTGAGTGAAGGGATGGCAAGAGTCGGCAGTTTGAAACGCACCCGACGGTTACCTTGCACAGCAGCTGGATTCTCCTGATTTCACCAGATCACGCGAGAATTGTGGGATCACAAGATCGAAAATCCATCTTGTCAGGCTTCAAGTATTGGATTTGCGGCTGAGCTAACCGAACCAATCAGCATCCGGCGATTGGTAAGTATGTGTGTGTGTGTGTTAAACAACAATGGCCCACGTGATTGACAGATGGTTCACCCAATCACCTGCCAGATGCTTTTTCAAAGAGACGGTGTCTCACATGGCCCTGTGTAACCAACCATCTGGTGGGTCAGATGAACACGATGGAGGAAGTCTTGCTCATTTTCATTCCACTGCTTTACATTACATGCTGTAATTCTCTCTTTTTGGTTTCATATTTAAAATAACCTGTATGCAGCAACAATATTTGTTTGGGCAGAGATTTGACTGGCAGCTCAGACTTAATAGAGCTAGTACCCATTGTACTCTGTGTTTTCCAGATCGTGAACCTGATTGAAGAGACGGGACACTTCCACATCACAAACACTACGTTTGACTTTGACCTTTGCTCCTTGGACAGAAGCACAGTCCGAAAACTGCAGAGTTACCTGGAGACGTCCGGACTGTCCTGAGCCTCTGAGCAGCTGGCTGCTGGATCTCTATCTCCACGTAGACTTTTGATTTTTCTTGAACAAACTCCAACTTTGGATGCAATGCAAAGGCCCGCTGTGGGCGGGTCCAGTTGCTGTGTCCAGCCTGCTGGTTGGACCGCTCTGAATACAGAGGAACCGGGGCCACGTGTTGGGGGGGGTGAGCCCTGTGGATCAGGAGATCACCCAGAAAGCCTTGAAACGTCACTTGATTTATAAAAAATAAAAAAACAAGGAGGAGGAGTGGCCAACTTGTTGCTCTTAATGAATGTGCATATTTTTACCATTTATGTTCTTTGATTTGTTTGTTGGGACAAATGCATGGTCGACATCGCCTTACTACATTGTAAGTTTTATTTATTGTGTGTGTGTGTGTGTGTGTGTGTGTGTGTGTGTGTGTGTGTGTGTGTGTGTGTGTGTGTGTGTGTGTGTGTGTAAGCACTTGACAGCAGCATATATTTGACTCTGTGTGACAGTTGAGCATTACTGAATGTAATACTGAATCATTTCCATGGGAACAAAAAACTGCCAGAGCAGGTGTGAAGGTGACGCACATACATTTATATTCCAGTCCAGAAAAGAAGCAGATCTTGAGGTCCAGATAAAGATCCAGCCTGGCTGCGGGATAACGGAGCCGTTGGTACTGTACAGCCCCCGTTGCTCCGTTCGGCCTGGCTGATTGATTGTTTCACAACGAGACTGTTAGACATCCGACAAGCGTACCAAGGCCTTCATTGTGCAGCCATTACTCAAGCTCTGCAAGACTGCATCTGATTTTGAACTAAAAACAATTCTTTGATGACTAACTCTACAGTTTTCACTTCAAGTCCATGTTGGCGGCCCCCCCAGGGGTAGGATAAAAAAACAACGCTGTTATCTACAGCTATTATTGTCTCCCTCTGCCTCATGGATCTGACCAACAATTTTCACTGAAATGTCTTATTCTACAAAACTTTATCATGACCTACACACTGTACACACGGTGGCTTTGAATCCCCATCATTTGGTTTCTCTTACAGGAAGCTTGTGGTTATTGATTTCTATTATTGAATTTATTATAAAACACAACTCGCAAACTCATTCGATTAACGTGATCATGTCGGAGAGAGGTTGCTTTTCCAGCTGTACGGATTGAAGCACACCAGCACATCATTTTAAGTGCAACATCATTTGGCAGTTTTTTATTCCCATATTGTGACACTGTATAAAGCCAGACTTGAGTGGCGGCTGGAGTGAACGGAGCACAAATGACTAAAGTGAAAATTGTCACGCTACAATGGAAAAGCCATTGGTACCAAATCCAGGACTAATGTGCTGCAGCAGGTCCTGCTCAGCGTGGCTGCAACATGGAGAAAGCTACAGGGCCAAATGCATAGTTAATAGATCCACTTGGTTTAGGATACTACTACCGTTTCTCTACAGAATGTGATTGTAAGGAAATCCTTATGTCTTTGTAGAACAGACCAAGTCCTGTAAGAGGAAAGGGAGAACAAATCCCCAGCATGCAGTCAGACAGCTTCTGTGTTCTGCATTTCTGAAACGTGTGAAATATTTTGGTTAGATTTAACAAAAGCGAGAGCCAATGGGAATTTTGGCTGACAGGTACTGTTACGGGTGTCTTTTATTTATTTTGTGGGTGTTTGAGTTGCATCCATTTCCCAAGGAGAATGCCTTTGTTTGATTTTTAAAGTTCAGGATGGTAAGCAGTCCCAATCCCCTTGAAGGGCTTTCTTACCCTGTGTTCTGTCTTATGGATTCTTGTGTATTTTGAGGACATACAATAAATATTCTGTATGATGTACAGAGGAGTTATTAAGTAACTTGTGGAGGAGCTTTTTTGGCAAATATGTTTTTCTTCTGCTTTTCTTTTCATTCATTTTTCAGTGGCTGTATATATATTTTACGCAGAAATATTTGGTGGTTGAAAGATACCTTTTAAAAGTGTTTTTACTGCCGTGTTTTTAATTTTCCTGATAGACACTTGCCCTTCACAAATATTATCTGTACAGTTAGGACTCTCTTTTTTTGTTTTTTGTTTTTTCACAATTAGAATACTTTACACCCCCCTCAGGGAAAGTGTTGACTTACAGTCAGATTTAAGGCAAAAAGAGGAGTAAGAAAACAAGTCAACAAGTGCTTCAAGTAACCGACACTATAAATGCAGAAATAAAAAGTAACCTTAGTTAAAGTAAGATTAGGTTAAAAAGATTAACAAAGGAGCGAGTGAACACATGTCGGACTACAATCATTTCAGGAATTGCACATGCAAATACTAAAGTACTGCCCATAATCGTCCAAAACTATTTACATTATAGAGATGTGATATGGAAATAGGTGTTGGGACTCTGAGTGTGGCGCAGCGTGCACTTTCATTCTGAGCTACGTGTAGTATCTGAAAACATCTGACTGCACCCACTAGTTGTAGAATTAAAAAAGGGAAAGGAAAAAAAAGACACCAACTACATACACACCACAACAATTTCCACCAGCATTCAAAGGATTCACATGGCGTAACATGCTTGGATCACACAAACAGAGAAATAACTAGTTAATGATGTATACATATTTCCTGTGTGTGTGTGTTTTCTGCCAGTGACACCAGCGCTGTTTTCAGGAGGAATGGGCCATAATTTGAGGTCAGGTCAGTCTTTTAAATGCCACATTTCACCACTCAAGTATCAGAACTGGGCCTGTCCCATTCCAAAGAGATACAACTGAGAAGTTCTTTTTTTTAAATTTAGAACCCCCCGACCCGTGTGTCCGTTACAGCTCGCAGCATTTTACTGTTTGACTTGATTTCACCTGTCAGTAACACTGGTGCACAGCCGTATGATAGCTAGCATTGGAGACATGGAGCTCATGTCCAGAGCCATGTGTCCACTGCATGGTACAGCTCTGCTCCAGCAGACCCCTGATTGGTTAGGGAGAAACCTTTCCGTTTTTAGGTTGCCACGTTGAAGATGATATCCCGGCAGTGTCACTACGGCCGTCAGCTGAGAATGACATGGGAACCCTGGGTGCAGACCATGTAGGGAGTCCTGAAGGTCTTCATGATGACCAACCACTGTGCTGTGGTGCACTGAAGAGCCCCTCTGTCTGGAGAAACCTTTACATGAAATATTTGTTGGCTTAGAACCTAAAAACAACGATAAGCAGTATGGATCTGTCTTACAGGCAGTGTGGATTAAACATCAAGTGTAAAGGGGTAAAAAGTCAGTAACTGTGGATTCTGGGATCAAAATGTGGATCTCCTGTCTCTAGTGGATGACTAAAACTGCCATGCATGTTCTTTTTCTGTCCGTCTAAGTGGGTGGTCTGAAAGAAATTGGAAGTGGTCCAGTTTCTAGTGGGCGAGGAAGACTGGCTCCTGCTCCCAGTCTCAGCAGGCGGGCTCTGGAACAAGCTGCCGACTGGAGGATCAATGTAAGAAATGGCTCTGTGGAGGCGCTGGTGGCTGCTCAGCTGTCTTCTGCAATATTTTGTCTCGGTGCAAATGCGTGCTGTTCCAGTTCATTCACATTTCCACAAGAAATATTAAAATCTAAAGGTCACTCTTGCTTATGACATTTCCATTTGATTTTGATTGACCCCATTAACTTAACTCCAACATCATCATCTACGACGATCTTTCCCTGAGTGAAGGCCTCAGCATGCTTCATGTGGCCACCCCAACCACGCCTAAAGGCAACAGTATGCACAGCGGTTCCACATGGGCACACTGCCATGCCCCCTCGGTGAAGGCCGTCTCAAAGCTCTTATTTCTGCATTAAATAAATTACATGCAAAAAATTACCATCAGCTTTTTAAGGTCATCCTTCTGAGATTCGGTCCAAGAACAGCTTAAAGGTTGGAGGCGAGTCATTGTTCCATAACTGGAGTATACATTACTTAGCTAAATATGTCATAGTATTTAATATTCTGCATTGTTTTTAGTCCAATATGAATGAAAATCTGGTATCATTTAATCAATAGGAACAAGGGTTTAAAGGTCCCATGGCAGGGACAATGGACCCAAATGCAAAACTCAACAAAATAAGGTTTATTTTAATAATAATGGGAAGTTGGCGTGGGGAGGCGGATGCCAAGAACAGGAGCGAGGGCTGAGATAGGATGGCGTGGGACTTGAGGACTGTGGAAGGATGGCGAGGGAGCTCAGGGAGCATGGGGGAACCAAGGAGGAGGCACTGGAATCTGGGAAACAGAAACTCACTCACTCACGCCAGCCGACCTCAACCATCACAGTACCCCCTCCTCAACGGACGCCTCCAGGCGGACTTCAAGGCTCGTCCGGGTGGGTGCTGTAGAAGTCGTCCAAGAGGGTCTTGTCGAGCATCTGGTTGGCGGGAATCCAGGAGTGTTCCTCAGATCCATAACTGGCACCTTCAGATGCGACGGCAGCTTGAGTCTGACGGTGGTGGGATTCAGGACCCTCAAACCACCCTCTTGGTGGTGGTTTGGAAAGCCACACCTTCCGACCTGGCTCGTAGGCGGGAGCTGGGGCCCTGTGGCGGTCTGCCAGATCTGAAGGGCTTCCCTGGCCTCCCAACACACTCAACATCGCCGCAGATGAGTCTGGACGGAAGGGACCGCCACTTCTTCCTCCAGAGATGGGAAAAGTGGAGAAATCCCATGGTGCTCATGATTGGGGAGTGTGTGTGTGTGTGTGTGTGTGTGTGTGTGTGTGTGTGTGTGTGTGTGTGTGTGTGTGTGTGTGTGTGTGTGTGTGTGTGTGTGTGTGTGTGTGTGTGTGTGTGTGTGTGTGTGTGTGTGTGTGTGTGTGTGTGTTCACATAGCATCATGTAAACTATTTCACTGGCATTCCAAATGGAGACAAGAAAAAGAAAAAGTGGCTGCTCAGACTCCTGGATTAATTTAAGCTATTTCCCCCTGAGAGAATGGAGTGTGGGGGGGAGGGGGGGTTATAGGGGAAGAATAGAGCCCAAAGGGGGAGGGAGCGGGGGGATGGTTCAGAGTCCAGGCCAGCCAGCGGGACATCCTGTGTGAGTTTTCAAATACAATTTCCTCCAATGGAGAGGGGGAGAGCTTCAAAATAATCTCCCACAGAAGAGACACAGAGACATTGATTGTCACCCTGGCACGAGGCCAAGGCTGAAGAGAAAGCCCCCCCCCCCCGCAGAGCCTCTGGAAGGTAGTCAAAAAGCACCTCACGGAAGTCATTAAAGCTCAAGGTTGTTGAGAAGTCTCTCCTTCCTCCCTCATCTCACCTCTGAAGACCCCCTGCTCCCACAGTTTGGGGGTGTTAGACCAGAAGCAGGTCTGGCTTCCAGGGACACATGATGTAGATGTGGTCTAGGGTTGGGTGGTGTTGCTTTAGGAGAAATAACGTATGTGCTAACATTTTTGTCCAACATAAAAGCTGAAAAGGAAGGCAGCACATAGAGATACAGTGGCTAGAATAAGTTTACACCCCCCAGGCAAAAGCTGATTAAAAAGAGGAATAAAAACCATCTTTTGGAAAATGATCTTAATGCCTTCATTCAAAAAAGATTACGAAACCCCGACCTTTTAAGGTCATCAGTCTTCTTTGTTAATGAATAATGTATTGTAAATAAATAAATGTTTTTCCTTAAAATACAGGGGCATAAGTATACACCCCCCTATGTTAAAATACAGGGGGCATAAGTATACACCCCCCTATGTTAAAATACAGGGGCATAAGTATACACCCCCCTATGTTAAAATACAGGGGCATAAGTATACACCCCCTATGTTAAAATACAGGGGCATAAGTATACACCCCTATGTTAAAATACAGGGCATAAGTATACACCCCCTATGTTAAAATACAGGGGCATAAGTATACACCCCCTATGTTAAAATACAGGGCATAAGTATACACCCTATGTTAAAATACAGGGGCATAAGTATACACCCCCTATGTTAAAATACAGGGGCATAAGTATACACCCCTATGTTAAAATACAGGGGCATAAGTATACACCCCCTATGTTGAAATACAGGGGCATAAGTATACACCCCCTATGTTGAAATACAGGGGCATAAGTATACCCCTATGTTAAAATACAGGGGCATAAGTATACACCCCCTATGTTAAAATACAGGGGCATAAGTATACCCCCTATGTTAAAATACAGGGCATAAGTATACACCCCCTATGTTAAAATACAGGGGCATAAGTATACACCCCTATGTTAAAATACAGGGGTATAAGTATACACCCCTATGTTAAAATACAGGGGCATAAGTATACACCCCCTATGTTAAAATACAGGGGCATAAGTATACACCCCCCTATGTTAAAATACAGGGGCATAAGTATACACCCCCTATGTTAAAATACAGGGGGCATAAGTATACACCCCCTATGTTAAAATACAGGGGGCATAAGTGTACACCCCCTATGTTAAAATACAGGGGGCATAAGTATACACCCCCCTATGTTATATTCCCATAGAGGCAGGCAGATGGTTATTATTAAAGGCCAGTTATTTCATGGATCAGGATACTATGCATCCTGATAAAGTTCCCTTGGCCTTTGGAATTAAAATGCCCCCCCACCCCACCCCACATCATCACATCCCTTTCACCATACATAGAGATTGCCATAGGGAGCTTTCCATAAGATCATCTCTCAATGCAAATCAAACCAGTTGTTAAGCTACCTGAAATAACACCATGCTAATCTCTAGGTATGGTGAAGCGTATGTGATGATTGGGGGGGGGGGACATTTGATCTGTTTCCTCTCTATACTGAAACAAAAAGAAACATAAATGCTCTTTTATCTTACTCCAGGAACAGTTTTCCCCCCCGTCTGCTCCACATATTTTTAGAGCAAGTATGCCTTCACTGTGGCCTAATTACTCTGATGTTATACTATGTCATTTGGAGATTATTTTCCAATGGATATTGAAGTTAATAATAATATAAGCTCTATATCCATGATGGTTTTGTTTTGTTCTGCATGAAGACAGAGGCCATGTGTCCGCATGACGAAGATGAAGATAGTCTTTCAGAGTAAATCTATTTGGTTTTCTAGGAAATAAAGTTCAAATATTCATGCAAATGCAGTGAAGAAGTTCAAGTTCTGGAATTCGTTATTTATTTTCATTAAGAAGAAACTTTTTTTTTTTCTCACAAATCGCACCCTGAATAGATCCGCTTTATGTCCAATGACTACGTTCAGGATAGAGTTCTTGTGTGGAGCTGAAGAATTACTCCCAGTACAGTACATGGATTGTAGGCAGCGTGCAGGGTCCAGCTCATGTAAATCTGCGTCTCGCGCTGGAGAAGCTGATATCAAAATGAAGACCACCAACGCATCCGGGGTCCGGGGTCTCTGGGATTTCAGCCCCCGTCCACTTGGACATTGTCCTCAAATTTGCACAAAGCTGCAATAATTCAAAGACACTTATCGTGCTTTTGGCTTGCTTGTGTCCCGCGTTTCCTCCTGTGGCCAATCGTGTTGACCTTCCTGTCAGCTCCCCTGTGGAATTCTGGGTGGTAAGCGACCCCCCCCCCCCCCCTTACATTATGCATACAAATTAGCCTTTCAAATATCAGATCACGTTATGTAAAGAACAGAAGCAAAGCAGACTTCAAAGGGGAGGGACGCCGTAGGGATGCTGCACGCCGACGCTTCAGCCAGCGCTTTCAACCGGCCCAGTCCTCAGACGCCCCCTCCCTCTCCCCCGCCTCAGACCCCCTGCACTACCAAAATGGGTCCAGCCTTTTGGAGCGAATCCCAATCCCAAACCTGGTCTTTGATTTCAGGGGGCTTGGCACCGCTCCTTCTCCCCCTGCTTTGTTCCTCTTGATGGATCTAGTCGGGCTAGCGGACCGTGACCCCTGCCAGCCCACCCCGTCTGTGTGAGCACACACACACACACACACACACAATGCCAAGCCACCACAGCACCCAACAGGAAAGGAGGAGAAAATGGAGAGAGAGAAAAAGTCGACAAATGTCCTGAAAGCATCTGTGAAGCAAAGTCTCATCCCTGACAGAGATTACAGGCGCTGTGAGTGGCGTTGCTGCTTTCATTGTGTCTGTTCTGATAAGTTAGCCATGTGTGATGGGCGAGGAGGAGAGTCTGGACCGCTGCCTATTCAGCTGCTCTGAACCACCTGCCACCAGATGGACCAGAGTGGGAACTTAAACAAGGACGAAGGAAAAGACACTTCAGTTCCCAGCCTCATTCTCTCTCTAAGTGTCTTATCAAACCCAGCATTTCATCTGCTTTATCTGTGCTGAGATGACAAGCTCGTGCAGACGGCCGGTGCAGAATAATTCATGCTGGGACCTTTGTGTGTGCTGAAGCCGAAATCAAAGCATCAAGCAGCTTTTGAGCGGCTACAGGAACTCACTGAGATATCTTTCAATGACCAGCATGTGGAGAGTATAGAATGCACTCACACTTCTACATTCAGAAAAACACTGTAAAGGGCATCCAATTGGGTCTTTGTTTCTGTAATTTTAATTTCCAACGGTTGTGATAACATGGTAATCCCCAAAGTAATTTACGGAGATTCTGCATGGCGACATGAGTAAAGAAATAAGGCAACAAACCCAGCCAGGAAACATGTCTACATTCCAGCCAGATTAAATAAATTGAAGTGTTTTTGAAATAGTATTGAGTAAAAGTTGACATATGCCAGTCTGTGATTATCCATCAACATCCATTCCTTTAATTTGATTTGAAATAATTCCTAATTTCTGCTCAAACAATAGGTATAATTTCCTATAAATGAGGATTATTTATCATAAAATCCTAAAAAAAAAAACCTGTGAAACTAAAGTTAATAAGTTAGTGTTAAATAGTGTTGAAAAAGTGACAAACATTGAAAAAGGGACAAAAATGTAAGAAAAAGATAACATCGATAAAAAGCATCAACAAAAGTGTTGATTTTCCATTTTGACGGGAAGACGACACGAGGGTTAACTAATCATTGGACTGTCCGCCCTTGTTTTCTCCTGCAGATCCGTTTGACTAACCTGATTTGGTCACTACGTGTCTCATGGTGGGACACGTCGATGTCCCCGACGTCTTCTCAGCGCTGCTGCTTTCTCACAGCTCAGCACATTACAAGACAAGACAAAAATAGGAGGCTGTATTGCTACCGTGGCTTTGTTGCTGCTGCTGTTGGAGGAGCTGTGATGAGATGCTGAGACTGAACTTAAACAGGACATCTGTGGGCCATAAAACCACAACAATGAGCTGAAGGAGCTCCAGAGAGGTGGGGGGGGGAGCTGCAGAGATGATGATAATTCTCTGTGGGTGCCTCACTACCTGTGAATCCTTCACATTAAAAGTCCCGTGGCATGAATATTTTCCTTTATGAGTTTTTTTTTATGTAAATACGAGTTCCCCCAGCCTGCCTATGGCCCCCAAGTGGCTAGAAATGGTGATAGGTGTAAACCGAGCAGGATTACTCTGTTTTATGAAGTCATAAGGGGCAAGGTTAACTCCCCTTTCTCTGCTTTGCCCGCCCAGAGAATTTGTCCCCCCATGAGAGAGAAACATCATGGCTTTCAAACAAGCAAAGTGGCAGTTGGTCAAGGCCACACCCCCAGCCTCCATAAAAGAGACTTCAGATACAGTATTAGGGACCACTAAGGTCTATATAAAGAGACTTCAGATACAGTATTAGGGGACCACTAAGGTCTATATAAAGAGACATCAGATACAGTATTAGGGACCACTAAGGTCTATATAAAGAGACTTCAGATACAGTATTAGGGACCACTAAGGTCTATATAAAGAGACTTCAGATACAGTATTAGGGACCACTAAGGTCTATATAAAGAGACTTCAGATACAGTATTAGGGACCACTAAGGTCTATATAAAAGAGACTTCAGATACAGTATTAGGGGACCACTAAGGTCTATATAAAGAGACTTCAGATACAGTATTAGGGACCACTAAGGTCTATATAAAGAGACTTCAGATACAGTATTAGGGACCACTAAGGTCTATATAAAGAGACTTCAGATACAGTATTAGGGACCACTAAGGTCTATATAAAGAGTCTTCAGATACAGTATTAGGGACCACTAAGGTCTATATAAAGAGACTTCAGATACAGTATTAGGGGACCGCTAAGGTCTATATAAAAGAGACTTCAGATACAGTATTAGGGACCACTAAGGTCTATATAAAGAGACTTCAGATACAGTATTAGGGACCACTAAGGTCTATATAAAAGAGACTTCAGATACAGTATTAGGGACCACTAAGGTCTATATAAAGAGACTTCAGATACAGTATTAGGGACCACTAAGGTCTATATAAAGAGACTTCAGATACAGTATTAGGGACCACTAAGGTCTATATAAAAGAGACTTCAGATACAGTATTAGGGAACACTAAGGTCTATATAAAGAGACTTCAGATACAGTATTAGGGACCACTAAGGTCTATATAAAGAGACTTCAGATACAGTATTAGGGACCACTAAGGTCTATATAAAAGAGACTTCAGATACAGTATTAGGGACCATTAAGGTCTATATAAAAGAGACTTCAGATACAGTATTAGGGACCATTAAGGTCTATATAAAAGAGACTTCAGATACAGTATTAGGGGACCACTAAGGTCTATATAAAAGAGACTTCAGATACAGTATTAGGGGACTACTAAGGTCTATATAAAAGAGACTTCAGATACAGTATTAGGGACCATTAAGGTCTATATAAAAGAGACTTCAGATACAGTATTAGGGGACCACTAAGGTCTATATAAAAGAGACTTCAGATACAGTATTAGGGGACTACTAAGGTCTATATAAAAGAGACTTCAGATACAGTATTAGGGACCATTAAGGTCTATATAAAGAGACTTCAGATACAGTATTAGGGGACCACTAAGGTCTATATAAAGAGACTTCAGATACAGTATTAGGGACCACTAAGGTCTATATAAAAGAGACTTCAGATACAGTATTAGGGACCATTAAGGTCTATATAAAAGAGACTTCAGATACAGTATTAGGGACCATTAAGGTCTATATAAAAGAGACTTCAGATACAGGGGACCACTAAGGTCTATATAAAAGAGACTTCAGATACAGTATTAGGGACCATTAAGGTCTATATAAAAGAGACTTCAGATACAGTATTAGGGACCACTAAGGTCTATATAAAGAGACTTCAGATACAGTATTAGGGACCACTACTATGAAAAGGAAAAGATTGTATGAGTTAAGCAGAGTGTTCTCATGCATCACTGAAAGATTATGTGACAAAGCCCTGATAGATAATAAAATAGAGTCCGCTGCTACTTGCACATGACATACTTGTCTTACTGCGACATATATATATTGCTCCCTAGCTACACAGCTGCCTGGCTAGGCAAGGTTTAGCAACATTGCTGGAAAGCGTATGTAACCTCAGGCTAGTTGGAGTCAGGTGTTTCAGCCAATAGGAGTTGTGAGTTTAGCATCTCGGAGGCTAGTAGAAGAGAGAGAGAGACACAGAGACACACACTAACATAGAGAAAGAGACACAAACAGACAGAGAAAGACACAGACAGACAGAGAGACACACAAAGACAGACAGAGAGAGAGAGAGACACACAGACAGACAGACAGACAGACATACACACACACACACACACACACACACACTACTGAAAAAATGAGACAGCATGAATTTCCGTCCACTCTCGTGACAGTGAACCACAGAAATGATTCTTGGACTTTGACAACACAGGAGACGGCCTTCCTCGAGTCTAGAGCCAATCCCAGTGTTAGCTTCCAGTAACTTCCAGGTACAAACCTGCTGCCAGTTTAACGGTGCTGAGGACCAACAACATATTCTTTCATCTCTTTTATCGAAAATGCTTTTATGCTGCTTACAAATGTCAACACTTTGGCTAATGTTAGCTTGGAGAGCTAATGCGTTGGGCCCCAGAATGAAGAACATGACAAGGGGATGTGGCTGACCACAGAAGGCTTGCGTCATGCGGACAGTGTTGTTGTCATTACTTAGAATTCCTCATTTCCCCATGATCAAGTACAACCAAGTTGTGGGTTTTGGTGCTGTCACATATGGGATCCATTTACTAATTATTCCTCTCATTATTTCCACATAAATGAGGCCCAGCGGTGGGTGCAGCCAGGTAGTGTTTGGACTCATTTGTCCAGTTAAGGACCTCAGCCTCTCCTGTATCTTTGATTAGTTCAGACAAGCCAACAAGACCAGCTCCGGTGCTGCGTGCAAGCCAAGTCTGTGTCACAATGAAAAGTTTTCTTAACTATTTTCCAATGCCACATCTCATTTCACTTACACAAAGGGTGAAAAGAAAACAATTTGAGTTTGCCAAGTCCTTAATCCTATACAAGGACACTTCTTAATTATCAAGGAATGTGCGATTTCTTTCCCATCTGATAAAAGCTTTCGATTTGCAATGCGGCGTGCCCACAGCATGCCATATGTTTCTATTTCATCAATGATTACTGCATTCATTTTCAATTTCCAATCAGAGTTTGCGGTCAATTGGCATCTGCATACAGGAGCTCACCAATCTAAACGTGCAACAGCTGGATCCGCCAACCCCGGCTGGACCAGCACATAAGCACTTCAGAAGAAATGGCTCTGGTTTGAAACTGAAAAATCTGTTAAAATGATTAGTTTCTGTCATTAAGGGTTGTTAAAGCGCACTGTTTCTTAAAGGAGAATTACGGTGGTTTTCAACCCATGGCTCTGTTGTCTGTACATGTGGAGGTCTGTCAGTAGAGAGAAACTAACCAATCGGTGCTGTCTACACCGAGTTATCCTCCTGCTAGAGTTGGCACCCAACAGGCTTCAACAGGGCAAGTTTTAAATATGTTTTTAGTATATTTAAACATGCCTCTTAACATGTTCAAAATGTCATTAAAAGTACCCCCCCATGTGCAGTGACTGCTGGAGATGCGACAGAAAGGCATGAAAGTTGTGTTAATTCAGCTGTGTGTAGTTCCGGTGTTGATACCAGTTAGACAGCTTAGGGACCGTCTCCAAACTACAACACAGAAAAGAGGTAAAACAAAAATATGTAAGCTATCAATTTAATGATTAAATAAGATAGTGTCTCCAAACTGACCTCAATTATAACGTCTCTCCAGGTAGTTGTGCTACATCACTTTTAAAAAATAAGCATATGCTTATTTTTGAAAATATGTTTGTATCTGTTTTCTGTGTTGTAGTTTGTAGACGGTCCCTATGCTCTCTAACTGCCTCTTAACACAGGAACACAACACAGCTGAATTAGCAGTAGCATTAGCAGAACTTTCATGCATTTCTGTCACATCTCCAGCAGTCAGATTCACTGTGTTCACTGTGAAGGAATCACTTCACATGGGTGGGCACTTTTAATGACATATGGAACATGTTTAGAGTCTAAAAACACATTTATAACTTGCCCTGTTTAAGCCTGTTGGGTGCTAACGCTAGCAGGAGGATAACTCGGTGTAGATGGCACCGATTGGTTTCATTTTTCTCTCTACTGACAGACCTCCACATTTACAGACAACAGGGCTACTGGTTGGAATCGACCGGAATTCTCCTTTAACTGGAAACTCCACCGATTTTACGCATCCATGTGTGTTTCCACGTGTTGAGGATTATGCTGCATATATATCCTGAATAAAGTATAAAGCTTTCAGTGGGTTTAAAACAGATAAAGGTCTGGAGGTGTGGAGTTAGAAAGAAGAGACTTGGGATAACACCTGTCAGTATTTTCAATTTGTTGAATCTACATAATTTCTTTTAGTGTCTGAATGATAACTGATTCTCAGGATGCATCTGATGCTTGATGAAACAGTTCTAGAAGGAAAAAAATAGGGAGCCATAGTTGGGATATTACGCCGTAGGAAGCTTGTGGTGTTATAGTGTCATCTAGTGGTGGATGGCTGTAGAGGAAGTTAATTTAACATTTGACTCGGACACTTTTCCCAGCTTGACATGAGTTTGTGGTGTCGAATTATCGATGGCCCATGAGCACTTCCTTCCAACATGTTGAAAATCAAATATATTTCTTTACAATAGAATGAAATGTTACCAAATATTTGGTACATTTATGTCCTATACAACACTGGATGATCACCTTGTGTTTCACATTAAACTTAAGCAGAAATACCAATAGTAATAACAAGCTGTCCCTTTCAAGGTGCATTTAACATAGCCATTAAAATATTTGTCCTGTATTTTTTTCCAAGTTATCACTGATTGGATTTTAAAATTGTACCAGTACACACACACTTCAAACTTGTAATTTTAACCATCTCACTTTGAACCTAGGAATGCCATCAAACTTCCTTCATTCACAACATGCGAAACGCTTCAACTGTGCCAGTCAAGTCTTTATTCAGCATTCCAGAAATGACTACAGCGTTTCCCCAGTTCATGTCAGTCCAGGGGTAGACTGACATCTAACAGTGCTTTGCGATGTATGAAACTACAGGTGTGCATGCTTAAGATGGTTCCAAGCATGCCATGAACCTTCACTTGCAGGCTGTGGTGGCCTTTGTTTTATGAGCAAGGTGGACTCTTTCAACATGGGAAGATTAAGAATACCTACAGTGTGGACATAACAGAGCCCATGGAAATGCAAGAACTGAAAGAAGAAACTGCATATGCCCAATTAGAGCTTTATTAAAACACCACTTTGAACATTGAATTGCCACAAAAGCAAGTTGCAACACAAAAAAAAGAAAAAAAATGCAGCACCAGGAAGAATAAAATAAAAGCAGAAACACAAAAATGAGCTTCTCTGAAGCCACTTTTAAAAAATACTCCAGGTGAGTAAATGCAAGCTCACCAATACAAATTACTCCTAAATCTAAGACATTTAACCACTTGATGCAGACGTCGTCCTGAGATGGCACAACTTCCAGAGCAATTTATACAGTCTTCTGTTGGCCCTTCTTTCCAATCAGGGACTTGTGGATGTGAGGGATCACACCTGGAAACAAAAAAAAGAAAAGAAAAAAAAAGGACAAGATGTAATGTGTGAATCCAGCGGAAGCAACGCTAGGATTTGTTAAGACAAGTTTCCATGTATTAGCAATGTAATCTTTGCTTTGGACTGTTGTGCTGTGCTGCCACTGGAAGTGTGGCTCTGCTCGACACACTTAGTTTATACTAGCTGAAGTTGTGATAGTATGTGGTGTTGGTAGCACCTCGGTCGAGGTTCTAATCTCGCTGAGCCAATAATACAAGGGCGAGTTAAATCCCTGCAGACCACCGATGTGTCAGATGGTCACTAGCATGACACATCTTAGTTCTGACAGTAAGTTAAAACTGCATCACGCAGTGATTTCTAATCAGATCGCTGGCCGGCACAGGCCTACAGTATATAATCTGGACTTGTTTAAAACAAGACCACAATGATCAGGAGGACTGCATGTTATGAGTAAAATGTGATATCGTTGAATATCGCGATAACATTACTTGTGATAAATTGAACAGTTATTAAAACTTACTCCGTTCTGCTCCTTTCAGTATTTCTTAAAAATTGCTTGTTGAATTTAAAAAAATGGAAATCTAGGTTTTAACAAATTGAACATTGAATTAAAACATTTCAGTTTTCTGATATTTCTTTCAACCAGCACAACAACATCTGCGCGTCTATCGGTGTATGCAGTTGATATCCCGATGTACTATAAAACTGATATATTGTGCAGCCTGCTCAGGACGGTTGGCTGATCTGAGCTGTATAACCCAATTACGGCCTTTATGAAGAAAAGAATAGAAGACAGCTAAATACATCAATTTAATTATATTATATTGTAATTGTAAGCGCTCAAAGCTTAATATTCACACTCCAATGCCCCCAAGGAGCAGGGCTTGTTCCTTACCTCCACCAGCGATAGTGGCTTTGATAAGCGAGTCCAGCTCTTCATCTCCTCTGATGGCCAGCTGCAAGTGGCGGGGGGTTATACGCTTCACCTTAAGGTCCTTGGAGGCATTTCCTGCCAATTCCAGGACCTGAAACAAAGCCAAACTTGAGCTATGTAAATGAGCTCTGATAGGGATATGGTGCGAGATAACGAGGCTGGAGTTAACGGTACCTCGGCCGTGAGGTATTCCAGAATAGCCGCGCTGTACACCGCTGCAGTGGCTCCCACTCTGCCGTGGCTGGTGGTTCGGGACTTGAGGTGTCTGTGGATACGACCCACTGGGAACTGCAGAAAAACAAAAAAGGGTCGTTAGCCTGCCGGTGAGAGGCGAGGAACTTCTGCTTGTTAACATTAGCTTGTAGCAACGCTAGCACAATGAATGAATTTCAGCGGCCAAACCTGCAGTCCTGCCCTCTGAGAGCGCGAGATAGCCTTCGTCTTGGTCTTCCCGGAGTCTTTACCTGCCTTACCACCAGCCTGGAAAACACGAGCAACGTTACTGTTAATTTGCAGCCGCCCAATCGCATATTAGCGTGGAATAACATTACCAAAAAATATGGTCAACTTTAACCGCCCCTTTTTGCATTCTGTACACATTCCATTGGCTCGCCCAATAACGATAAATTAGCTAGCATGCTAAGCTAATACAACAGCTAACGCTAGCGGCTAATAGATAGCTATTCACCAAATTGCACTAGCGGATATTTAACATGTATTGCCTACAAACCACTAGCATACACAGTTATTTGTCCTGCTATGTCGCTCAGACGACATGAACTGCTTACCATATTTAAAAGCCACAAATAATCTCTAAAGCGGCAGCACAAAAACGAGTAGCTTGCTACCAGATACCGACGGCTGGTTTTGGACTACAACCCCCGCCTTCAATTGTCCCTATTATATAGCCACATTTTATCCGGGTAACTGCAGGGACCGCACTAGCCAATCGTATTTCGTCATGTGTTTCCTGCTTTGGCGTTCAGCCAATGAATGAGAAAAGCCCTCCCTTTTCGAGGAACGTTGGTAATTGTCTATCTCCGTAATAGTGGGTAATGCAGTTGTGACATTGCCATGATTTATTCCAATTGTCTTTTTTCGTCATGAAAGAACTCTGAAAACTTTTTGCATAGGTATTTTTATTCCTTTTTTAATTTAGAATCGAAAGGAAATACATAGTATCTGAAGTTGTCATGTTGAGTTAAAATATTGGCAACATTTGTTTGTTTGGACAAGCTTCCATTTATTAAGCTTTTAATTGATCCTCGAGTGGAAAACTGGTTACAACTATTATCACAATGACACAGTGGACCCTCAACATTTGGTCCATCTCATACAAAATACATATTTTTTTACCCATTTAAGTGAAAAGTAGCAACGTCCTAGAATCAGCAGCAACAACGTGTGTGCAAATGTATGATTAAAAAACAAACAAGTTTCTTTATAAAATATGTCATAAAATAATATATAATAAAAATATGAAATAATAAAAAACCCAATTAAAAAAAGTAGCATTCTAGAAGCAATTGGATGTTCTGCCAGACCCCAGATTAGTGTGTGTGTGTGTGTGTGTGTGTGTGTGTGTGTGTGTGTTGTCCTGTTGTAGTTTGTTACTGAGGCCACATGAGGCCAGTGAACAATCACGGTTACACATGCAGTCTTTGCTCTAAACCAGCGGTCTACGATGAAGTCAAGGCCCCCCTTTCCTGAAGGAGAGATGGAGCAGGCACCCCCTGCTACATATACATATACATAATAATGTTACATATTAAACTGGGCCTACAATAACTATGTCTTTCCAGAGTTGCAGAGCTGGACTGAACTCTTGGGGCCCCAGCAGAATTAGTCAGTCATCATATTCATATCCATCTTGAGCTGGCTGGAATGTTAGATTTAATTTGTATGTGAGGAAAATGGTTAAGAAATATTGATTCCATGCATTTGATGTGTGTCATGTATTGAAAAATACAAATATACAAAATATATAACCCTAACCCATAGTGACAGTGGTTATTATGATCCCATACTAGAGTTATAGTTAGCCTGATGTTAGTCTGGCAATGGAGCAGTTAACCACAGTCCTCATAAAGCCACCATCACAAAGACAGAGGAAGGGGACGGACATCCGGTCGAAAAGATTGAAATCCAGCGGATTTTCCGGTGGCGAGGGAACAATTCCGGAAGTGGAACGTCGTGGATATACACTAGCCTGATATTAGCAGCAGCTGGAGAGATTTCAGTCTCCTTTTCATCCTGTTTTACTGCAGTGTTAATGTGTAACAGGCTCTAGGCAGGGTGTGTGTGTGTGTGTATGTGTGTGTGTGTGTGTGTGTGTGTGTGTGTGTGTGTGTTTTTCTCTGGGACAACATGCACAGCTGGTGGTGGGCTGGTCACGTCCAAATCTCATACCATTCATTCTCAGGCATGCTCCTCTTTCAGCAGTATCGCTCTCTCTCTCTCTCTCTCACTCTCACTCTCACTCTCTCTCTCTCTATCTCTCTATCTCTCTCCCTCAGTCTCTCTTCCTCTCTCCCTCTCCCCCTCCCTCCCTCAGTTGCTGTCCCAGTCTCTCTGAGCTGTGTCTCTGAGCTGAAGTCTTTTTCTCCATGTGTTCTTCACCACCATATACAAAAATGATCGAATTTCACAAGTGCTTGACACAAGATGTCTCTACCTCTAGCGTCATATTGGACTCTGATTGGCTCCAGTTGTGATTTTAAGAAATCCTGCTGCTGCATCCATGTGTTAAACTTAGATTTAGGTTGAGAAACCTTTAATATCTTAATGAAAGCACGTAACGCAGTTAGCTATGAGAGTCAGTGAATGTATTTCTAGCTGCACCTTAGAGAGAAGGGACATAAAACGAACAATATCTCCCCAACCCACTGGAGGGGAGGGGGGGGGGGGTCCTGATAGGGAGAGCTCAGAGGAAGAAGGGATGGACAAAGAGCGTGAGAAGCTGACTGCGATGTCACTAGAAACTAAAACAGAAAAACTTTTTTTTTGGTGGGAACCAGTCCCGAGCTGTTCCGTGCTGGGTCACTGGTCTACCAAGACCTCAATAACACGTGGAGACATCTTTAATAATTACATCCAGCCGGCTTTACCTTATGTTTCTGCTTCTATTGTTGTCAACTCATGTTGTGTGTCCGTTCTACTGACTCTATGGCTACATCTACGCTGCTACCTTTTTATTTTGAAGCTGCGTTTTGAGACAAAAGTGATCTCCGTCCACCCAGTTTTTAGCTCCCCGTAGCAGAACTAATCTGCATCCGTATTAACGCGTCTGACAACACATATCACATGACCATTGGGTTAGTAGCCCACGTTGGGTAAATTGACAAATTGGTTTAACAGCTTGAATGGTATGGCCCTGCTAATTGACCATACACGGCGGGGAACGGTTGTTGAATGGTATGGCCCTGCACACAATACACAGGGGGGAACGGTTGTTGAATGGTATGGCCCTGCACACCATACACAGGGGGGAACGGTTGTTGAATGGTATGGCCCTGCACACCATACACGGCGGGGAACGGTTGTTGAATGGTATGGCCCTGCACACCATACACGGCGGGGAACGGTTGTTGAATGGTATGGCCCTGCACATTCGCTTGACAATTAGGTGGAAACATGACTAGTTTTGCTGTTCTCTGTTCTTGGCTTGATCACATTTAGGTCTGGTCTATTATCCTCTGGGCTGCAGAGATTTGACCTGAACTCAATCTATGACATTCCATTCAGAATCAACACATGCCACTATACCATCAGCCACTTATTCAATCTTAGTGCTGCTGCCAGAAAGACCACCATGTGACACTATCCTCCCCTGGAAAAAACGCCCACATAAGTCGTTCGCTCAAGCAGCTATTACGACACATATTTACATTTATAGTGGCCTAAGGTGAAGACGTATAAGAGCGCCAAATGTCCTGCTTGCATTGCTTTTATTGAGTCAGGAAAGTGGGAAAGAGAGCGAGATGACATGCAGCAGAGGGAACCAAACCTGCAGCCGCTGCAACAAGAACTGAGCCTCTGTACATGGGGCGCACGCTCAACCAGGCGAGCTAACCAAGCGCCCTGGAAACCGGAAAGAAACGGAGCTACGTCACGTTCTGCGTCACGTGGTAACCTTCAGGATGTGAAGTAACGTCCATCTTTTTTATCAATTGGTGTCTGACCTAACCAAACTGGGACCGCCTCACAACGTTAACGACTGTCTTTCTCTGGTTCAGATATGTGGGTTGAATCATAGGGTAGGAAAAAAACAACCCATATCATGTCTATACACCCTCCAACCCCCACCTGCAGATCCGAGCCAATGACACAGGGAAGAATGGGTCGAAAGAGAAATTATTGCTGGGACTTTAATAAATCAGTAGTCTTGGACCACTGAGACCATAGGCTCACATGTGCAGACCTTCCTCCGCAGCGCTGTAGAGGAGGGTCTATCTAGTCCACACGGCATTCCTGGAATAGAGAAAAACCTGCTCTGACCCATATGAGGACCCTGTGGTTGCTCATATCCATCAAGACCCTTCACTTTTCTGGCCCCGTGGTGGAACTTCCCACTGAAACCTGTTTACCTCAGTTTTTGTCACAGTATTACCACTAATGGCCAAAGTGTATACGCGATTCATTTATTATTTATTCAGTTATGTCCATGTATAATGAATATGCACCATCAGTTAACTCCTCCATAGACTTTACAGGTTCATAAGATGGAGAACCCCCACACACACACACACACACAAACACACACACACAAAGGAGAACTCAAATCAGCAGACCAAGCAATATCACAACATCCCCATGGAGATTCAGAGAAATACAGTGGCCAACGCGTCAATGTAGTGAAAGTTAACTCCTACACACACACACACACACACACACACACACACACACACACACACACACACACACACACACACACAAACACTATAGCCCTGCAGCTGGACACCTAGTCTGACAGGACTTTGCCAGATGGTCCAATGGGACGCTATAGGGAGGGAGGGAGGATATAAGAGCTAGAGAGAGGGGTGGAGAGGAGGGGACAGTGCTAATGGATGCAGAAGTGTGTGTCTGTATGTGTGCATAGGAGGAGTCATCTGTTCCTGAAAGAATGGAAGAATAAGAATAAGGGATAAGGGTTATGGGGGTTACTGCATTTGCACTTGAATGGATGCTTGCAAGTATTCATGCACACAAATGCACACCGGATATACACTAGTACTTTAATTTGGGTAATTTGACAACAACAACTGAACAAATTGAATTAACATGACATGAGTTTTCATTCATCATAAATTACATGGATTGGATCACTGGCTGCTACCTCGTTATGCACACAGCTTCATGATTGGGTTCATAATTTAATAATGTCACAGGACTCGTCTGTACTGCTCTTATTCGGATTCTCATTCATTATGCAAGCTGAGACCCCGCCCCCACGGGTGTCAGTCAAAAATACTCGCGGTGTGACCACGCCCATTTCCCCTCACTCCCTCGCGCTGGCTGCTGCACCCTTCCGAAAGCCAGGTGGAACGAGGAACTGTTGGGGTTAACTTCCGGTGGTGACTACCAAAGTAAAATACGTAACACAATTTCCGTAGCAGGAGGTAAGGAACATGTTTTACATTTTATTTATTGAGTTAGCTATTGGATTATATTGGCTATTCTCATATATTCTATACATACAGTATATATTCTCTTTTTCTGAAAACCTGCCAACTGTAGTATAACTAAATTTGTCACTATTATGAGTACCAGATTGTTCCCACATTGTACCACATTGTCATTTCTAGGAAATTATTAGGAAATGATAGACCCATACAATGGTCTTCATGCTCTTTCCTGCAGCCAGAAATAACATCTGGTGGTGGAATTCTGAATCCTGGTCTTCAAATATTGGAATCAGTTTAAAAAGATGGAGGGCCACATTTGTATTGTTGAATAGAAACAGGTTATTGGAAGCTCTGCTATTTCCTGGGATTTGAGTCAGCTGCCAGACCAACAAAAGGCAAAAACTGACAATACAGACAATATTTTTTGTATTAGCCTATATCACAACATAATTGAGAATCTTTAAAACAGTCTCTTCTTCTTAATATCACAGCTTACCAACACTTTTGTTGACGCTTTTTAATCAATGTTTTTAACTTTTCTTATGTTTTTGTCCCCTTTTTTTCAATGTTTGTCACTTTTTGACATTGTCAACACTACATAACACTAACTTATTAACTTAATTAGTTATTTTTGGAATTTATGGTCAATAAACATCAGTTATAAGAAATTATACCTAATGTTTGAGTTCGAAAAGCAGAAATTAGGAATTATTGAGACTAAAATCAAAGGAATGGATGTTGATGGATAATCACAGACTGGAATATGTCAACTTTTACTCTCAATACTATTTCAAAAACACTTCAATTTGGTTTTAAAATGCTATAAATTGAATAAGACGCCCCAAAATTAATGAAAGTAGAGATTTGTACTTGCCAAAGAGCGTTGTGTGGAATCAATCATGTTATTTTGGGGAATTAAAAAGAACACTGATATAGGACAACATGAGGACAACATGAGGACAACATGAGGGTTAAAATGTGTGTCCACAATTGTCAACGTGTTTTAATTGGGTTAAAAGATGCTAATTTAGGTAAATGTTTTTAAAAAAGTGGGCTATGTACAGATCTGTAGCCAATGTTGTGGAATATTGTGATCTAAACTGAGATGATTTTCTTGTTTTTCTGAAGTGGCAAGTGTGTGAGCAAATGTGAGCTTTTATTTTGAAGCAAAGACATAGTGTTTCCGTATCATTGTTGCGAAATGTGCCAGCTTGATGCAACTTCCTGAAAGATTGACAGCTTGTGCCGCTCTCCTTTACTAGTGGAAACGATAGCACCCGTTGTGTGAGAGACGCAATCACAACTCGGCAACTGATTTTTCTCGGATTTAATTTTGTACTTTTAAAAAAAGTTTTAAAGAAACGCACTCAGTTTGGAGTTAATAACAATCTACGGGGTATGAAAGTGGAGCGGACGCTTCAAACTAAGTAAAAGAGGAGGTAGCCGTGTCCGTTTGATGGCTGCTGGGGATGGAGCCCAGCTGCCTGCCACAGTAGCGGCCAGCCGGAGCGTGGAGAAGGCGCTCGAGGAGGCTGCCGCGAGCGGGGCTCTTAACTTGGCCAACCGAAAGCTGAAGGAGTTTCCCCGGAGCGCCAGGAACTACGACCTGTCCGACATTACACATGCAGGTCGGTTTGCTTTCCACTGTTTCCCTCAACTCACAAAGCAGTACAAGCGAGCTAGCTGTTATAATGACAACAGCCTTTTGTTTTATCGCCACCTGCTTCTTTCTTCTAACGGAGAAGGCACATCCTCTCTCGACACGTTTCACAAGACTCTCTCAAGTAACTCCGCACTTTTATTTTGCCCTGAGGACTGTCACAACTGTATACCCCGTAAATTATGAAGTAAGACTTCTTTCAAATTTTCGGGACCTACCTCTTATTTCGGCACACGGAAACCCCACAAAACTCTCGTTAAATTAATAAGAATTATGAATTAAAACAGGCCCGTAACGCTTCTTTTACCAAAATGCAGTGTGAACTCCGTGTTGCCGTTAGCATGCAGCGTACAGCTGAATTTTATTAATAAAAGTCCCTTCTCGGTGAACTCGAGTCTTACTTTATGGAGCATTTACTACTCTCTTTAAACAAATCCACATGAAGTTCCAGCGCTTTAAACGAAGCTTAACGTGTTCTCTTAAAGTAGACTTAAAAGACAAAAATGTCAGACATCCGAGTTCCTCTTCCTCAACGTATCCTCTTTGAAGCGACAGTAGCGTTTTTACATTGCCAGTCCCGTATGCGTCACAACTTCAGGCTACTTGCTGGCCTTTAACAGTGGTTTTGGTAGTTTTTTCAGTTTTAAGTGATGAGCCCATAACATGGCAACCTCTTAGTAACCAGCCTCCTGGACTCTCTAAATGGGTTAGCCTAGGCTACCTTAGCTAAATTGCCCAGGCCATTGTAGAAGGCTATTGCTAACAACAACAGAGAGTACAACTGAACAGTGAAGAAGGTGTGCATGACACTATGGATGACAGGTAGCTACCTCGGCCCTTGGTTGAAAGACCCCCAGACACCCACACACACACACACACACACACACACACACCTACACACACACACCTACACACACACACACACACACACACACCTAGCCTCTGCTGTTGCTTTCTATCATTTGGTAATTATGACCATCTGCTTATAACAAGCCATATCTAGGCCCTGTGGGAAGAAGAGACCTTGAACACACACACACACACACACACACACAGAGGCACAGGCACCTGCCACTGGAGTATCCCAACCCTAATGACTATACATGCCATGCCTACGGTAATGCTACTTCATTAGGATATTTGATTAGGCAAGCGCAGGCTCTCTTGGTTAAACTAATAATCCAGCTCGGCAAATGGGGAAAAGATCCAACTGTGGTTCTTTAAGTTAGGTTTTAAGGGGCACACACTGATTTATACATGTACAGTTACTCATTGGATCTGTGAAAGCCTGTGAAAATAATTGTATGATGTCTTCTGTGGCACTGGAGGAGCTTTGTCTGACAAAATAACGCTGAAGATGTCATAGTGATTGTAGTCTAAATCCACGACGTTCCACTTCCGGGATTGCTCCGTTGCCGCCGGAAATGCCGCCAGATTTCACTTATTTAGGTGGGACATCGGTTGCCTTTGACTTCCTTTTGTGTTGGGGTTCAAACCTCCGGTGGATTTCTGAGGACTATGGTTACCTGGTCCTCAGATCTCTGCAGGGTAAATCCAGACCGCTAGCTAGACTATCTGTCCAATCTGAGGACTATGGTTACCTGGTCCTCAGATCTCTGCAGGGTAAATCCAGACAGCTAGCTAGACTATCTGTCCAATCTGAGGACTATGGGTACCTGGTCCTCAGATCTCTGCAGGGTAAATCCAGACAGCTAGCTAGACTATCTGTCCAATCTGAGGACTATGGTTACCTGGTCCTCAGATCTCTGCAGGGTAAATCCAGACAGCTAGCTAGACTATCTGTCCAATCTGAGGACTATGGTTACCTGGTCCTCAGGTCTCTGCAGGGTAAATCCAGACAGCTAGCTAGACTATCTGTCCAATCTGAGGACTATGGTTACCTGGTCCTCAGATCTCTGCAGGGTAAATCCAGACAGCTAGCTAGACTATCTGTCCAATCTGAGGACTATGGTTACCTGGTCCTCAGATCTCTGCAGGGTAAATCCAGACAGCTAGCTAGACTATCTGTCCAATCTGAGGACTATGGTTACCTGGTCCTCAGGTCTCTGCAGGGTAAATCCAGACAGCTAGCTAGACTATCTGTCCAATCTGAGGACTATGGTTACCTGGTCCTCAGATCTCTGCAGGGTAAATCCAGACAGCTAGCTAGACTATCTGTCCAATCTGAGGACTATGGTTACCTGGTCCTCAGATCTCTGCAGGGTAAATCCAGACAGCTAGCTAGACTATCTGTCCAATCTGAGTTTTCTGCTGGTACACATGTTCCACCAAAACAACTTCCTCGAGGATATTTAGCAGAGGCACCATGGCTCCGCCCACTAGCCATTTGGCTGGTGGATGAAAAAGTAGATCTTGAACCCTTAGAGCTCTGCATTGTTAAGCTTTAGAAGACCTACGGCACAGTTGGCATTTTGGTTTGCCAAACGCAGGTGACACTAATTACATTCATTAATAATGGCTGCATTCCATTCAAGTGTGCTATTGTTAGGGCCCTGGTATTGTGCATACTGGCTCATTGGCACACTTACTGTAGGGAATCATTATTATTATTATTATTATTATTATTATTATTATTATTAGATGTTTTCAATGGCAGACATTTTGACACGTCACAGCAAGAAAACCACCGGAGGCCTATGAGGCTTTTCCGTAGTTTCTGTCCGGTTGTGTATTTTTTGGTTTTAGAAGCCTTTTTATTGGTGATTTGTCATTGTAGAAAGTCTCATTATGTACTCTGTTGCAATGGACTGTACAGAGGCAGCGAGAGCAGAGCGCAGATGTAGAGACTCCAGAGACCTGGAAAAGCTGACCAATCAGAGCACACTGCTTTTTAAAGAGACAGGCGCTCCACCAGAGCTTCTCAGACAGAGGGCGAATAGGTGCAGCAGTATGAGCTGAAAATAAAGTGTTTGAACGTTAAAGCCTGCAAATATGTTGTAGAAGAAACACAAAATACATGAACCGGAAAACAAGAACACTCGAGAATCTTCACTGGGCGTGTCTCCGTCGTTTGTTCCGTCGTCCGCCGCCACACGCCACACCGCGCTGTTTATTAGGGCTGCAACTAATGATTATTTTCATAGTTGATTCATCTGTAATCAATTAGTTGTTTGGTCTCTAAAATGGTGAAAAATGTAGATCAGTGTTTCCCAAAAAGCCCAAGACGACATCCTCAAATGTCTCGTTTTGTCCACAACTCAAAGATGTTCAGTTAACTGACACAGAGGAGAGAAGAAACTAGAACATATCCACATTTAACAAACGGGAATCACAGAATTTTTGACATTTCTGTAGAATAACTGTCAAAATATGAATAAAGTCAAGTCAAAATATCTGCCGTAAGAAAGGTCTACAACCGAGTCAGTCGCTGTTGCTACAGGTTTATTCTGAAAGAGACTTGGGATTTCCGTGTTCCTATTAAAGAAAGGGAAAAAAAGAATTATTATGTCAAAATATGATGTGTTGGTCATGGAATGAGTCTTGGTTTCACCTCCAAGTTGGAGCAGGCAGCTTCCGCCATCGCTGTCATTCCCACAGGCTCGGTCTGACTCATTTCTTACTCCCGTAGCTCCAACCAGTGGGAGACAGTTAGTCTTGAATACATGCAGCACCCATCTCTGTGCTAATATCTAGTATATAAGGTGTGTGTGTGTGTGTGTGTGTGTGTGTGGATCTAAAGAAGGCTGGGAAATACTGTTCTAGCTAATGCTAACGTTAGCTTCTAACAGCTGTATTCTCAGTAACGTGAGACAATCTGCAAGAAGGAGCTTGCTTATGAATCACTACAATAGGCTGAGGTGAGGCCAGTAAGCCTATCATCAATGTTTGTTTCCACAAAGAGGCTGATTTAAATTAAATGTTGGATTCATGTTAAGATGTTTGTTTTAATGATCTGAGCGCACAGCTTGAAACGCCTGGCGCAGGTGCGTTTAGAGCGTGTCAAAATCCACTTCAGCTAGTTGGACGGCGGAAAGAAGGGTCCGTGCGCCGGTGGCATGGTTCTAAAGAGTTGTAATTATTAGCCAAAGGTGTGTTCTGGGTGTAACATGCAACCAACCAATCAATTCAATTCATTTCAATTTTCAATTCAATTTTATTTATAGTATCAATTCATAACAAGAGTTATCTCAAGACACTTTACAGATAGAGCAGGTCTAGACCAGATAGAGTAGGTCTAGACCACACTCCAGAACTTACAAGGACCCAACAGTTCTAGTAGTTCCCTCCAGAGCAAGCAACAGTGCGACAGTGGCGAGGAAAAACTTCCTTTTAGGCAGAAACCTCGGACAGACCCAGGCTCTTGGTGGGCGGTGTCTGACGACCGGTTGGGGTTAGAATGAAGAGTGGCAATAACAGTCACAGAAAAGATAACAGTTTGTAGTAGTTCTTTGTAGTAGTTCATGGCATAGCAGGGCACTGTGCGGCATTACAAGGCAGAGCAGGACGTAGCAGGGCACAGCAGGACGTAGCAGGATGAACACGGCATCACAGGACGTGTAGCGGGACCATGGCTACAGCTGCTACCATGATGTTGGAGCCTCCCTGATCCGAGGGAACATGCTGGGGGGAAAAGAACATAAGGACTCCGGGGAATGACTCCCCAGAGCTAGGTTAGTAACAAGCATTTCTGGGACATAGATGCACACAAATGGAAAGATAGAAAGATAAAAAGATAGAGGAGAGAGGAGCTCAGTGTGTCAACGGAAGTCCCCCAGCAGTCTAAAACTATTACAGCATAACTAACTAGGAGAGCATGACTAACTAGGAGAGACAGGGTAATCAGAGGTCCTCTCCCATTCCCTTTAAAAGCCAGGAGCATTTGGACCTTGGTGCATTGCAGTTATGATGGAGGATTTGCACCGTCATGTTTTTATTTGTCCAGAATGCACCAGAACACACCTCCCTGTAAGACCAGCACGCCCAGACTGCACCAGAACACACCTCCCTGTAAGACCAGCACGCCCAGACTGCACCAGAACACACCTCCCTGTAAGACCAGCATGCCCAGAATGCACCTGAACACACCTCCTTGTAAGACCAGCACGCCCAGACTGCACCAGAACACACCTCCCTGTAAGACCAGCATGCCCAGAATGCACCTGAACACACCTCCCTGTAAGACCAGCATGCCCAGAATGCACCTGAACACACCTCCCTGTAAGACCAGCACGCCCAGACTGCACCAGAACACACCTCCCTGTAAGGCCAGCATGCCCAGAATGCACCTGAACACACCTCCCTGTAAGACCAGCACGCCCAGAATGCACCTGAACACACCTCCCTGTAAGACCAGCACGCCCAGACTGCACCAGAACACACCTCCCTGTAAGGCCAGCATGCCCAGAATGCACCTGAACACACCTCCCTGTAACACCAGTATGCCCAGAATGCACCTGAACACACCTCCCTGTAAGACCAGCATGCCCAGAATGCACCTGAACACACCTCCCTGTAAGACCAGCATGCCCAGAATGCACCTGAACACACCTCCCTGTAAGACCAGCATGCCCAGAATGCCCCTGAACACACCTCCCTGTAAGACCAGCACACCCAGACTGCACCAGAACACACCTCCCTGTAAGACCAGCACACCCAGACTGCACCAGAACACACCTCCCTGTAAGACCAGCACGCCCAGACTGCACCAGAACACACCTCCCTGTAAGACCAGCATGCCCAGAATGCACCTGAACACACCTCCCTGTAAGACCAGCATGCCCAGAATGCACCTGAACACACCTCCCTGTAAGACCAGCATGCCCAGAATGCCCCTGAACACACCTCCCTGTAAGACCAGCACACCCAGACTGCACCAGAACACACCTCCCTGTAAGACCAGCATGCCCATGGGCCACAGATGGGCTCAGGTGCATTTGCCATTTAAACAACTTGGCCGCTGGACGCTCTTAAAATATCAAAGACACTTGCGTCGGGCTTTGTGCTGTGCTGCCGGGTGCAAGATGGGACCCTGAAATTGAAAGTGATTTTCTCCATTCAATATCTCTGCGGACGTTTCTAAATGCTTATTCGAAGAGTTTTAAGCCTGGAACCAAGCCTGCCAGCTCTGAGTGGTTGAGCTCGATGATCGTAATGGTCTCACTGTGGAGCTACACTTACTCTTATGTTGGAGATGCATTCTAAGCTCCTCAGAAGCATACACAAACCTTTCCTATAAGATAATGATCACATGTTTGGATAAGTGGATTGACTTTGATATTTAATAACGAGCTAGTGTTGCCCTGCTGCTTCCACACAGCTCAGCAGGGAGCGTTGCTGGGCAGCGAGGGGGAACAAAGAGCTTTACGCCATGCCTAAGGAGAACGTGTATTTGCAATTATGGTAGGTTTTTTCTTTCTTTTTTAACCAATTGATTTGATTGTTGACCTTTTCTTTTTCCGGCACATTTTCATAATTAAGTGGCAGCGAGGCATTTGCACAGGTAAAGACACCGCTCATCTTCTAGCCAGAGTGAGTTGGGAGGATATTACACAAACACATGAGTATAGGAGGCCCAGCAGTGTTTATGATAACATCAGTGGAGCAGCTTCCCTCAGGAAGGTCAAAGGTTTACACACACACACACACACACACACCCTAGAAGGAGACTTGGCGTGCCTCCCCCAGTGTTTCCTGCTAGCTTAGAGCATTGCAGGGAACAAAGCCAATCTATTGTATGTTGTGTGCACCTTGTGGACCCACAAGACAATATCCTGAGCCTACCCTCGGGCTACGGCTTTAAGAACTATTTTGACCATGTATGGGTTTTGAAATAATAATATTGGTGTTACTATATTAAAGATTAAAGCTGTGAAATCAGTGATTTGATAAAAAAAAAGATCACTTTCATGTCAAAAATGAATGCATAAATATGGAAAGTGTGACTTTTCTTTTGTCCAAGGTCCCACTGAAGTGTGCAAAGTGACAGCTAAGCAGTGAAATAGAAAATAAAAGTGCAGGTGTTCTCTGTTGAGGTGGATGCTATGGCCCTAAAATCAAATGAGGATATTCCAGGGTAGCAGTTGTTTGACGTAGTTAGTTTGACGCTGACGTTAAGGACCTGTAACTTGTGTTGCTTTGCTCTAGGGACGTCGGCTGTATAAAGCATTGTGAGTCAAGTGTACAGCACCGTTAATGAAATATCAACATCTGGTGCTTTGGGTTAAAGCAGACGGACCCCGTTGCTTGTTTGTCAGTAGCATTTTGCAGCGTGTGTTTGCTGCTAGATGAACTTAAACACTGTGTTCATTTAGTCTATATCCAAGTCCAGACCTTCCTGCCACACTGTCTCCTCTTCATGGATTGAACCTGCTTTTCTTATTTTAATTTAGGCCTACTTCTTACTCTACTTAATTTCAATTTCCCTTAGGGAGTCATCCCAAATGGATGAATAAAGAGGAGTGGAAGTGTATTTAATAATTGAGCACTGAACGAAATGTGGAAAATAAAAACTTTAATTCCTTCCTTTTATTCTTTATTCGGATCCCCATTAGCAGCCACGCGTCTTGGGGTCCACATACAACAATCACAACAAATCCATAAAATTACACACAGTTAAAACAAGACATATAGTGCAAGTAAAAGAATATCACTGTATGTTTCGTAAATTAGTGTCAAATAAAACCTTACATTCTGACAATAACTGTCCATCATAGTTGGATGAAATAATGTTTAGTTCTAGTCAAAGTGTTTTCTAAGTAGTCTTTTAGAAGTGGCCGTACTGGTGCCTCCACTATTCCACATCGCGATGGCTCTAAACATCACAGACCTGCACACGTCATCAGACCCCTAGCAGCCTACTGCGTTAGTCTCTCCCATCATTTATTTTGGAGTACAGACAAATTGAAACAAACATTCCTAAAGAATTCATAAGGTTGCTTGCCAACCTCTTGAGATGAGAGACTAGCATGCACACTCTCTGTACTCGGCCTGGCACCTGATGGACAGGCCAGTGCCAGTTCTGCTGCTTTATTTGGAGCCGTTTGGAACTTAGACTGATCTTTTTTTTTGTTGCTGCAACGGACCTGTCTGGTGAGCAGTAATCAAGGTAAAACTAATGCTTGTGGCATCAACCAACATGGCATCATGACTTCGTGTAAACATTCACGCCAACTTTCTTAAGCCAATTTGCGTGTTAACTGAATGCATTTTGAGCTGTCTACGCCGTATAGAGCGGGCGTACACATACACGCCACCTGCCGTGTTATCGCGAGAAGAAAGCTACGGTTGGGTTTAGGAAAAGAAGATCGGGGTTGGCTTCAGTAAAAGTCTCGTGGGTGAAAGTCCTGTGTTTTACCCTCCCCCACCCCCTCTTCATGCTACTCGCTACGGTGTAAATTCACACACTATCGCAAGGTAATTGGAGGCCAAACAGCATTGATAAACATGCTAAAAAGCAAGAATGTG
Source organism: Percina caprodes (assembly GCA_013375575.1). Classification (NCBI taxonomy): domain Eukaryota; kingdom Metazoa; phylum Chordata; class Actinopteri; order Perciformes; family Percidae; genus Percina; species Percina caprodes. The sequence goes on along the minus strand of JABXJD010001888.1, from coordinate 14,126 downwards.
TCTTGATAACACGCCAGTAATGGCATACGGATTGGATACATACATGCATACATACATACATACATACATACATACATACATACATACATACATACATACATACATGTCAGATCAGTCTGCATCAACACTGTAGTGGCAGGGATAAGAAAAGGGAAACATCTTTTTAATATGTGATATTCATTTTCATAACAACTCAGTTTGGGATCGGGACATCCCCCATAGTAATACAGATATTGAGTTTTTATTTCTTTACTTTATTAAAAAAGGATTGTTGGGACCAATAGCAGCTCATGTAAGTGCAGTTGTAGTTTGTTCAGCAACAAGAGCAGTGGTGGTGGATGGTGCATGGGCACAAAGTTAATACATGAAACTGTCATATGTTCTCTGGGGGAGTGAGAGACACACACTGTCCATAGCACAGCTGAAGGCCAGCAGCTGACTGACTGAGAAATAATGGATGAGATGTGTGCGTGTGTGTCATTTTCCACATTGTGTAAATTGAAGTGTAATACTTCATTGTCCAAGGTGTTGGTTTGTGTGTCACTGTTTTCGGGTCACGGTTTTCGGTTCTGTACTATGGAAGCGAATAAGAGACATAAGTCTTTGAATTTTATCAGCCACTGAATACTTAATGTTGAAATATTTTATTTTGAAAATTATGGATCTGAATTTATTTGTTTTCAATTGACCTCTTTGAAATTATTTTACTTCAGAAACAATATATCTGAATTTATTTGTTCTGAATTCACCTCTTTGAAATTTAAATTTGAAAATTCTTGGTTTCCATTTTAAAAACATGAATTTCGATACATATTTTTTTAATGGTCAAAAATTCAGATACAAAAATACAACTTGTAGAATTTCAGATAAAATAGATTCAAGTTGATCAAATTCGATTGCTAAAATTCAGATTGAAAAATTCAATATCAGTCAAATTCAATTGCTGAAATTCAGATCAAAAATTCAAGTTAAATATTCACACAGTAACATCCGGGCTACCCAGGCTAGAGAAGCAGTTGAGCCTGCATACAATCGAACCGACGTCTGGCCTATCAGAACACAGCCTGTCTGTCATGTGACCCAAGATCTCGGTCGGCACGGATATTGAAACGGTAAACCGCTGTTAACATGACAGCCAGGGGAAACGACGGTGCTCCGGTAAGTTTGCTGTTCATGTCCAACCCAACTCAGGGCTCGATAGAAGTATGTTGTAGCTAAATATGTTTGGAACACATAGCTACGGTTTGTGTGACTTGTGTCTCTATGTAGCTAGCTAAGTCTGCAGGACAACATGTTATAGCTAGGTAGCTAACGCTAGCGCTTAACAGAGATGGGAAGAACTGTACTATATATATATGGAATATCTTTCCTATTTTACTCCCGTATATAAATCCTTGAGCACGGATTGTTATGAATCCCTTTCTCAGCTGACCCCAGCGGGGCTCCGTACTTTTTCTTTTCTCTCACTTCTCTCGCTGTGTGGCGCGCGCAATTTTGTAAAATATAAGGAGTATAAAATACCAATATTTGTGTTAAAATGTAAGGAGTCGCCACAAAAATAAATAGTAAAGTAAAAAATATCTGAAAAATCTACTTTAGTACAGTTCTTCCCATCTCTGTTAAGCGCTAGCGTTAGCTACCTAGCTATAACATGTTGTCCTGCAGACTTAGCTAGCTACATAGAGACACAAGTCACACAAACCGTAGCTATGTGTTCCAAACATATTTAGCTACAACATACTTCTATCGAGCCCTGAGTTGGGTTGGACATGAACAGCAAACTTACCGGAGCACCGTCGTTCCCCTGGCTGTCATGTTAACAGCGGTTTACCGTTTCAATATCCGTGCCGACCGAGATCTTGGGTCACATGACAGACAGGCCGTGTTCTGATAGGCCAGCGTTGGTTCGATTGTATGCAGGCTCAACTGCTTCTCTAGCCTGGGTAGCCGGATGTTACTGTGTGAATATTTAACTTGAATTTTTGATCTGAATTTCAGCAATTGAATTTGACTGATATTGAATTTTTCAATCTGAATTTCAGCAATCGAATTTGATCAACTTGAATCTATTTTATCTGAAATTCTACAAGTTGTATTTTTGAATTTTTGACCATTGAAAATATGTATCGAAATTCATGTTTTTAAAATGGAAACCAAGAATTTTCAAATTTAAATTTCAAAGAGGTGAATTGAGAACAAATAAATTCAGATCCATAATTTTCAAAATAAAATATTTCAACATTAAGTATTCAGGGGCTGTTAAAATTCAAAGACTTATGTCTCTTATTCGCTTCCATACTGTACGGTTCTTCTTTTTTCTTTTAATCTTCAACACTCAGAAATCTACTTCAGCATATGATATATAGCTTAACTACCCACAATGTAGGCTATAGTATTAAACAATAGTTCCATTAAACAATAGACCATTCTGTCTGATAACTCTCATGTCTTGTTTTCACAGTTTGAGCTGTTGAACTCAGGAAAGAGGTTCAGGGTTCCTTTGTGTAAATATAACAGGTATAAGCACTCATTTGTCCCTATCGCAGTAAAGCTCATTAATGAACAGAGATGAATGTATGACTACGAATATTTTAATTTATATTTGTGACTATCATGGATGAATGAAATTGTTTGTGTTGTGAAGTATGGCTTTTATCTTGTTTAGTATAGGAAATTGTAAATCTGCAATTTGCACAGGCCTTCGAGTGGCCCTTATGTTGACTGTACATTTGTCTTTTAATTGTTTTTAACCCTGTGCTTGTCGGTATGTCTGTAACTCTTGCAGCTAAGTAAGTTGCTCAGTGTCCAAAGCAAATTTCTCCTTAGGGAGACTAATAAAAAGTACTTTACTTTACTTTACTTTACTCTATCATGTGATCATGCACAGACTGAATGTGACTTTGAGCCCATTATTGGGACCGTCTCTGAGGAAAGCTAGGGGAGATGTTGACAATTTCAACAAGCTTTTCATTTATTTGGAATTACAGTGGTGCTGAAGTGTTGGCGGGAGGAAATATTATACCGCGTCTCAAGTACTTTCATCAGCTGACGAAATCCTTCACCCTCAATCACGCTGTACCGTTGCATGTCTTTTGCTATAATCACCCCCAGTGCTTTAGTTATGGCTATTGCCCTGTCCGACTGCTTAAATGCTGCTGAGAGTAGAATTTGTCTGACTCTGAGACCAGTGTAGTTTAGGAGCTAGCTCTGGGGCCCCCTCTAGCTCATCCCATGTAGGCTGAGTCCTGAGCGACCCGGGTCTGTGTCCCGCCCACGGCCCTTTGCTTGGTTTGCGACCTGGCACTAGGTATGAGAACTTTGTTCAGTCAGTCCACTGAACGATGTGGGCAAATATCTTGACTTGGTTTTGACTTTTGACTTGCTACATTCTGGTATATTTGTGTGCACAAATTAATGTTGGGAATGTCTGTATTTAAGTAAAGGAAAACACAGAATTCAGCAAGATGGTGACAATTCCACATATAAAATATGAATCGAATACAACGCAGGAAAGCTCTCAGGCTGTATTCTGTAGATCAGGTACCTGTCCTGTAGTGTGCTGAGCCCTATGTGATTCAAAGCGTACGGCGGACACAGAGCTCTTTTTGGGACTGTCTCTGTCAGCGATCAGAGAAGATATTGGCAATAACGTGGTCAGGTGCTAGGAAATGTACAGAGTAGCTTTCAGTATGTCTATGAATAAATTCTGCTGCCCCTCAAGAGCCAAGGAAAGAAAGTCTCCCTGTGGCTCCTAACCAAGGTCTAGAAGCTGATCAGGAGAGTTATCTAGCTGTGCTCCAGCATTTAAGGCTGTGGTAAGACTTCAGATGAGTAGTCCAGAATAATGCTTTGTTGAAATGGTTGAATTCATTAAAGCATTTCTCATTTAATTGACTTAAACGTATCTTAACCATGTCATGTGATGCGATACTTCAGTACCCTTCAACAACAAATATTTCTCAGGTAGCAGCTAGAAGCTGCAAGAGATAGATGTGTGTGCTTGTGTGTGCGTTTTGAACTCAACATATGGCTGTAGCCTTCATTCAGCTGTTTACATCTGTTCTGTCGTTAAATGAGACTGTGTGTGTGTGTGTGTGTGTGTGTGTGTGTGTGTGTGTGTGTGTGTGTGTGTGTGTGTGTGTGTGTGTGTGTGTGTGTGTGTGTGTGTGTGTGTGTGTGTGTGTGTGTGTGTGTGTGTGTGTGTGTGTGTGTGTGTGTGTGTGTGTGTGTGTTTTATTTCCTCTGGGCTGCGGATGTGGGCTGTCTTTTGACTCAGTCTTCACTTCTGCTTTGTCTGTCTTCTTCTGAGTCCTTTCTGGTTTCCCCACACTTTCTGTCAGCCAACATGTTTCCATCCGATTCAATCCAGTTATTAAAGGACTTTTGTTGAAAATGTCACAGGAAATAAAATGCCAGATGGATCTATTTCCTCAAAGATATTCATGGGGAAACGGGAAGGAATGTTTCATGAAGTGCTCAATCCTGTACTTGGTGTCAGCTAGTGAATGCCATGGCGTGTATCGTTCTAGAATGAAGTTCCCCTCTCGTAGCACGGCGACCAGAAGTCACTTACTCATTCCAATGGGACGGCAGTTTTATAATTCTTTGACATGCTTTAATTTACTGTATTTCCGGTTTATGGTCTGAACGTTTTGCTCTCTGTGTCTGAAAGCTGGCGGTGTGTTTTCACTCTCCGAGTGCAGCAGCTGGTGTCCCATGGGAGGTAACTAGAGAGACGTAGAGACACAGACAGGGATGGCTGTAGGACAACACCAGCAGTCTGCCAACAAACATACACCGGGCCATACATAGCCTGCTCTGGAGTCTGGCTGGGTGCATGTGTGGGCCACTCATAGCAATTGTTTCTATCCAGTCAGGAGGTGTAGACACGTTTCAGGACCTGGATGTCCGCAGCATTTAGCTGGTCTCCCTGCACAAGCCGTTACCTTTAGAGATGAGCTGAGTCAGCCAAACAGCCAGCTGTTTAACGCTGTCTGAGCATTTGAAGCTTTTCATGTTCTGGTGGGAACTTACACAAATTGCATCATATCTGACACTTGAGAGTGAGATTGCATTCAAAAGCTAACCTCTAAATAGGGAAGTCCCTTTTTTTCTAGCCTTGATGGGTGTTTGCAGTTCTTTATTCAACTGCATTAAGGTTTAAACTGTATCTCCATCCATTTGTTCACCCGCTTCTTCTGTTCTGGCTTTTCTGTCCAAGCTCCCACTCTGTGACAGGCAGGTACACCTGGACAGGTGTAACCAACCACAGTATGAGTAGGGCTGCAACCATTGGTTGTTTTCACTAACAACTCATACTGATTAATTTCTCACATAATGAATTAATCAATCTGTGAAATGTAACTATGTTGTGAAAAATGCCCATCACCATAACTCCAGAAGCAGCTGAGCTTAGAATATAAATTACTGTGTATCTTCGTAATGTTTCACCTTCAAACTTGATCTGCCCTAAGTAATGTACAGCCCGGTCCTACCAAACTGTTACAGGCCATTAAAATGTTGAGAATGGACTTTTCTGCACTGAGACATAGGCTAATCTTTCAAGAGGGTAACTCGATGCATCTTAGAAACTGTTTGCCAACGGCTAGTCTCTACTTTCTTTATTTTCTTGATCTGTGGTAGCTACCTTGTGCTCGGGCTCAGCAGGCTGCCATCAGTTAATGGGCCTCAGACCCAGTCCTTCTGGCTCTGGGATTGTCCCGCAACACAATGTAACACTATAAGAGTGTGTGTAAATTATCTAACGGTGTGGAGTGGACTGCTTGGTGAATAATGGAAGCTCTTATGTAAGCCAGCAGATCCATTAACTCCCTCAGTGTTTGCTGTCCAGATGGCTGATTCACTGAGGAAATGGGCACACCATAGAGTAGGCATGGGGCCTAGCAGGGGTTGAAATGGCAGGCTATGTGGAGGTAGAATACCTGCTATAGAGTTATCATAGGATTAGTGTTTGACTTATTACATGTGCTCTTCTCAGTGGTGATTGATTTTATACAAGGTGTAATTGAGCAGTGATGTGTGGAGAATGGCCATGTGGAACCTGTGATGACCAGGGATTAACCATGACCTGAGTTGAGTAAGCTAAATGAATGTAATGTAGTAGTATTGAACCCAAATACTGCTCTTTCAGATTACATAAATGCTTTAAGATGTTTGAGTGAAGCATAAAAAATACAATATTGTAGTTAAATGCACTGTATTTTGTATTATTATTGTCATCTATGCACATAGCAGGAATCGTCCTGAACTCAGGGGCTGCTGGACGTCCTAAAACAAGCTATTATACTAAAAAAAAACATACATTTTTGAACAAGTTTACAGTTGTTGTAGTGGGTTCCAGGCTATATGTGTAGTATTTAGTAGTATTTGTGGTGGGAAAGAGTTTGTTTTTTATGTTTATTGTCATGCAGTGGTTTCACTTTTTGCACATTTTAATTGTGTAGATAGATATAGATGCCATTTGAAATGGATAAAATTGTCATTTTGTCCATCAATCAACACTCAAAGATCTATAATGACAAAGTGAAAACAGGTTTTTCAAACTTTTGCAAATGTTATTATAAACCAGAAAGGTAGGCTACATAAGGGTATGAAACCATTTTTGCACAAATACTTACTGCATTTTCTTTTCTGTGGTGGATTTGGACTTCTGCAGTGCCCATGTTGTTGCCATGACGATTTGGATCTGTGTGCTTGTTTGTCACTTCTGTTGCTCAGAGTTGGAGAAGTTTCAGCTACAGACCAAGTCCCTCTGCCTGCAGTGCATTTTGAAACTGAAAAAGCGTCAGTTTCTGGAAGAGCTGACTGTTGGCCTACAGTAAGATTAAAACCTCTTCCAGTCTGTCGGGCCCATTGAAGTGCCTAAATGGGATTTTCATTTTATGTCCATGCAAGTCTTGTTTTCTGTGTCCTAGTTAGGTGCTGCAGGAATTCAAAGTGTCTTCCTAGTGTACTTCCCTTTTTGCATAAACGCGCAAAGCTTTGCATATGAGAGCTAAAGCAAAGCCTGCAGTCTGTAGGAGGAAAGGAGTGAGAGAGGGAAAGGAAATGGAAGGAGAAAGACTTAAGGAAGTGCAAGTTGATAAGGTTGGACCTGATTTGCCAAAATCAATAGCTCAGAAAAGGAGAGTTCCTCCCTATCATCTGGAAATGAATCTCTCATCAAGTGTCAATCCCACCATCCTTTACTCACTTAAATTGCTGTGAGAAGTAAAAACATCCCTTCTTGGTATCTCTTTAGCCTGCTTTATACCAGACTAAGGCCCCCTCCAGCAGAGATCTTCAGCTATGCTAGGTTAGGGTTCAATTGGCCCAAAACCTCTGTAGTCTGAGCCTGTCTTCAGCTGAGCACAAATATCAGAAGGCTTTGAATGGAGTATGGCAATAGAGCTCCACCAAAACTACAAGAGTTGACTCTACACAAGCCCAAAACAACCTTATTTACATGTTGTGTCTTGTAATTTAGCTGAGTCACCTGGGTTTTGGTTAGTCACAAAGTGCACACATTCACTGCACCCAGCAGTCGTCTGTCCAGAAATGGCTAAGAAGATGAAGCTATCTTTTCCCAATAGTGTTAAAACTTTTCACAAATCATAGCATGCAAACCAAACAGCTATTGAGCTTTAACAGAGCTAGGCTAACAAGTTCCACCTGCTTCCAGTCTAGTTAGTCCAGTGCTACTAGGCTAGGTCTGGTTTCTAGGGGGGTCCAGCAGAGCTCTTCAGTTGGTGAGTAGTTTCTGCTGAGTGAAGTTCAAACTAGCCATGTGTTGGATGTCTTGTTGTATTAGCAATGCACTTTGTTATCCATAGTTGGTACATATAGCTAGGAAGTGACTTTAGAATATTCAAATGAAGTTGATATTGATTGGAACAATCTAAGTGATAATATAAAGAGTGACGGAGTGAGTGAACTTCCACGTGTCTTGATCTAACTTATCATAGCATCCAGCACCAGTTCCATCTCCATTACTCATCTACAGAACAGTTCTCTCCATTGTCACGGAGCTGTGGTGTTCCTTTTACACTTAACGTGTAACAGGAACACCACATCCTGTCTTACAGCACATACACAGTTGTGTTGTCATTGGCAACATTGTGAAATAAACCCAAACAGCATCAGACCGAATGGCAGGCTCAAAGGCTTAGAGTAAAGTAAGGTGAAAAAGGTAAATAGAAAATGCAGATTTGAAACAAAGTGTGCATGTTGTTTTCATATAGATATAATTATATATTTTTTTATTTGAAATTATTTTTAAAACACCATTAGCTCCATGCCTGTAGCTGAGGGTCTGGAGGTGGTGGACCGGATGGAGTCCTTCCTTCTGCCCCTGACCCCTCATTGGTCAGCTGGTTTTCCACACATTTTATTTTGTATCAAAGCGGAGGAACAAGCTACCTCGGTCAGACATACTTCACATCTTTTGCCAGCAAAAATATGTATGTTCCATTTTATGGAAATGTCACTCCCTTAAAGCTAGCTAGCACCTTACCGCTGCACTGAGCAATAATTTATATTAAAAATGAATACAAACCAACAGAGAATTATTATGAAATTTATAGTTCCTTTTCAATTTCTTTTTTGTGTCTTTGCGTGAATTATTTTATAGACAAGTTTGTAAGTACACCAGGAGTTTATTTAAATAACACTTGCCTGCTGGCTTCTGCTCTCTGCTGCCACTGCTACCGGCAATAAGACGAGTGCTTAGGGATCATCTCAAACTACAACAAAAATATTTATTAATTCAATGATTAAATAAGTTAGTGTCTCCAAACTTACCTCAGTTATAACTTGTCTCCTGCTTGTTGTACTACAGCACCTACTTTAAAAAAAAAAAAGTATCTCTTTTTGGTGTTGTACTTTGTAGACATCCCTAAGCACTCATTACATAACATTACGCACGCCTCTGGAGCATCTAGGGGTTAAGTGTCTTGCTCAGGGACACATTGGCTGATGTATCGCCGTGGGAATCAAACCCAGATTGTGTCGCTAAGTTCTCAACACTGTTTTCATGTAGATAGATGCTGTGTGCACGGGGGGAAGGGGCGGTGTGTGTGTGTGGGGAACCCAGTGACCTGTTACCTGTTATCTGGTACCCTATTTGTTACCTCCACTACACCTAACGCTTGCTAACATTAGCCCCCATAAGCTGCCTGTCATCTCAGCCAAGTAGACTATAGCTGTGAAGTGCATTGAACTGAGCAGTAGGGATGTTACCCTACACTCAACTCACAATCCCATACTATTCCCGATTTTTAACTTTGCAATGAATGTAATCCCTGAAAAATATTCCTTTATTTATATAAACTGCCTACCAGCAGATGTATCCTCTTATCAAAAGTGCAACTGAAATAGTATTTTATCTTAAATATACAAAAATCAAAGATTATGAAAGGCTTGTTTATCGCTAAATCCATATGGTTACAATGAAATGATTTATTTTAAATGTAATAACTTTTTCACCAGTCATTTGCTATTAAACGAGAAGAGAGAAACTAGATGGCAGGAGGTTATTTTACAATAACAGAACCAAACGCAACACTAAGCCTCTGTTGTTTATCTGACACGGCAAAAGGTCGGCTCTGTGTCTTTAGCTGCAGACTGTTGGATGTCTTGTTGTTAGTGAAATACAGACACATGTTAGACCATTTAGCTGCCAGCATTTTAACCCTGTTTAAAGCTTAATTTATGATGGCCGTCAAAATGACGTCACCACAGTTGATTCCAGCGCAAAGGCTCCGAAGCTGTCGCGGCGTGTGGTCGTGCACCTCTGAATTATTGTAACTACGCTCTCGTTGCGCTTTCAGTTCAACACGGTGGGTTGGGAAGAGCAGGTTCGCCTCTACAAACATCTGTGTTGTTCTCCATGTACAGAACACAGGGAGTCAAACAGCCTAAAGCATGTGGTCAGAGAGAGACACCACACTGGGAGAAGAAGAAACATTTTGATGGTGGTTTGGAAAAACCATGACAGATGGTTTTGTCAACTCTAAAAATGGCTTCATATAAAGAATGTTCTTACACTGTTAGAGGCAGACAGTCATTTAGTTGTGGAGATAAACAACAGTCACGTTAATGTTTAGAGTAGATACCATAGACACCCCCTTGGTAGATGCATGTAATGTTTACCTGCTTTTCTTCTTCTCTACTACTTCCTGCTTATTCACAGATTATTTTGCCTGTACGCCCTCTGGTGTTTGGGAGAGTACTGCAACGAACAATGCGTTAAATGCTTAAACGTCTCCGTGCGTGCTCGTGCATGCTCTGTCACGCTCGAGTATAGCCAGCTAATGTTACCAGCTAACGGTAGGCTAATGTTTCCTCCCGTATGTTAGCTAGCGTTGCGCCCTAGGCTGTTTTTTAAAAATTCCATCACGATTCATTTTTTTTTTAAATTTCAACCGGTTGTAATCTTTCCACATTTAAATGGTTTTGAAGCGATTCACGATGCCTCGTTACATCCTTACTGAGCAGCGACACCTTTTACTGCTTATAAATGTAACCTTTCTTTTCCACCTAAATATAAAGGTTCCATCGTTTACTCAAGTATTGTACTGGCGGGAAATACCTTTGACAAGTGAAGTAAAATGTGAACATCAAATGTTGCATATTATCCCAGACGGCATTGCCATGCTTTTTAAACAGCAGCATTTGAAGTCCACCATAGTGCTCTCCCTGTGACTCAGGGCTTTCCCAGCACTCCCCTTTTTGTTAAGTCATTCCTCCCGGGGGTTGTGTTGTCTTGGCTTCCCCATGCACGGCCTCTTTGTTATTTCATTCTCTTTCTCGCTGCTTCTTTGTCCATGCTCTCCTGCTGGTATTATCTCATTCACCCGTCCCCTCCCCCCCTGTAGCTCACCTCCCTTCTTCAGAACATCTTATGAGTAGAGTCTCGTGAGCATGTCTCTGTACACACAGTGAGGCCCAGCAGTGGACTGTGAGTTTCTTGGCTGAGTGACATGGAATAAATGTTGAAATTGACATTGTTGGTACTTCATTAACACCACACAGCTTGTAAGATGAGATGAACGAACAGTTTATGAACTCAGAAACACCAATCAGAAAGCTTTAAATATATCTCAGGTAAATCCTAGATGACTGCAGGTGTGAACTTGTTTGACCTCCTCATCCACGCTTTTTATGGACGATACAGGCTATTAATGCCTTCCTAATGCTACAGGCCCAGCCCGTACGCAGGCGAGGCCTTCAGAAACCTAATACCTCTTATTTCTGCAGATATTACACAAGAGAAACACAGGTAAAGTAAGTAAAACACAGGAGACGGTCAAAATAACAGGAACATCTTGGAGTAATTTACAGCTACGGGCAACATCCTTACAGTAAATACTACTTATGTGCTCGAGGAACCTTCTCACTGAGGAGAAAATAAATGACTATCAATTTACACTTTTTTTGGATAGTGTTCGAGGAGTTGATTAAACTCTGGCCAGTTGTGTGAAGATTATATTCCAACTCAGCCCACTGTCACGCCTCTGTACACCTGGCCACTCACTGTGTGGAGTGGGCCTACGTTGGAAATGTGTGGGTAAAGGGTGACAACGTCTGACGTCAGAGAGTCCAGGGCTGTGGTGAGGAACTCTGTCGACAATTATCTCAGCTCAGTTTGACAATGACAAAGGAGCTGGTAGTGGACCTGACAAGGGAAAGGCACTGGTGACCCCCCATCTCCATCTGAGGTGTTGTTCTGGACATAGTGGAGGACTACAAATACCTGGGAGTACACATAGACAATAAACTGGACTGGACTACGAACTCTGAAGTACTCCACAGGAAGGGCCAGAGGAGGCTAAGGTCCTCCACCATCTGTCGGCCGATGCTGAGGATGTTTAAGAGTCTGTGGTGGCTAGTGCTCTCCTGTACGCTGTTGCATGCTGGGGCAGCAGGCTAAGAGTGGCAGACACCAACAGACTCAACAAACTGAGCCGCAAGGCCACTGATTATCTTTATTGCTACCATAATTGCCACTGTGCATCATCCCAACAACTATAATTATTGTAACGATAGTGAGTGTTAGCGTTAACTATTATCTCGTTATTACATAGAAGTACTTTCGGGGCGTGGATAGAGCAAGAGCACGGAGACAGCTTCGACCGAACAACTCAAGACTCGTAACAAAACATGCTTCAGCATCTCGTCATATCCCTCTGCCAACCTGGAAACTGAATTACAGGCACGGTAGGCCTACAACATGTTAGATAGCTCCCTTATTAACTCAAGGAACAGAATACACTATGAAGCTACAATTGATGGAAATATGTGACTTATTTCAGTAACCCTCAAAACGGTAATTTGTTAATTAAAAATCTTACATTATTATGAAATAATTTCTGAATCAGTGTCTCTGATTCCCAACTGCCCGCCCACCAACAGTCTGGGTCTGTCTGAGGTTTCTGACTGTTCAAAGGGAGTTTTCCTTGCCGCAGTCGCACCAATGTTTGCTCATGAAGGGATTGTTGGGTCTCTGCAGATAGAGTAGGTCTAGACCACACTTTATAATTTACAAAGTGTCCTGACATAACTCCTGTTGTGATTTGACACTATAAATACAGTGTTTCCTTTTAGGATTGTGTTTTTAAGCACCGGGGAAGGTCTGTCCAAACAATTTTGAACATTTTTCATTTTTTTTTCTAAGAGAATCAATATATTCAACTCAATTTTTAATTTATAGTATCAATTCATAACAAGAGTTCTCTCAGGACACTTTACAGATAGATTAGGTCTAGACCACACTCATCACTATCATTTACAAAGCCCCAACAATTCCAAAAAAAGTATTGTGATTATTATTGCATTTTCAGGTTGTAGCCTGAGTGTGCACTGGGCGGCTGTGTCATTTAGGTGCATGTGGGACTGGGTCTGCCGGCAGATCCTCAGTATTAACTAACTTGGAAAGCCACACCCACAAAGCACTGCCAACAGGATGGGGTTGAGTTCACAAATGGTCAAAACACAAAATCAGATGGAGCATAAACATTTGAGCCATTTCACGGCGCTGACACACCAATCTGATAATCGGCCGTCGGACAGCCTGGCGATGTCTGTGACTCGAGTCTGTTTGGTGTGTTGCATGCCGTCGTCAGCCGGAGGAGCCGTCGGCCTTCATTTTGGCCGGTTGTGAACGGGACTAGAGTCTCTCAAGATCTGAGGAATATCTTTCAAACTGACATTTGTGAATCTGAAATGAAGATTCAGCAGCTGTACGGCCGATTTCTCTTTAAAAAATGTTCAGAAACATGTTTGCGTGAACTATTTTAGTAAAATATGAGATCCTATTGTGAACGAGTTGCCATGATGGTCTTGTTTTGAAATTCCGGAGAAGCCAGACCCATGTGACATATTCGTCCCATCAGCTGCCGGTTTTCAGTTTTTGTGTAACAATACAGATTACGCTCAAGTCAGCGTTGCTTTGGTGTGTTCAGAGACACTTTCTTTACCGCCTCGGGGAGGAAGTCACTCCGACTGCCTTTTCTGCCGAAGGTCGGCCATCGGGTTGGTGTGTCAGAGCCTTAAGGAATGAAGCAAATATGGTTAATTGTGTTGAACTGGTTAATAGCTATTAAGGTAGAGGACAGGGTATTGCTCACTACCCTGGTGGACAATAACAATGTATTCTATTCTAGCCTACATCCCTATTAAAAATCTTTGCACCCTGAATTTGGACGTTTCATTTTCAAATTACTTATTACATATAGAGTATGTAATATTAATTTTGTCAAAAGAAGAACATCTCATTCTGAAGGAAAGTATTTAATTCTCACGTTATTAGACCGCTCAGTGAGCCATTAAAGAGCAGATGATCTGCAGCTTAAGGCTAATGCATCCCTTAAACCTAACAAGCATCCACATTAAGTGCCTCAGATGAAACAGCTATAGAATTAAAAGGCTTTACTGGATGAAACCTGCAGGTCATATGGTGAAAATAAATTACAAATATACTTGCAGGAAATGAAGTGAAAGGTAATGCTGCTCGCTGTCTGAAGGCAGAACAGACAGGATACATTCTAACTCTCCTGAATTCTCGGACATTGGATTTCCCTGGTCTTTAAGAAGAACAGTTGTGATGCCTTGTCCTAGTTAAACCCTTG
>JABXJD010000808.1:0-159780 GCA_013375575.1 Percina caprodes | reverse complement strand
ATGACCAAATTGATCTTTTCATGATGTTGGAGGCAGCTAGTCCATCTCCCACTCCCACACCATTTAAATACACATCAGAAAGGGACACAAATGGAGTATTTGGATCTGGAAACTATAGTTAGCACTGGACATTTATTCATCCAAGAAAAATCAACTGAGTTTTTCTTACTCATCTATTCATAGAGGCTGACCACTGCACAACACTACAGTTCTACTAGGGTCCAATGCCATCCTTGAGGAGCAAGTGTTAGCAATATGTGATACAGAGCATGATAATTAAAAAAAAAAAAAAAAGGTACTTGCACGTAACCATGTTATACCCATTTACACAAGTTGCTTTAACTCTTACACTACGTTTTTTTGAAAGGTATGCTTAGTAGTCACTTACCAAAGTAAGAATACAAAATTTACAATGAGCATATAAAGTATGTTTTGTTACACAGCTACCCAACAAACTAGCGTAACAGTTTATAAATGAAATCCATCTGGACTACCTTAAAATGTTGCCTAGAATAAGACATTGAGGCGTCAATGCTGGACATTCAAGAGCTGATCCTAGGCAGAATGGCTGGCTGTATAAGAAGGTGAAGTGGGAGGAATACTTGGAAAAGTGGGAATGGGCTTAATTAGTATGGATGTCAGTGGGAAGCTGAATTATACCGATGCTGTATGGAAGGTCTGGAATGGAGTTTGTCGTTGAAAGTATGTACAGTGGGTAAAAATAGACAGAAGATAGAAATAAAATTGTCCTTTGTGCGTGCGTGTGCATGCGGGTGTGTCAAACTGCACTAATTAGCCCATCTAAATCAGCTGTGTCTCTCCATCAGCAATCAGAGGTTGCCATGGTGATGGTAACTTCTAAGTGACTCCTGTGTCAGACAGTGAATTTACCAGAGATTAAGTTGAGGTGCACCTCTCATGCTCCTGCTTCCCAGTCAGAAACAGTAACCCCTATCACTTTTATTTTACATAGTCAGAAATAGGACACGCTTGTCAATGCAGGACGTGAAATGTATCTAAGTTTCCATCCACTTGTCAGTCAAATTATGTGAAATTCTGTAAAAAAAAGTTCATGCGAATAAAGCTGGCTTTAAAGCCAATACAAACCTGTGCCTATTGACGTCTTATGCTGTTTTGCGGTCCAATTGGCTTATCTAATTGATTAGAGACACTTTAAGGTGTTTCAATTCCTTTTCGCACAACAGTCAAGCAAACTAAGTTTTTTTAGACAAAAAGGATCTCGCCATCTACCAACACATGATCAACATTGCACAAGTTCTAATTATGTGCCAGCTGATAGTGACATATCAAGCTAAAATAAAAAAGAAAACACAAAATCAACAAATAGCTATGATGATGCAGATGAAGATGCACATACATGCTCGACGACACATGCTCGGAGACGGCCTGTTGGTGTAGTAATGGCAGCGCTCCAAACTGTTCTGGGAGATCGTGGTTCAGAGACACTTTAGTTGAAGCATTTTCTTATTTGACCTGTTGTGTAATTTTATTGGCCCGTCCCTTTACCCAGATGTCGCAAGCTGTCGCCTGATAAATTATGGCATTTCTTAGATTTTTGTTATCTAAAATAATTTATTTTGCTCGTAAATTAAATTCAAAAAGTCTCTTGTCTCCTCGTCTGTCCACTTCCATCGGTTTTTGTTGACACCCGCCATGTGTGCAGACAGAGAGGAAATACTTCTCCTTCTTTGTTTTGTGGCGGGTTGCAACCATAAAATGACCTAAAACTTAATTGCAATTTAATATTTATTCACCGTATATCGATCAAGATAAAATCCAATGAGACCAAATGTATTTCCTTTGAGTTGATATTCATGAAATTCAATCGAATTTGGCCCCTTTTCCATAAGGCATTTTTCATTCAATATCACTTAATTCGGATAAAAACCCATGGATGGATAGCTAGTGTTGTGTCAGAAATGTGAGAATGGGAGCAGTATAGAGAACTGCCTGTCTGCTTACTTCCAGAAACTTCTGTTCCCAGTTACAGTAACATGGGGGTCTATGCGACAGTTACATGGAGGTTCTGTCACTTTCAGGCTCACAGAGCCAACTGTGTAAGTCTGTTTGCTTCCACAGCTATATTGTAGGAAAGAGAACACCTTTTTTTCCCACATTTTGACTAAAAATGATGTATGAAGACTGAAAATTGTGGGAATGAGAGCAAATTTGAAATATGTTTCAGAATATTTTAAAGCTCCTGCCCACTCTAGCCGGGATGTCACACACTCTAGCGTCTTCTACATGACACCCCACACACAGGTGTAAGTGGGAGCTTGCCAACATACAGCATAACTGGGCCCTCAGTCAAGTCTGTCAATACTTAAAATTTGCATCTTTTTCCCCCAACTAACTCCTACCTTGACCTTGTGGCACAGGCTATGGCTACAGTGCTGCCAACCACTCAGCAATGCTGTGCTAAAAAAAAAAAAAAAAGTGTTTTGCACTGAAAATAGATCTCCAACTGTTCTTGTTCCATTAATATGCAGAACACCCAGTACCTCCTCAGAGAGATGGAGAGCTGTGCATCATATGTGCTTGTTTTGTTGGGTGGGTCTAGTGTAAGGAGAGATGGATGCAATTCACTTTTGGGTATTTCATTCTTTTGTGTATTTTTTTTTTTCCTGAGCTCCATCTCTCAACCTTGTCCTCATTATCCCTTCTCCTCCAGCATAATGGTACACACAGTTGTTACACTTCTTCAGCCTAGGAACCAAATTTAGAAAATACAGACTTACTCCCAAGACCTGGTGTAATGACTAGTACTTCCTGCACAAACTAGTATTCATGGCACTCAGGGACTCAGAAAAAAAAGACTTAGCCATTTCAGGTCCCGACCTACGATATAGTTGAAGAAAAACTTGCTTAACGATACATAATCGTGAAGGAAACAAAACGTGGGCATGTAGATGTGTTTGTATGTTCTCTGTGTGCGTGTTCCAACATAGGCTGCATAAATGTGTGGGTGGGGGGGCTCCGCCACTGATATTGTATGGGGTCATCTTCCAGCACAAACATCAGCATTAATTGCTCTGAAGAGAAATCTAAGCGAGGACATCATTAACTAAGACCAGGCTTGTATTTATAATTGATATGTAAGGGTGCCCTTGCAGGCCCTGGCAGCCATATTGCTCGAGGCCTTCCTGTATGGAGATACCTCGGCTCTGACGCCCACTCCAGCTCCGGTGACCTCTGACCCCGGAGAGACTGAGGGTTGCAAACACAGGTGTGAAGCAGGGATTGAAGCTCAAACATGTTCTATATATGGGCTAGGTCAAGACGAAGGTGTTATTTCCTCTTTTAAATTGTCTTGTTTTAATTTCATTGCCTATTCTGCTAATTAAGAGACACGGTTCAACCTTTGAATCTTAACTAGCTGCTCTTTGACTGCAATATGAATTTTCATAGGATCCTCTCAATCATTATGATTATTGCATTCTGTCATACCACCACCACGTTTTTTTTTTCCCATTTATATTCAAATATGGCTCTTTGCATACCTGCAATGCAACCCTATAATTATTGTTGTTGTACTCGAGATCAGTCTTGGTCTCCAGACCGCTTTTTGAAGGTCTTGGATAAAGAAGACTCAGAAGCTTTGGCTATCTGGCACTGGTCTTGTTCTTGACTTGGTCTCGATACATGCTGGTTTAGGTAATTACTTGGTCTCGGTTCAAGTGGTCTTGACTACAACCCTGACTATAACCCTAAAGCTTTTAATGTGGACATTGGTTAATCTCACGGGATGGCTTTTAACAATTGGGTGAGTCCTTTTTTCACCAAGTCAAATATAAGACCTATTAAAGACATGTTTAGGATCATTATGAATGACATTTAAGATGTATATCACAACATCAAACACAAAGTCATTGGCATTATAGGACTGGTGTCTAGATTGGCTGCAATAAAACTTGCATGTTGTCTCATTTGTAGTATGTAGTTTGTAGTGTAATACATCAAATTATATTTCGACTAGCGACAGAAACACCACACAATTAAAACAAACAAACATATAAAGTGCTGAGGGAACATTTCAATGGGTATTAAGCTTGATTTATGGTTATGAGAAGGCTCCATGCAGAGCTTTCACCGTAGTGGCCGGATGTTAATACATACCTTCATGTGTAAGTTGAGCCGGCATATGTGTGTGTCTGGGGAGTGTGTGGTAGAGTGAGAGAGTGACAGTGATTAGCTTCAAAGCAAGTGAGAGTTAACCCTCTCCTTGATTTCATGTTGTTTATAGAGAAGGAGAACCAGGAAATAAGTCTGGGGAGATGCAACGCTACCAACCCATGGCCGAGTACGTACATTGCCGCCACGTGTAGTTACATACGTAACTAGGACAATTATACAATGAGGGGTGGCAGTAGCTCTTCGTAGGCAGTTGGGTTGGGAACCGGAGGGTTGCTAGTTCAAGTCCCCTCGGACCAAATTATTGTGGGGGACTGGTAGCTTCAGAGGTGCCAGTTCACCTCCTGGGTGCTGACAAGGTGCTCGTGAGCAAGGCACCAAACCCCCAACTGCTCGGGACGCCTTATCATGGGCATCCCCCCACTGACAACTGTCCATTAGTGCATGTATAGGTACTGAGCATGTGTGTGTAATTCAGGACAAAATCATATTTTGATTTTAAAATTTTAGAACTTTTTGAGACCCCGCTGAAACCCCGACCGTGAAGCCCCTTCAACTCACCTTTTATGAAAAAGCATTTCAACACAAATGTAACCCCTAACCATGCAATACAACTCGTTACAATGTCCCAACTCGTGAAATACTTTTTTTCTTTTTAACACAGGAGCCCGGGCTTTGTGTCCCATTTTTGTCATGGGTGTCACTTAAACGTACATTTTGTAACCCCTCCTTCTCTAACCCTAACTAAGCGTTTGTGTCCCTTGCTTGTCAAAAAGTGATGCCAAAGGGGTCCCTCGAGCATCAGATATCGCTGAAGATGGGATTACATTGGAATTAGTTGAGAGCCCCCTGCGTCTGAGAAACTAAAGGAGACTTTTTGCTTCAGTAGCTAACGCAAAAGGAACCTGACCAAGCGTCACTTTTTGAGGCATTGGGAGTGAGACTGTTGGCGAGTATCAAGGCCGAAGAATGATGGAGAGCCCCAGAATAAACACGCAGGAGCGTGCATAAAGAATATCACTTTGTGTATATGTGTTACAGTAGCTGTTTAATGGGGGCTGTGACACAAGCCTACCTTTAATACCTCTGTGGAACTCATTACCCAAGACACCTTTGGGAAATTCATTTCATCTATCTACACAATCTCAATTATGCCACTTAATTGATATCTTTATTTGCTTAATTGGTGGCTTTATTCCTTGCTGGGACAAAGAGAAGTGTTTGCGTAGGAACGCAATATTTCAAAGGCTGTTTTCTATCATTCCTACATGGCCTGATAATTTCCCATACGTCAGGGATGTCACAACACATCTGATGCAGTTTTAATGAAGAATGACTGACATGTTCTCACTGCGTTGTTTTTCCTGAGTCAGAAAAGGTGAGATGATATTTGCTAGCTCTGCGACTGAATAATCATATTCAATCGTGAAAAACAATTAGCATAATGAGTTATTTTGCAGGAGACATATAAAAACAACAACAAAAAATTATGTTTTGCTCACATCGCTACATTTCTGAGGTCATTACACTGGCTTCCTGTCCATCAAGGAATCGATAAAAAAATAGGTAAAATGAATCCTGTTTGGGCCAGATGTACGTACATTTGCAAACGGAGCGTTTTCAACACGATGGCCAACCCACAGAAAGTGCATCCATCAGCTTACACTGTATTTACCAAACTGTAAAAAAACTATACATTTAAAAGAGCAATTGTATGAAAACGTTAAGTAGTTGTACTATAATCCGGCTGAGTGCAGACTGTGATATTTCCACTGCTGATGCTATGACTGGTTTAAAAGATCCCGATGCCAGTATTGTATGATTTTATGTAATGTAGCGAAGAGTTTAACAACTGCTGGAATTTTTCCTTTCTGTGTTTTTGCCTCTGGGATACGTTCCATGCCTTAGTGTGTTGCTTGTAATAGTTTAAAAATAAAGAAAAATTAAAAGAAAATTCTAAAAACTTTGATCACAAAAACAAAAACTGCTGGAATGGAATGGGAACGCTGAGTCTGAGATTCAATGTCATCTTTGATTTCTTCCAGTAACTGTAATTATTGCATGACTGCTTAATATGTAACGCTTAATGATTTTGTGGTCACTCAACTGAAATAGCGTGATCCTTGTGGCAAGAATCTTTTCAGCTTGTCTCCTTGGCACATAGGCCAGCCATCCGAGCCTTCATCTTGCTCGGATCATTGCCGCCATTCCACCTTTTTGCGAGGAAACTCAGACCTGCTTTTAGAGGTGAAGAATTTTAAATAGAGGCATGCTTTTCACAGGCGTTTTTTTGAACCTACATAATTAGGCGCACTTTACGTATCCCCTCCCATCTCTTTATGAGAAACTTCCCCCTTCACCCTCCCATGAATGCAAATGCTTGACAAGGAAAAGCGCAATTTGCCATTTTCAGCGACAGGCAGTCTGCACTTTTACCTCACTGCAGCCTGTTTGTACATACCTCGCCATGCTTGTATGTGCACGTTGCGAAGCAAATATGCCTGAAGTGGATGAAAATCTGGCCTTCGGTTTATAATCTGCTGCTACATTATGAACCTCTGGGGACACGTCAGCTTTCTGTCCCCAGCGTCAAAATGTTTTCATGTTTTTTATGAACAAACAGGGACAAACTCCCAGGAAACTGCTGGACCGCTGCAACTCTCAGTTCTTTTAAATCAAGTTTGAAGACGTTTATCTTTGATGCTGCCTTTTTAAGTCAAGTCAACTTTATTGTCAATTCTGCAATATATGCCAGACAGACAGAGCAATTGGGAATATGATTCTCTCCAACCCACTGTGCAATAAGGACACAGTATAGGACAAGTATAACATAAAAGATAAGAAATATATAGAAATGAAGTAATATATACAATTAAAAAAGACAAGTAATATGTACAATTAGAGATGTTCCAATACCGATACCAGGATTGGTATCGGTATTGTGAAGTATTGGAGCTTATGCACCGATCTGATTTTTTTATGTTAAAGTAGTTTATTTAGGGCTGTCAAAACTGGATAAAAAAAGAAAGTTCTGTGGCATTCATTATTCATGTTTCACAAAGAGTTTAACCTGAGCCAGACTGAAAACAAGGATAGAAATCATATGACAGCCCAACAGGAAAAGAAGTATCCAGTTATTAAAACATAATAAAATATATGTCAAACTGGTATCAGAGTTCAGGTATCAGAATCGGTATCGGGAAGCAAAAAATGGTATCGGACCATGTACTATACAGTAATACATTCTAAATAGTGCAAATGTAAGACAAAGTCAAACAGTACAGACAACTAAAGACAAATACATTCAAATGTGGAATATTAAAGGAGGAGATCCTAAGTGTCAAAATTGTGATAGTATCAAAATGCTCAATCTACAGAGAAATGCACACAGCCTTTAAACGAGCCGCCAGTACTTGTGGTGTGATGTCACAACTATATAGGTAGAAAGTGCTGTTACAGTGACGGTGCAGAAATTCAGATGCAGAAGACCTGGAAACGCTGACCAATCAGAGCAGACTGGGCTTTTTCAGGATTGGGGCTTAAAGAGCCAGGCACTAAAACGGAGCATTTTAGACAAAGGATGAAAACATGCACATTCAGGCTGACAGTATGAAAATAAGAATGTGTTTTTTGAACATTAAAGCCCATAAAGATGTTCTCGTACAAACCCAAAACGCAAGTATGAATGTGAATATAAGCACAATATGGGACCTTTAAAGTAATTGTTTCACTGTTATATTTTGTATAACGTTATTCTATTTTAGCAGGTTTTATATTTTCTTTAACAGATGTTTTTAACTGCTCTTAAATGTTTTATGCAAAGCATTTTGAATTGCCTTGATGCTGAAATGTGATGTACAAATAAAGCCGCATTGCCTTGCCTTGAACTGATGGAAAGTGGTGTTCTTTGAAAGAATCAGAATACAGTTTCCCGCAGGGTTGAATAAATGAGAAGAACCCAAACTGCTGTGAGTGTTGCGTCGCATTTATATTTCTTAGAGGGAATTAGCATTTTTGATTAATAGGTGGACAAACAGCCTCCGTGCCTCACATCTCTCTCTCTATATATATGTCGGTCTGTCTCTCTCTCTCTGTTGCTGGGTTAGAAACCAGCATAGCACAATTAAGCGCTGAAAGCTTTGGCCGTGAAGTGTTAGTGTTAGTGCACACTAACCCCTGGACATGTTTCCTTTTCTGCCAGTGCCAGAGCCTCCCCTTACAATACGCAGCCACAGCCAAGGCCTACTCCACAGTCTTTTTATCAACGTGTAGTTTCACCCACTCCTATTGATTCTTTATTGAACTAAGGTGTCCTCCGATGCAACCCCTCTTCCTCCGCGCTCCTATCCACCGCCATCCTTTCCTTCTCCAAGTGCAAAGTGAAAAGGAAGACCGAGCTTGACATTGATTTCTTCGCCGACTTTCCTCTCTCTCGCTCTCTTGCTCTTTCTCTATTTTGTGTTGTTCGTGTCGGCCCTTCCTTGCTCTCCCTCTCTCATACGACGCCACGGCGAAGGAAAGCTGCCGAGGCAGTTTGCAAATACCAGATCCTACATATGAAAAGAGATGTAATTCTACCTTTTGATAACTAGAAGCCATAATAGCGCAGGTTCAAAAGTACACGAAAAGACTTGAGTGCCAAGAAGCAACAAAAAAAAAAAGAGAAAAAAAAAAAAGATTTGTCAGCTGGAAAGGAACCTTTTAAGAAAGCGCAAGTACTTACCCGTTAGAGTTTTGCCATAAAGTCAATACCTTGCTGCAGGAGAAAGCAAAAGAAAAACTGTATCCATGCATGTAGTAGATCTACAACTTAAAGGCAAATCTGAATAAGACACAAACCTGTGTAGGTTCTGACCTTATTACACAGATGACGTTATTTAATCCATTGATTCGTGTACAAGGACACAATTTTGTCATTTTGTTCGTGGTGGTAAGCACTATTTTTAAAGTAGTGTTTTTCAATGGGAAGCACCTTCGGTGATATCAAGACGATTACGGTAGCGAGCCAAAAATCCACATCAGGAGCTTGGTTGGGGTGGTTATTGGGTCAAACCACACAGGAATTTCACCCTGGAGACCGGGGTTTCCCGTTGTTCTTTTCCTAACCACAACCGTCCCATTGTCGTAGTGCGTCCCGCGTGTGGCGGTCTGTCCGCCGGCGTTTCATTTCCCCATTGTTGCGTCACTCAAAGGCCGCAACCTTCTGTCCCGGCAGCCGCTGTGACCACCACAAAATCGTATAACTGTTGATGAATCAATAGATCAAAATAATGTCCCCATTTCATGAACTGCTGTGAGTAATAGTATTAAAGGAGTAATCAAACAATTGTTCACAATGTCAAGCCAATTATGGCTCAGCCAATTGCCTCTATGGAAATATGGGGAATTTAATTACACAAACAAGGACGGACACACTCTCACATGCACACACACACACACACACACACACACAATTATTAGTCGACCCCCCAGAAGGCTACCCGCCCCCCCTCCATCCCGCCCCTTTGTACAATACATGAGAAACCAAATCTCTCAAATGGAGAAATAAACAAAACAAACAAAA
This sequence comes from Percina caprodes, assembly GCA_013375575.1. NCBI lineage: Eukaryota > Metazoa > Chordata > Actinopteri > Perciformes > Percidae > Percina > Percina caprodes. The sequence goes on along the minus strand of JABXJD010000808.1, from coordinate 150,065 downwards.
ATACCCAAGATGAAAGAAGAAGAGAGACAATAAAGGAAAAGTGTCCCTGGTGGATTGTCCTATTCCTCCTCTTTTGCGGTCTTTTTTCTTTTCTTATTCTTTTTATTTGTTTGTTGCCTGGCCATTCATTACATATTTTTTCTCCTTCTCATTGTTGTTGTTGTTGTTTGTGTCTTCCAGATCTTAGTTATTCTTAAATGGTTTCGACTCGTGCTTTGATCTCATTTAGAAAGTGAAAAGGAAGCCAAAGCTTTGGAAGTTATTTTGATTAGACTTTTATTAACTTCTGTCTGCGGTCTTAATGCCGTCTCTGAAGAATTATTTGGAAATCCTGTGATACCGCGGAGAGAGACGGAGAGAGAGAACAAACTAATATTAGCCATAATTTACAGGACGGTTTGTGCGCGCGAAAGTCCGCCCTCAAGAGTTGTTTGCCTACGGCTCCGACAACTTAACTTCAATATAAACTTTAATTATATGCGGCAAAATGAGGTTATTGTTTCACAGATCTTGAAAGGATTTCAAAAGAAACGTATCATTTGCCAAAAAACAACAATGCATTTTTGACATTGGCCAATTTCTTTTATATATATTAAATACATTTTACACTTTTTTTAGATATTTACATATATTGTATTAAACACTTAACACAATAAAGTTTATAGTCATCATACAAAGAAGGAAAAAAGCAAGAGAAAAGGTGTGTGGCGAAGAAACAGTTTGGGTTATGTTACAGCACATGTATGTTCCATTATTACCTCAAATCTGATTCTTTGGGGCTAATAATTTATCCATCCTTTCCAACATTTATTCAATTTTCAATTAAATTTCATTATATTTATTTTATATTTTAGTATTGAATCATAACAAGTGTTTTCTCAAGACACTCATCTCTATACAGATAGAGTAGGTCCAGACTACACTATATTTACAAAGAGCAAACAATTCCCAAGAGGAAGCATTTAGTGGCGACAGTGGAAAAACCTCAGACAGACCCAGGCTCTTGGTGGGCGGTGTCTGACGGGGCCGGTTGGGGGTACGACGAACAGTGGCAAAAGTCTAACTTTGATATATATAATAATATGACTAGCAATAGTAGTTGTAGTAGTTTATGGCTTAGCAGCGCGCTGCAGGGCATAACAAGGTGTAGCAGGACACTGTGGGACATAGCAGGGTGTAGCAGGGCACTGTGGGATATAGCAGGGTGTTGCAGGGCACTGTGGGATATAGCAGGGTGTTGCAGGGCATAGCAGGGCACTGTGGGAAATAGCAGGGCATGGCATGGCAGGGTGTAGCAGGGCATGGCAAGGCACTGCAGGGCATAACAGGGTGTAGCAGGACACTGCAGGGTGTAGCAGGACACTGTGAGACATAGCAGGGTGTAGCAGGACACTGTGAGACATAGCAGGGTGTAGCAGGACACTGTGAGACATAGCAGGGTGTAGCAGGACACTGTGAGACACAGCAGGGTGTAGAAGGGTGCCGAGCAGGACCACGGCGACAACTTCAACCATGATGTAGGTGCCACCTTAATACAAGCAAATCTGCGGGGTGAGAACGTTAGCTTGAGTTAGTAACAAGCTAAGCTAGCAACAAGCATTTCTTGGACATAAATGCACACAAATGGGGTGAGAGAGGAGGGAGGTGCTCAGTGTGTCAAAGGAAATACTTTTATATGTTTTTATTTTAGGTATAATATATGGTCTTTTGGTGAAGTAACATTGATCACTTTTGGGGGGGATACATAGCATCCCTGCTAGTAATACAAATAATTCAGCAGAGGTAGGGATATGTAGACCAGAAAGGAGGAAATCTCATGCATCTCCTCCGGAAGCTCACACTCTGTGTACATTGTGGCTGAAATTGTGTTCATTGTCGTTCTGTTTTCCTGGCTTTGGTTGCCAAAAAATGCCATTTCTGCTGCAACCTAATTTACCCACGTGGAAAACAAACAAACTACTACTACTTCAATCCGGAGAGCCAGACTACTGCCATCGACGCAAAGACACCAACTGATGACAACTGTCTACTGAATGCACACATTTTGCTCTTATTTTCTTCATTGTATGTGCCTTCTTAATACTTTTTATATTGTTTACTTAAATGTTATGTTTGTCTGTGTAAAATATGTCTTGTCTCCACCGTTTGTCTGTGTAAAATATGTATCCACCGTGGGATAGAGGGAAACGCAATTTCGATTTCTTTGTATGTCTTGACATGTGAAGAAATTGACAATAAAGCTGACTTTGACTTTGACTTTGACTTTGAACTGGCGTTCGGGCGACGCCAATGACGTGGACACGCAAATTGTATTGAAATAGAGAAATTGGCATGGCACTGTGTCGTGAAAGCTCCTAACAGTTGAGATGCATAGCATAGTCCTGATCGATCCAAAGTCTTCTTCCTCTGACTGCAATTTGTGGCAGGCTTTAGTCAATTTCACCCCAAAACATCAAAATGAAAAACACTGAAAATGAACCGTATGACATGAGAAATAAAAATTGTCGTCTCTTCATTTTGTACTTGCAGAAAAAAAAAATCCAGTCCAACTTAGACTTCTATCATCCATTTTTCATGTGCAGTGAGTAACAGCAACAGTGCAGCACAAATATCCCCTTTTCAAAATGAGTCTCTGCTCCACAGTGGATATTTATGAGGCTCTAAATGGCCAGGGCTGCTTATTAAAGCACCTTATTTGAACTAGATAATGTGATTACGATAAGATCAATTAACGCTCGGCGATAGCAGCAAACTGCGAGCGCCATTGTGGTTTTGATGACATTTGCGTTTGGTCTGGTAATGTATGTCCTATGGTGATAATTAAGACGGCGGCTTCAGAGGCAGGCGCGTTGAATGGGAGGAAAGGCATTATACCCGGACCTTTGGGCGATTAGCATCTCCGCTCCGTCTTGCCCGCCAGCTTCAAGTGGGGCTTTTGAGGAAGCCCAAATTGATTCTGCATCACGCCGCCACCGTGCTTGACAATCATTTCTTGATGTCTTGATGTGTGTAATGTTTACAGAGCGTGGGAGAGGGAAATCCGCGAGCTGTGGAGAAGGTGTCCTAGGAATACCTTAAGGTATACACGTCTCGTCTGTAGAGATTTTACAGTATACAGCAGGAGTCTTTAACATTTCTTAGGCCAGGGAACCCTTAGCTCATGTGTCAAACTCAAGGCCCAAACCAAAAACACTGGAAAATGTTTTTCAAACTGCAATTACGTGACTTTCAAAACAGAATTTGCCGACTTTGAGACTTCGAAATTCCCACAGAAGCAGAGAGTTTTCATATACAAGCTGTGATACAGGTTGCTGTTAGTATTCTTTTATCATTGATTTGCTTCATTTGCTGAATTTAATAATGGCTACGGGACTTTTGTAGAGCTTTATGTTGACAAAAATGCAACAAAAAAGCATAAAAAAATGTTGAAAATTGCGACACATTTTAAAAAAGTGACAAAAATAACTGAGTAAGCCACAAAAGTCGGTGAAAACAGCCAAAAAGACGAAAAAAGACGAAAAATGTAGAAAAATAACACATGCAGTAATAAAGTCAAAGAAATATTACTTGATTAATGAAACAAAAGCATGAATAATAAACTCTATGTATGACTCTTTTTCCAGTGTGGCCCTTAGTTAAAATGAGTTTGACACGCATGCCTTATCTGAAAGAGAGTGAATATTTAGGTGCAACTGTGTGGCTACCATAGTGGCTACCTTACCTATAGCAATCTTATCTTTCACAAATAGGTCAATTTATTTTGCTATTGATATGTTGGATTCATATTAATGTTCATTACGAGACATTTTCATTTTTGAAAAAAAAATTTCAAGGACTCCCTGCTGGTGATCTCAGGTGTACAGTATTAGAATCTGGTCTTATGGCTTACATAATGGCAAAGGTCCCAACTCTAAAGAACCCTTTAGGTATCGTATCCTCCTTTCTTTTTTGTTAAATAGGAAGTGACAAATAATGGCCTTCAATATTGATAACAATAATAATGGTTTATTTCAAACATACAAATGAAAAAAAAAACAGAAATACAAGACCCAAAAGTATCAAGAATAAGCAAAATAAATAAATACTCTTGAAATATTTCTCTGAAAGGAAGTAGGAGGAAACAAATTGCTTTCTGGTTCCGGTTGTTTGAAATGTCCATACCTTTACATCTTTATTTACAAAAAATAACCCTTAATCGATCATTTCCAAAATGCAACCACACAGCCCTATGACAGAATGCATCGTCAAAATCAACACAAACAAACATTTGGCGATCAATCAATCTCTCCACTTCATATTCCGACATTTCCTCAAATCATTTATTTATGTACCATTATTAGTAAAGCATGATTGAAAAGGTCCTTAGGCCAGAAGTGAGGATGGAACAGGAAAACAGGAAAGCTGGAAGAAAATAATAATTGAAGATGAAACAAAAGAAATGAAAAACAAAAATGTGACCAAAAGGACAGAAAAATGATGAGACCAATGCAAAGATGCAATAAAATGTTTAGTCCAACTATCAGCGATAAGAACACAATACAATGTAAATTGGGAATATTTCACAGCAGTACAGCATCACTGTGACCACACACACACACACACACACACACACACACACACTGACATAATGATTAAGTGAGTAGCACAACAGCACAGTCAATCTTTACAAGGCCCTGTTCAGTAAGTCCATTTATTTACACATAACAGCCGACCCTAAAGTGAAAGACATCTCTATGCAGCGGTTTTTATACAGATGTTTTCAACCTCAGGTTTACACTTTTTATTATGGCGTAATACAGCTTGAAAAATGCAATAAGACACTTTTTTTTTCTTTTTTTTTTTAATATCCCTGGAACCAAATATACTATGTTGTTCGGTGAGATGTCTTCGGCTGCCACACACCTGTTCTGTAAAAAAGTGTAAAAAGTAAAATTCCTGTGAAAAGCAGGTGTGTGTGTGTGTGTGTGTGTAAGCTGTTCACCAGAGAGTGCTGTTGACTAGAGCACCTTCTGCATTAAGGATTGTTAATTTGTTTTGACAGTACTACACACTAGACACTACAGCCAGCAAAGGGAATTAAATGGAAAAGATCTTTTTCTCTTTTTCCTCTTTCGTTTACCTCCTCACATCTTTAGGTTGCTTTACATCCATGAGGATAACAATAACCAACGTTGTCATTTCAGTCAGTTTTCTGAACTAATTACAGTTTCTTTTCTTACTGCTGACTATACTACTGCAACATATCTTATTATGTTAGGACCATCTAGAGTAAAGCTTGCTTGGCCTGGGTCTTACATTGAAAGCGATGATTTCTGAAAGTCTGATGGTGGGGTTTGAGTCCCGTATCTTTCAGACATTACATGTTGTGAACCCCCTGTCTGAAAATGTAGACTAGAAAGAAATGCTGAATAAGATGTACACTCACAGTGCTACCATGTTCTTTCCATACTGTGAATTAGAATACCTTTCACTCACGTATATATATATATATCATTACATTTTCCACCCATAATGTTTAATAACTTAATATAGGGTTCCATTTTTCCGACAACCTTCATATTTAAAATATGTCTCTAAAGAATATCTCTAGTGTATCAGTTTTATGTGAGAAACCAGTTTTCATGCTTTCACATAAGTTGCATGCTTCTCATTGGATCTATGAAGCGTTGGCGTCTCTTAGCCCATTGTGTTGCTTTTATGGAGCCAGTCTTGCTGTTGTGGTTCAATTTCTCATCATCATCGTCATCATCATCATCATCATCATCATCATCATCATCATCATCATCATCATCATCATCATCATCATCATCATCATCATATCCAGCAGCAGCAGGCCAGTGAAAAGGCTTTGCTTAACCAACTAGATTAATCTATTGATTTGTGTACAGGGACACGATTTACTCGTTTTGTTGGGGTGGGGAGCATGAATTTTAAATCACCTTTCGTGATAACAGCATGATTACGGTAGCGAGTGGCAGAGACTGCTGATTGTGGCGTTTCATTTCCTCGTTGTTGTGTCCCCAAGAGACCGCGGATCGTGTCCCGGCGGCCGTTCACTTCGTGTTGACCACCACAAAATAAACAAGAAAATCATGTTACTATTGACGAATAAATTAATCAGAATAACGTGACCATTTCCCAAAACTGCCCTGAGACCGGGTTTAACTATAACAATGTGAGCATCCACACTGCTGAGGGATAACGTTCTGCAAACCGCGTCGTCGCTCACGCCCTGCACTCACCAGCTGGTGAGAATATATACAGCAGACGTTGCAACGTACGATTACAGGAATGTCTAAATGGAATGTCTGAATGTCTAATGTCAGGAATGTCAGGAATGATAGTAACATCCTACATATTTATGAATTTGGGTACTTTTTAAGAGCGGTTGACGGGGCGCAGACACCGCTGCCTTCTCCAGGAAAGAGCACAGCGCTGTAGAGAGCCGCGGATGAGAGATCTGTGCAGAGCATTGGAACAAAAACACAGACTGAGTTATAATCACTTCTAAAACATAAGATCCACTCTCTGTGGTTTCTGCGACACGAGAAATACTTTTGGTTACACTTTACTTAAAGGTATCGACATACGAGTGACATGATTCTGTCATGAACGTGTCATAAACATTACAAACAAGTAGGTGTCATTTGGTTTTGTCATGACGCCTTATGGTTAGCTTTAGGGTTAGGGTTCATGGGTCATGACTGTTTCATGACAGTGTCATGTGTCCATGACAGTGTACTGTCACTTACTATGCAGATACCTTCAAGTAAAGTGTTACCATACTTGTCGTATTAGAAGTACTGATGTTTAAAAATACATACACAGAGCTAAAGGATCGTAGCCCCACCGAAGGGAAAAGTCACGTCACTAGCCCACCTGTGTGGAAAAAAATCTCTCCACAGTGTCTCTTCTCTGCCGCGCCATGTAAACTCAGATGGATTCTGATTGGCTGTCAGTGTGTTCATGAAATCACTCTGAAAGTGATCCCAACAATATCTTTCTCCATTGTTGTTGTCGTTATAGTTGTGGTGTGGACTCCACTATCCACTTGGGTTAGAACAATTTTTAAAACTATAGATTTATATTTGTTGTTCTTGGTGTGGACAGCGTTGGACGCTTGGCGGAATTGCCTCTAGCAGTTCTCAGTTTCTCTTCACTGACCACTGACGAACAAGCACAACCTCCGTTAACCGCGATGGCCTTGACTGCTGGGCTTACAATAACATGTAGGGCGGCGTAAAGCATTTATACATACCTTTTTTTAGCATGGAATACTAAGGTATTCAGTTTTTTTTTCATAATATAATATTTTAATGTTACACAGACCATCTTTAGGATGAACTGTATCTTCAGATAGAGGCCTTAGTGAACACCTTACCTATAGGCCAGTAAGCAGTGGGGACTTTAATTAGTTAAATGTATGTTGAATTTATGTTAAGACATTTTAATAGGCATCATGCTAACTTCGGCTAAACTTAAAGATCCCCTGGCATGAAAATTTCCCTTTAGTTTTTTTTTTTACATTAAAATGAGTCCCCCCAGCCTGCCTATGAGCCCAATTGGTTAGAAATGGCGAGTGTAAACTGAGCCCAGGGTATCCTGCTATGCCTTTGAAAGAATGAAAGCTCAAATGGGCTGATCTGGAATCTTGCTCCTTATGATGTCATAAGGTGCAAGGTTACCTCCTGTTTCTATGATGCCCGCCCAGAGAATTTGGCCCACCCATGAGAGAGAGACATCATGGCTTTCAAACGAGCAAAGTGGCAGTTGGTCAAGGCCACACCCCCAGCCTCCACCTTACAGAAACAGAATTAGGGAAGCACTAAGGTCTATATAAAAGAGACTTCAGATACAGTATTAGGGTACCACTAAGGTCTATATAAAAGAGACTTCAGATATATAAAAGACACTTCAGATACAGTATTAGGGGACCACTAAGGTCTATATAAAAGAGACTTCAGAAACAGTATTAGGGGACCACTAAGGTCTATTATTACTATTACTACTATTATTACCCCCGCGGCCTCTTACTCAGAGGTTCCTCACCAGCAACAAGAGAGTTTTAACCAGTTTTATCCCATCGACTTGTCTGAGCTTTTAAAAACAGTATCACAAATGAGAGTGTCCTCCAGCCCACTTGATGTAATACCTACAACATTTTTACTGAAAGTAATAGATTCTGTTGGGCCCCATTTGATCTCTGTTTTCAACAGCTCCCTATCTACTGGTTGTGTACCCGATTATTTTAAAACTGCTTGCGTGAACCCACTTTTAAAGAAACCTGGCTTAGATCCCTCTCTCCCACATAATTTTAGACCAATTTCAAAACTGCCTTTTATTGCAAAGATTTTAGAAAGAATTGTGTCCAAACAGCTGCTCACTGTACTGGAAAATAACAAAATATTTGAAAAGTTTCAGTCTGGATTTAGGAAGTACCACAGCACTGAGACTGCCCTGCTTAAAGTCACCAATGACCTTTTAATGTCTGCTGATGAAGGCATGTGCTCAGTCCTTGTACTCCTGGACCTTAGCGCTGCTTTTGACACCATTGATCACAGCATCATGTTAGACAGACTGAGGCACTGGGTGGGGATCTCTGGCACGGCCCTAGAATGGTTTTCATCCTACCTGTCAAATAGGAAGTTTTGCGTGTCTGTAAATAACTATGTCTCCTCGTTCTGTTCAATTAAATATGGTGTGCCTCAGGGGTCGGTCTTAGGACCCATTTTGTTTTCCTTATATCTGCTTCCCCTTGGACATATTATTCATAAACATGGCATTTCTTTTCATATTTATGCTGATGACACACAAATATACTTGCCCGTTAGATCCACAGACCCTGGAATGCTGAGTTCACTTAACAACTGCCTTTGTGAAGTTAAAAAATGGATGTCAAATAATTTCCTCCAGCTGAACTCAGACAAAACAGAAATCCTGGTCATCGGGTCTCAGCAGATGGCAAATCAAATACTGCCATCTGCCGGTTCGCTAGTAAATCATATAAAGCCTGTGGCAAAGAACCTCGGTGTTTGGTTTGATAGTAATTTAAATTTTGAGCAGCACAACACAAAGCTTGTTCAATCATGTTTTTATCAACTAAGAAATATAGCTAAAATTCGATCAATGTTAACTTTTAAGGACACCGAGACCATTTTACACGCCTTCATCTCATCACGCCTGGATTATTGCAACAGCCTTTTCACCTGTTTAACCCAAAATCTATTGACCGACTCCAGACTGTCCAGAACTCAGCTGCCAGGCTTTTAACAAGAACAAAAATATGACCACATTACTCCTATTTTAGCTTCATTACACTGGCTCCCAGTATGTTTTAGAATTGACTTTAAAATTCTATTGATCACTTTTAAAGCTCTTCAAGGCCTCTCGCCTTGTTATATTTCTGACCTTTTAGTCCCATATACACCAGCACGCACCTTGAGATCCTCGGGCAGAGGTCTGCTATCTGTTCCAGAGTCTCGACTGAAAACTAAAGGGGACAGAGCGTTTGCTGTCAGGGCCCCGAGGCTCTGGAACAGCCTGCCCGAGGAAATCAGGTCAGCTGAGTCAGTGAACTCTTTTAAGTCCCTTCTTAAAACATACTTTTATAGGAGAGCCTTTCCCGATCTTATTTGACTTTATTTTATCACTTTTATTTTATTGCATTTTAGGAATTTTATATTTATCTGTATTTTAGTCTTTAAATGTTTTTCGTGGTTTTATCTTTTTGTATTATTGTCTCTTTACACTTGTTAAAGCACTTTGTAACTTGTTTTTGAAAAGTGCTCTACAAATAAAGATTATTATTATTATTATTATTATTATTATATAAAAGAGACTTCAGAAACAGTATTAGGGGACCACTAAGGTCTATATAAAAGAGACTTCAGATACAGTATTAGGGGACCACTAAGGTCTATATAAAAGAGACTTCAGATACAGTATTAGGGGACCACTAAAGTCTATATAAAAGAGACTTCAGATACAGTATTAGGGGACCACTAAGGTCTATATAAAAGAGACTTCAGATACAGTATTAGGGGACCACTAAGGTCTATATAAAGGAGACTTCAGATACAGTATTAGGGGACCACTAAGGTCTATATAAAGAAGACTTCAGATACAGTATTAGGGGACCACTAAGGTCTATATAAAAGCATCCAAAGAGCACCATGTCATGAGACCTTTAAAAGTACAAAGCTTTTTGTACTGTCTGTGTACTGTCATTAAAGGGACTTTTTAAAGCCAAAATGGAGGAATTGTTACACCAACTAATAATTCACCAGACATATGGCATTTGAGTACTGTTATCAGGACATGAAAGAAGCTATCCTTCCAGTCAGTTTTCTTCTTCCTTCAAGCTCATTAAATGCTCGGACACATCCATTGTCATTCAGGAAAAACAAGAAAAAAATCCTTTAGTCTTCTTTTTTTGAAGTTTTTTCTTTTTTTTTGAAGAAGAAGAAGAACCTCCAAAAATACTTCTGAGCAAGTACGTTGGAAAATATCATCAACTTGGTACAAAGGACAACATTCTGTCCCTCCACTCTGCTCTTGCTATTGCACCACTGTTTATTTACAGATAAACTAACGTTGCTATAGCAAGAGCAGAGGGCAGGATATTTTACTTTCTTCCGATTCCTTTTTTTAAGGTAAAAGTTGACGACGTTGGTTGAAAACCATTTGTGAAACCTATTTGATACATAATGAATCCACAGCTTGCATCCAAACCATCAACATCTGCATCCTCGGTGTATATTTGGAAGAATGTCCTTACACAACTCATAGACAAACAGCCATAACTGTCAATAATCATTTTGATCACTCCTCACTGTGTTAAGGCTAGGTTCATGATGTTCTGAAGTGATGAAGTGTATTCTGCAGTACAAATAAATATCTCTGAGCATCTTTAGATTGATCTCCCACTGTCCCTAAGGGGGGGGGCCCAATGTAGAAAAAGATAATGATGAGAAGAACAAGGGAGAAAACTAAAAGTTTGATTGACAACCGCAGATTGCAATTAGTGTGTCCTCCCTAAGCATCTGTGTATCGGTGCAGTATGTCATGTGTACGTGGGTTTGTTTGGTGTGTGCAGTGATCTGGATCCTTGATCCGGCGGTTCTGATCCGACACACAGGGACAGGTAGCGCTGGGTGTGAGGCGCCGCTACCAGATGGCATCCTGTATACCCAACCCTGTCTCCTATGCACACACACACACACACACACACACACACACACACACACACACACACACCTGACCGCACCAGCACTCTGATGGAATGGTCTTGATTCTGTCAACATTACATACTTCACATTAAGCGCATGCTGTGAAACCAGTGTAGTATTAATCACTCTTTGTCTAAGGTCTGGGAAATAATGTTCAGTGAGTCCAACTACATGCAAACATGTTACAGAACATGCCATCAATACACACAATTCATTGGGTTTTTGTCATGTTTTTCCTGGTCTGTGGCCTACTAAAACAAAATCAACAAATGTGTGATAAAGGAACTCAAACTATGAGATGTCAAACTCCACGTACATGTGTAGTGAAACAAAATGATAACCCTAAAGTATGTCTTAAGCCCAGTTCAGACCTTGCAACTAACTTGCAACTACTTGTAACTACTTGTAACTACTTGTAACTACTTGTAACTACTTGCAACGCGCCGGTCTGAAACACACACACACACACACACACACACACACACACAAACGCAGTCATGGCTGCTGACAATGTGGCTGAGGTCTTTTTCAATCAAGGGAAATCTTTTCCAATTTTACTGGCTCTGTGCCAACGCAGTACGGGCATGCAACATGCTACATGTTACATGCAGATGAACGGAGCTGGTGCTGGATGACGGTGGCCGGGGTGAGGGGTTGAATGCAGGTGGAATGAAGGGAGACGGTAATCTGCATGTAACATCCTTGCCGGCGCTGCAGTGACAGAGCCGTTTAGAAATCAGCACAGTTCCCCATTTATCTTTAGTCTTCCCTCCTGATTTAACAGAAACAACAGTTGTGGGAAGTTTGTGTCAATGCATTCCAATGCAATCCATTGCCAACAGTTCTCTGTACTGAACGAAACCCTGGCCATTTTTACTGACCAATGAAATGGTTCGTATTCAATGTGTTGGTCAAAATTTTCGTTTCACCAGGAAATACGTCACAGCACAGAAGCTGAAGTTGCTCTAAAGTCCGTTTCAGACAGCAAATGGGTGGCAGCAGAACTCCATCGTCTGGGACTGTTGGTCCTACTACTGTCATGTACCTACGTCTGCAGGTCAACGGCATGAGTGTATGCATGGGGAGTGTGTGGTCAAGCAAGTGAGAGAGAGATACTGATTTAAAGGTCCCATGTCATGAAAAGTTCACTTTATGAAGTTTAACAGTAGTATGCATTCCCCCAGCCTGCCCATGGACCCCCAGTGGCTAGAAATGGTGATAGGTGTAAACCGAGCCCTGGGTATCCTGCTCTGCCTTTGAGAAAATGAAAGCTCAGATGGGTCAATCTGGAATCTTCCCCTTATGAGGTCATAATCTCCGCTTTGCCCACCCAGAGAATTTGGCCCACCCATGAGAGAGAGACATCATGGCTTTCAAACAAGCAAAGTGGCAGTTGGTCAAGGCCACACCCCCAGCCTCAACCTTGCCCCCCCCCACACTCCTCCTCAACAGCTACAGACTCAGAAATGGCACATCCTAAGGACATTGTGGGACTGGCTCTAGTGGCTGTAATTCTGCACCAAGGCTGAATTTTGAGAAAGAAACTTTAGAAATGGTATTAGGGGACCACTAAGGTCTACATAAAAGCATCTAAAGAGAACCATGTCATGGGACCTTTAAGTTCTTTTTTAAGTATGTACTATTTACTTATTTATACCTACATGGTCGGAACTGGTATTTATCAGAGGGCATGTCAGAAGAGGGTTAAAAGAAGAAATCATGGAAAACCACTGTTCCCCTGTGCTTCCCTTTAACTCTGAATCACAAGCACAGATCATACATATGTACAGAACTCTTTACTCCCCGACACATGCAGTGGGTCCATCGCTGCAAATGAATGCGCGCCTTGATATAATTCTCATCAAGGTTCAATCAATTTTCTCTTCCTTTTGCCTGCAGCGGTGTATCAAAAGGCTTCTTCATCAATCTCTTTCCCTCTATTCTCCTCCGCAGCCCCCCTGCTGCTCCTCCTCTTCACATTGAGACAGGGGACCTGAGGGGTAGGAGGCATGGAAGTCGTAGGTGGATGTACGCTGAGGTTGAAAGTTGGAAAATGCGGCAAGGTTCCTTTGGGGCGAGGCTCGGCCAACGTAGCAGAGTCGGGAGGGGTGGAGTTAGGAATGCAGATGCTGCGGTGTTGTAGGTGTTACAGACGTGATTAGTCTCGCTTTGCCAGTCCTTCCTCCCCAGCACTGGGAGGGGGTACGGGCTAGTCCACACAGCATTCCGGGATGGGAGAAAAACATGCTGGACAGATAGTCTAGCTAGCTGTCTGGATTTACCCTGCAGAGATCTGAGGAGCAGTTAACCAGAGTCCTCAGAAATCCACCGGAGGTTAGAACGCCAACACAAAGGAAGAAGAAGGTGACGGACCTCAGGACGAAAAGAAGGACCTCTTCCAGATGGAAGGCAGATGTGGTGGTAGGCGTTACATTGTGATGACAGCTTCATGCATGGCATTGGCAGTATAGGCAAATGCTTAGTTGCCCAAAATGCAACATAAACGTCAGTAAAACACACCAAAAATGCTGGAAAAATGTTGAGAAAAAAGTACTCAAACATTGACAAAAGCGGCAAAAAACATAATAGGATGGTGGGCATCTGCACCCATGCAGAAGTATATTGAATCGGTGCCATTGGGGAAGGCTCTATGGCACGTTGGCAGGATGTAATCAAGTACATTTACTCAAGTATTGTGCTTGAGTACAAATTTGAGGTACTTGTACTATACTTGAGTCTTTTCTTTTACTGCCACGTTACTTCATCTCTGCTACATTTCACTGAGAAATATTGTTCTTTTTACTACATTCATCCATCAGCTTTAGTTACTACTTTCTTTAAAAATGTAAGATTGTTGCACACAAAACATATAGATCATAAAATGTTAATGATTAGTTGATTAAACACTTTTTTTTCTGCAATGAGTACCTTAGCCTTTTAACACATTTTCTGAATGATACTTACACAATTTAACTTAAAAGTCGCATTTTCAATGCAGGACTTTGACTTGTAACAGAATATTTTTAAAGTGTGTTATTAAGGATCTGACTACTTCTTCCACCGCTGCATTTGGCTGTTGGGTGAAGGCGGGTGCTAACAGGAGAGATTGCCTGGTTGCAGGGGGTTAAAAGATGGATCAGAGGCCAACTTTGTCTGGGTTATTCCTTGATGGGGATCACAGCTCCTTCACCATCACACACACACACACACACACACACACAAAAAAAACAACCTGGTCCAGTGCTTTGGGGGGTGATGGTTAAATGTTTTGGCAGCCAGGTCAGGAGACGGTCGTCCGCTGACCCCGCTGGTGAAGGCTGGAGTTATCTAGAGCTCTCCCAGTGATGAATGGCCACTTAGTGCAAGGAGCTGCAACCTTGCACAGGCCTGCCCGATGGGGTCCCGTCCATAGACATGCACACAATAAATAGCTATACACTGAAGCATGAAGAGACAGGTCAGGTTGGGAAAAGCCCAACCTGCTGGCAACTGAAAAAAAGGGTTGTTTGAATGGTACGGAGTATCCTAGAGCTTAAAGCCATAGCGCACAACAATTTCATATTAATGAACAGTCCTCCACAGCACTATAAAGGAAGGTCTGGCTAGTTCACATAGCATTCCAAGATTGGTGAAAAACGTGCTCTGGCTAATTGGCATTTTTCAAACTAATCACAATCATCATGGGCGGCGCTAAGCACAGGACTGTTTAAAAAGTTGTCATGCAACAGATAGTCTAGCTAGCTGTCTGGATTTATATATACATTTACTATATATATATATATATATATATATATATATATATATATATATATATATATATATATATATATACTATATATATATATATATAAAAAAATCCCCTTCACCCCTTGTTGGGTGGTATGTGTCATCCTCAAGCTCGGGTCCTCTACCAGAGGCCTGGGAGTTTGAGGGTTCTGCGCAGTATCTTAGCTGTTCCTAGGACTGCACTCTTCTGGACAGAGACCTCTGATGTTTTACCTGGAATCTGCTGGAGCCACTCTCCCAGTTTGGGGGTCACAGCCCCCAGTGCTCCGATTACCACCGGCACCACTGTTGCTCTTACTTTCCACATCTTTTCTAGCTCCTCTTTCAGCCCTTGGTATTTCTCAAGCTTCTCGTGTTCCTTCTTCTTGATGTTGCTGTCGCTTGGGATCGCCACATCTATCACTACTGCCTTCTTCTGCTGTTTGTTGATCAACACGATGTCTGGTTGGTTAGCCATCACCAGTTTGTCAGTCTGGATCTTGAAGTCCCACAGGATCTTAGCTCAGTCATTCTCGACTACCTTAGGAAGTGTCTTCCATTTTGACCTTGGGACTTCCAGCCCATACTCGTGGCAGATGTTCCTGTCCACTATGACAGCTAGCTGGTTATGGCGTGCACCTGGGGTCCTGCCTGATGTGGTAGACCCCAGCCTCTATTGATCTTGTACTGTTCTTGTGCTGCCATGATTAGTGCCTCTGTGCTGTCCTTCAGTCCAGCCTTTTCATGCCACTGGTAGGATTTCTTGATATTAGCCACTTCTTCTATTTGTCTGTGGTACATGCCATGCAGCGGCTTGTCCCTCCATGATGGTTCTTCATCTTCCTTGTCCTCACCTTCAGGTTTCTGCTGCCTGAGGTATTCACTAAGCCCTTCATCTTTGGGGGCCATCTTTCTGATGTACTTCTGGATCTTCGTTGTTTCATCCTGGACAGTGGTCTTGACACTCACTAGCCCTCGGCCTCCCTCGCTACGCTTGGTGGACAGTCTCAGGGTACTGGATTTGGGGTGAAACCCTCCATGCATTGTGAGGAGCTTTCTCGTCTTGATGTCAGTAGCCTCTATCTCCTCCTTTGGCCAGTTTATTATACCAGCGGGGTATCTGATGACAGGCAGGGCGTATGTGTTGATGGCACTGATCTTGTTTTTCCCATTCAGCTGACTTTTCAGGACCATATATATATATAGTAAAGCTGGAATCGTAAAAATCCAAACAGTACTCAACTCTGCACAATAAGCTGTACACTGAAAGAAGAGGAGACGGGTAATTTGGGGCAAAGCCCAACCTGCTGGCTACTAAAAAAAGTATTGTTTGAGTGCTACGGAGAAACCTAGAGATTAAAGCCACATTATACATATTGTTGGCAGCGTACCTATGTTCCCTCTGCCCTAAGATTTTTTTTTTTTTTTTTTAATTAGGCCTATGTTCCCACATTTTCTTTTTCATAAATTTTAGATCAGATTGTATCCACGGGGGAACCATCGCCTTATCGTGGTGGAGAGGTTTGTGTGTCCCTATGAACCTGAGGGCTGTGTTGTCTGGAGCTGGTTGGTGGCTCGGGCAAAGAGGAAGTTTGGGGCACGTAGCTGGAGCTGAAGATCCAGGACTAGGTGACCCAACTTGGCCTGGGAAAGTGGATGAAGTGGATGGATGGATGGATGGATTGGGTCCCCTACTTGCTGCCCCGTGACCCAATACCGGATAAGTGGATGAAGATGGATGGATGGATGGATGGATGGATGGATGGATGGATGGATGGATGGATGGATGGATGGATGGATGGATATGGGCCTAACTTTCTCCCAAGTAAGAAAACTCTTAGAAATGTGGGCACATAAGGCTGTGGGCAAATAGAGCTGTTGGAACATAGGGCCTAACTTTCAGTGAAGAAAAAAATCTTAGAAATGTGAGCACATAGAGCTGTGGGAACATTTGGCTGTGGGAACATAGAGCTGTGGGAACATTTGGCTGTGGGAACATAGAGCTGTGGGCACATAGAGCTGTGGGAACATAGAGCTGTGGGCACATAGAGCTGTGGGCACATAGGGCTGTAGGACATAGAGCTGTGGGACAATAGGGCTGTGGGAACATAGAGCTGTTGGATCATAGGGCCCATATTAACGAACATCCGTAACATTCAAGGCATTGTCAAATGATTTGATATAAAGCTAATTAAGCCTATCAGCTCTGGAGTGGCCTCTGGCTCGCCTTGTGGAAGTGTTTGCCCCATCTTGGCTGGGTCCTGTAGCAGCCGGGTTCGGGTCCGGCCTGCAGCCCTTTGCTACGTGTCATCCCCCATCTCTCTCTCTCTCCCTTTCATGACTATCAACTCTAATAAAGGGAAAAATCCACAAGAAATAATCAAAAAATTAAAAATAAATTAAGCCCACAAAACTCTCTCTATTTTCCTCAGGGTACATTTACATTCCTATGTTTTGATTTTAAAGCAATGTCCGACGACTTTTATTTCATTTTAATTATTAAAATTTTTTGAAAAATCTAAGGTAAATGAATAACCGTGTATAATAACAAAAGTGCTCTATTGGTTGCTTACCATTGTTTTCCTCTTTAATAGATGCAACAGTAATTAAGCTCCAAATGAAATCTGAGATTTACGTATACATTATGATTCATGGTTGGACTCTATGATCTAATGAATATAAGAAATTTACAGACACACACACACCCAGTACACACACTGTGTTTATGCTGTATTTAGTCATCTGTGGGCGCTGGGACCGAGACAACATGCTGCGTTGCGTCCCGATCTGTTGGGACCCAGATGGGAATATGAGTCCGACGGTGTTTGTCTGCGAGCCCAGATAGGCTTGCTAACCTTCTGCACCTCCTTGCATCCTTCCTCCCTGTTCTCCCCCATCAACCCCACCCCACTCGCCCCAACCCAAAAAGCAATACTAAACACAGTAATACCTCTGTTGGTCCCCGCTGCGTGTGGTGTTGCCGAGGTTACCCACTCAAGACGCCTCAAACAGTGTCTCAGAGATGAGGAATAGAGAGGGTTTGATTGAAAGAAGAGAGAGAAAGAGAATGGGATGGGGAGTCCCAGGGTGTCCGAGTTGTGTCTGTCCGCCGACTCCTGACGTGACTTCATTTAGATTTATATCAGCTGCTAAATTAGAATAATCACTTCTCTAGCACTCCGGGCTTTACCTCATTTCTTTTCCTTTTATTTTTTTTTCTGTTTTGGCTCAGAGGACTCTTTCTTTCTCAGTGTCATTTGCTCTTTAAATAAGGACTGTATTTATACAGTGCTTAACGACTACTCAAAGCGCTTTTATATAGTACAGGAACCATTCATACACATTCATACACTGTGGCCGAGGCTGAGTACAAGGTGACACCTACTCATCAGATAAACACATTAACGCATTTACACATGCGCAGGATTGGGGGCAACTCTGGGTTCTGTGTCTTGCCCATGGACACTTTGACATGGAACTGCAGGGCCAGCGATCGAACCACCAACCTTCCAATTGGTAGGCGACTGCTCTTACTACACGCCCACTTTTCTTATGTGACCCCTCCAATCTATCTCTTCTCCTGACCTTCTCTTCATTTTCTAAATTAACATCTTTTCATCTTTTGTTAAGGTTTTTTTCCGATATGCTAAAAGATACTTTTAAAATGGTGCCTGAACTGATACTTTAAAAATAAAAAGAACACAGAATGGCAGTTGGTGACATCAAAGAAAGGCAATAACAAAAATAACAGTAACTTATTGCTATTAAAAGGAAAAAATGGAAAAATAGAAAGGAAATCTGTGTTTTACAATAACTTTGAATGCACAACAAGGCTTACCAGTTTCAAGTAAACGCACCATTGTCCCTTCTGTGTTGTTTTTATCGACGATGGCAGGCAGTTGCCTTGTGGTGCAGCGAGTTTGTGTCTTAAAGTGCAGACTGTTGTACGCCCCAGTGTTGGAATCCTCTACAGTGAAATGGAGTCCCACTTTACTCCTTTTAGCTGTCAGCATTTTTACCGTGTTTAAGCCAGTTTCTGACTAACGGTAGGCTAACTTTAACATTACCTGCTGCCAGGTGTAACGTTAGTGTTAACTAGCGTCACGTGCAGCAATGTTTCTGTTGCCTCGTCCTTTTTGGAGCACCAGAGACAAGAGCAGGGATTTAAGTGGCACCGAAATGAGGGACCGAAATCTGCATTGCCAATAGGTCGTTTAGGCACCGGTGCCATAGTTGCACCAGGTCTCAATACCCAACCCTTTTCATATTAATCACTTTTAATTTCATTTGTCAAGTAGACAATGCACAACTACAGCAAAACGTCATTCAATAATGTCCTGAAAAAATAACAACAGAGTCAAGAGAAAGTAATTGTCAACAATGTTGTCATTCATGAAGTAAAAATGACAACCGTTGGCTGGTTCCATTTTCTCCAGCACTGCTGGTCTTTTCTTAGTTGGATGGAACAAGCACTTAGAAGATATGAACAGTACTTGTTTGTTACAAGCCACTTATAGAAGTGTTATAGTGTTATAGAAAAAATATGAGAGAACTGAAGAAAAAACAGTAAAATGTAAATCTCCTGGTGAGTTTGTTAAGTCTGAGCTGACACATAAACACAACATGTTATGCCTGAACGTGTTCATTGAACAATTTTTTTTGGAGCGTTTCCCTTTATTGACAGTGGATAGACGTGAAAGGGGGATAGAGATGTTGGATGACACGCAGCAAAGGGCCACAGGTCAGATTCTAACCTGGGCCTCTGCAGGACTCAGCCTACATGGGGCGAACACTCTTACTGGGTGAGCTAGAGGCCAACCCACGCTCTCTCACTTTAACTTAGTCCAATAGTGCCAGATTTCTATAGAGCCTTACAGGCTTAGACCCGGCTAAAACACACTGTAAACAGGCCTTAATATGTAGCGGAAAAAAACACCCAATCTGGCAACACCAGCCACCACTGTCAAAACACCCGCATGCGTCATCAAAACAAAACGCAGCAAGGAGGCGTCGTATGATCATTTAAAAGAGTTATAGGACAAGATTGGTGAAGTCTTACATTTCTGTGCAACCTTTACATGCCTGCTTTCAAAAAGAAAATCCTCACTTCAGTCGCATTAACAGCAAAGCTGAAACAGCATATTGAATTGAAGAACCCAGCTAGCCTTTCAAGGTATCTTGCCAACAAATAAAACATCAAAAGACAGTCAAAACAGATGAAATCTGACACATATTTTCAGTTTTAAAACTGATGAAATAATTGCTTTCTGTGGTTCTATATGGCTAACAGCAACATATGGAAAAAAACTATGAACTAGTTCATTTTTGGAACTTTGAACTTTGTTCAAAAAGTATTGAACTATAAACTGACCTAGATCATGCAGAAAGTTAACTTTCCCAACACTGAACACGACACATGGTTAGTGTGTATGTTGCTAGCTAGCTAGCTACAGCTAATTGCCTTTTCATGGCACATTAAAGATGACATGTGTTTACATTTAAGTGACAAGGATTCTAAAAGCCGTGTGAAATCGGAGGCGGGCTTTGTTATAGAGCCACAAAACCTTGACAATGTGGGAGTTTAACACCAGAGACTGCTCCGTTTCCCAAAGTCAACGTCGCTTTCTTTCAACCATGACCACAATCTTTCCCAAACCTTAAAGCATTTTTTGTTTCTATACCTAAACACACCACAATCATATAGATTGCATATCAGAAAACATTATTATTAATAGTTCTGTAATGGTTTTAGAAGGCACTGACAAAAAAAGTCATCCCGCTGGTATTAGGCCTCAGGTCAGCCAATGCTCATTCACATGGATGTCATTTTGGAAGGCAAGTGCAGGTTTGGAGGACTTTTTTAGGAATGGACTGAGCACAGCTTACATGTAAGCATAGAGGCGGATAAAAAGGAAAGATTACTTACTGATAGATGGAATATTTAAGCATGGAGGTTTTCAACTGTATTTCATCTATTCTAAGGATCTTTCTTTTTCGCCCAGCATGTTCCCTTTTATCAGGGAGGCTCCAAAATCATGGTAGCAGCTGTCCTCATGGTCCCGCT
The DNA here is from genome assembly GCA_013375575.1 of Percina caprodes. Taxonomy (NCBI): domain Eukaryota; kingdom Metazoa; phylum Chordata; class Actinopteri; order Perciformes; family Percidae; genus Percina; species Percina caprodes. The sequence goes on along the minus strand of JABXJD010000808.1, from coordinate 129,008 downwards.
ACACATCCTGTGATGCCGTGTTCATCCTGCTACGTCCTGCTGTGCCTTGTAATGCCGCACAGTGCCCTGCTATGCCATGAACTACTACAAAGAACTACTACAAACTATTTTCTGTGACTGTTATTGCCACTCTTCATTCTAACCCCAACCGGTCGTCAGACACCGCCTACCAAGAGCCTGGGTCTGTCCGAGGTTTCTGCCTAAAAGGGAGTTTTTCCTCGCCACTGTCACACTGTTGCTTGCTCTGGAGGAAACTACTAGAACTGTTGGGTCCTTGTAAATTCTGGAGTGTAGTCTAGACCTACTCTATCTGGTCTAGACCTACTCTATCTGTAAAGTGTCTTGAGAAAACTCTTGTTATGAATTGATACTATAAATAAAATTGAATTGAAATTGAATCTTCCACAGAAGGCTTAGTGTGAGACAACCCGATCCCACAGCTAATAGATCGGAATGTGTCAATCTATTAGAAGGGTCTTACAAATAAGGAGTGGTTTGAAGGTAACACTGTATCACAGAAATAGATAAAATAACATGTAAGGACAAGAAGAAAAGTATTAAAGAGGAGTTATTCTGATGTTCAGAGAGATACTTTGGGTACACATGTGTGTGTGTGTGTGTGTGTGTGTGTACCCACGGTTATCTTCCTTGTTCAATAATTGAATAAAGCTGCATTTAATCTAAATTTATTGGACTCGTCATGTGTGCAGTCTCCTCCATCATTTGATTCCCATTCTCCCGATTCCCAGACATCACTTACACTAGGAATAATGCATTTTCCAGGCCCCCTTTCAAAAGGATACTTTGTTATTTGGTGAATAAAACAGATTACTGCCACATGATTATTATTCAAATGTATTTCATTTGGTATTTTAATGTGTTTCTTATTTGAAGGCCTGAGAAAACGGAACCGGAAACATATGTTCCTTCAGTTGGAGTTATTTACTTTTTGACTGTACTTTTTATCTTAACAATTTAATGATATAATACATACTGTATATTTAAAAATATGAATTTACATTAAGTGTTAGATTGGATATATATATATATATATATATATATATATATATATATATATATATATATATATATATATATATATATATATATATATATATATATTTTAAACTATACAGTATATTTTGGCGTATCCCTCTTCCAAGGTCCCTTATAGTGTTGTGGTAAACGGGCTCTACACACATGCCTATGCCTAGATCTGGGCCTGCTTGCATGGCAGCTGGAATTACAGATATATCATGAGATGAAACAAAAATCCATCTTTTCCTGCATTGGTCCGAACTAATCCACGTCCAGTAAGGAGCTACTGGTTTAGGTGTAACGGTCAGATGGTTGGCGCGTGGTTCATCCAATCACCTGCCAGGTAACACTTCCCAATGACGCCTTCTCAGGTGTTTCCATGTAACAAACCATCTGGCGCATCAGATCATGAGCAGACCCAAATTTGAAGTTTTCAGCAATGATGACTGTTTTTCTGCTTGATGTGGAGATGTGTTAACACTTGAGTTTTAATTTAATTTTTTTTTTTTTTTTTTACTGCATTCAAATCTGGGTTAACATCTGCATAACACTTTAACTTGTAAGGTTAAATTTGCTCCATACTAGGGTTACAGGATAGGAGGAAAAAATAGTGAATATTTTGACAGATATTGCAAAATGACTCACAATATTGGAGGGAATACCTTTTTTGTATTATTATTCTCATTTTCTTTTTTTTTCTTCTTTTTTTTGAACCCTTGTGTTGACTTCCCGTCAAAATTGAAAACCAACACTTTTATTGACGTTTTTTTTATCAATGTTTTTAACTTTTTCTTACGTTTTTGTCCCTTTTTTCAACACTTTTTTCGATGTTTGTCAGGTTTTTTGACGTTTAACACTACGTAACACAGACTTACTAACTTTCGTTTTACAGTTATTTTTTGGAATTTATGGTCAATAAACCTCATTTGTAGGAAAATATACCTAATGTGTGAGAAATTAGGAATTATTTAGACAATTAAAGGAATGGATGTTGATGGATAATCAGAGGCTGGAATATGTCGACTTTTAATCAATATTATTTCAAAACCACTTTTTCTCAAATTCGCTAAAATTGAATAAGACACCCCAAAATGAATGAAAGTAGAGATTTGTACTTGCCAAAGAGCATTGAGTGGAATCAATCATGTTATTTTTGGTAATTAAAAAGAACACTGATATAGGAAAACGGGTCAATTTGAGCCGAGGACAACATGAGGGTTAAAATATTTCTTGGGTATTTTAGGCCCCGATTGTTGACAGGACACCTTCAACATGAAAGGGGGAATGACATGAAGCAAAGGTCCACAGGTTGAAATCGAACCCGCGGCCGCTGCGTCCAGTGCAGAGTCTCTACACCAGGTGAGCTACCCAGGCACCCCATTATTCTCATTTTCACTGAAAAATTGAAATGAATATAGTGTGATCTATGCAAGGATATGTACCAAACAAATTTGTTTGTTCAGTCTGTATAGGATATGATTTGTAGGCTGGGACCTCTCCACAAGACTTAATTCAGAATGGTTTGACACATATTTTGCCTTTATCAAATTTTGCTCCTGCAATTTTGGATATTGCACTAGTCCACATTGCGATTTTGATAAAAAATTGCAATTAATTGTGTTGCTTTACTCCACACTGAGTCTGAATATGGATTAAGATGTTCTACAGTCCTTCTTTAAGTTGTGCATTCAGTTTGTGTTGTAATTTCAATGTGACACCTTTCCAACAGGAAACACCATCTGAGTCCATGTGGAATACTAAATACTCTATCATTAGCTAAACTAAGCTAAGCTAAGGGAACTGCATTAACCAAAATGGATGATTACAACATACATTAGCGTTGTCTTTAGGAAGGTACTTTCTGTTTTTTTTTCTGTTCTTCTGTTGTGTTGCACTTGAAAAGCACATCTGACATGCACTTGAACGCACCATTAGCCATTATTTGCGCACCACTGATTGTCCACTGAGTCCTCCGACATACACGTGCCATATGTGTTGGCTCTAAGTTTTCCTGAGTTCGACAGACTGGATGGGCTGTGGCCAAAATGTGGCTGTTTCCCCTCTGCGAGGTGGCAGCAGGGCAGCCTGATTTAACAACTGGGTCATTCCCAAAAGGAGCCCGTTGGATGTTTGTTTTATGACTTATGAGGCTTGGTTCTTGTGCATGTGCGCACAAGCGAACAAGGACAAGAAGGCACAAATGGACACCAGCAAAACACACACACACACACACACACACACGGACAAATTACACACTTGGTAGAGCTACCCACACAAGTGCGATCCTAAATACACATAGAAGGTTAGTATTAAGCACATACGCATACAGTCTTAGTCATCCTGCAACGTGCATGATTTTGGATAACTGTATATTTGCGACAAACGCACACACACACACAGACACACACACACACACACACACACACACACACACACACACAAAGGCAACCTTCCAAACATACATACATGCTTGGGCACACACAAAAGCGTGAACAACCCTCACATCCAAGCACTCCCTTTCTCTCTCTTGCTCTCTCTCTCTCTCTCTCTCTCTCTCTCACCCACACATACACACACACACAAAAAAACAGAGGAAGAAGAATCCTCAATAGTGCTACTAGTCCTAATAATGCTGGAGTGTTGTGGCAACTAGGCTTTAAGCTACAAATTGACTGCTAGCCGCGGGTGGGCTCATGTAGCAGCTTACTACTGCTACTCCACCACTGTCCATTCAGCCAGAGGAGACTGTTAGACAGATATATGGCCACTTAATTGGCCCATGATGGCAGCGTGGCGGAGTGGTGATCGCCAGCGGAGTGCTAGACACCAGGATGATTAGGGGCCTGTGTGTGTGTTTTGTGTGAGAAACGGTGTGTGTGCATTGGATAGGAAGCCAAGCTCAGGGTCTGGGCTCTTTTTTTGTATATATATATGTGTGTGTGTGTGTGTGTGTAAAGAGACTGCTCAGCCCAGCAGGACAGCGCAAGGCATGGACTTATTAGTCACTCGTCTCGAGCTGTCAACCCACACAAAAGGCATCAGACGATTAAAAAAATGAACAGCTACAAACATATTCAGCACACTGCTAGTCTTCTGCTATGTGTCAGGTGTGTGTGGGTGTGAGGTTTACGGTTGTCTTTGTGTGTGTGTGTGCGTGTGTGTGTGTGTGTTTGTGTGTCTGTGAGCGTTTTGATGGAGGCCTATTTTCCCTCAGAGTCCACTCTTCTTCTAAGTGGGGAAATCAATGCAAATACGGGAAGCGGGGAGGACGGGAGGAATGACAAAAAAGGGATGAAAAAATGAAAAACAAACAAAGGCCGGAATTTAAGAAAAGAAAAGAGAGAGAGCGAGAGAAGAAGCGAGGGGAAAATGGGATGCGAATGCCCATTAAGGTGGGAAATTGGAGCCCTTTGCTGCTAAGCATTCTGCTTGTGCCCACATTTCCCTGATGGTGGTGAGAGATTTGCCGGGCCTCCGAGTTATCCAGATGAGACCGGCAAGAATTAAAACGCCATATGTTGAGGACGGCACCTCGGCGCAAATCAAACGCTCCTGTAATTTCTCTCAATACAAAAGAGGCCCCTAACATTAGGCTCTCTCTGCTTTGCTGCTTTGTTTATTTCCACCCTCTTGTTTTGTCATGTTGATGTGGCGATTTATTCTAACTTAGTGCCGGCTTCTGCTGCTCTATAGGTTGTGTCTAAGTAGGTGTGTAGACAGCATGTTAGGTTGTAGGGGATTGGCATCAGTGTAGGAATCTCACGTTGGCCCGATAACCTTTTCATAATGAGTTTTCCACATTAGAGAGCATCAATAGCCTGAAACTGTTCTTCTCTTTGTCTATGCCACTTGGTCTTTGTATTCATTTTATTTCTATGGACCTTTACTCTTTCCAAAACTCCAACCTGCCACCCCCTCCACTGTCCACCATCACCCCTTACAACAACGTCTCTATTTATCTATCACTATCTTTTATTTCTCCTTTTTTTTTTTTGTCTTTTTTTTTTTAAATGGTGCCCCTGCCTCACCAGTCCCCATTGGCCCGACTCACACCAATAATTGTGTGTTTTCAACCTCTGCCGCCTTCGGCTAATTTAACCACAGATTGAAATGGAATTACGCCCCCATCACCAACACCACGCCCGACTACCTCCACACACACACACACACGCCGGCAAATCAAGAGTCTGAATGGACTGTGTTTCCTCGGCAGACACAAGGCTGATTCCAAAGCTAATAGTCATTGTTTGAAGTGACACCGCCGCCCTGGCATTTGCTTAACCTTCTGTCTCATGCACAAGGCAGAGTCAATGCACAATCCCTGCTTAATTAATATCTTCTCTTTCCACTCTCCGACTCCTCTCTCCACCGCCCTTGTATCGCTGTACAACCACACAGAGGAAAAGAGACATGGATAGTGTAATGTTTATGTTAATGTAAATGTGCCGCTTGTAAATACATCTCCATAAATGTGTACCATTTTTTATGTATTATACAATTAAACAATACACTGGGACATAGGAATGCATCACATGACCAAAAAGAAAAGTAAAATAAAAAATAAATAACAGAGAGGAAAGACGGGGAGGGGTGAGACCCAACAAAAACACAACAGCAGGAACAAAGAAATATGTAACATTTTAATAAATAACAGCTTTTCTATTCTTCTCTAACTTCTACAATTTTTGATACGTGTCGTACCTTCGTACCTATTTATTAAATTGGAATTCTGCCATTGTCTCTTAATAAAGTCATTTTCACTATTACTGGCAGGGTCCGCCTTTCCCGCGAGGGATTCAAATTAATGAGGGATTCCTGGGAAAAGATGGATTCACATAGTGGACACCGTGCAGAAGGCAACGGTTGGTGTTGGGCAGATGACAAGAAAAGCATATAGTTATAGTTAGTCTCCATTGCCAGACCTTCCTCCACAGCGTTTCCCGGTTGGGAGAAAAACTTGCTCTGGAATATCAGCATTTCTTTAAACCAATCACATTCGTTTTGGGAGTTGCTAAGCAGCAGACGGAGCAACGGTGCCTCTGCTAAATCTCCTCGGGGAGGAGCTTGTTTTGGTGGAACGTGTAGGTTCAAAAGTTGTTTTAGTCGTACAACAGAAAACTCCGATTGGACAGATAGTCTAGCTAGCTGTCTGGTCTCAGAGTCCTCATGAATCCACCAGGGTTTAAGTTATTGTTGACTGTCTTTCTTATTATTTGTTTAACACGATTGATCTCATGTGTTGCTAAATGAACTAGGACTGAGGTCTAAAAAATGAGATCATGTCATATCATGATATGATATTAAAATCTGAACAAAGAGAAATAAGGAGATACAGATGAGGACAATACCAATGAAACAAAAACAAAAACAAATTCTTACTCACAAGGACTGAAAATTTAGTTTCTGTTTTTCTATTTGTTGATGTCAGACTTTGAATTTAATGTTTACGAAGGTCTGGAAACCCTGAATATTATGCTTTACTACTAGGAAGCCACAATAAAGTTCATAATCAAAGTTTTTCTTTACTTTGACTTTTACTGCTAATAATTAAGTACATTTAATAACAGAAAATGACTTTTGGTACTTGAGTAGGTAAGTAAATATCAGATACTTTAGCACACGACTTTCCCTCAAGTAATATTCTTAAAAGGTGACAAGCCTGGAAATCCAGACCCAAATCCGAAAGATTAAAGTACCCATATTGTAAAAATAAAAAAAATCACTTTTTCTGGAATTTTGGGTGTTATTTTGCATCTCTGGTGCTTCCACACACACATACCGTACGAACTTGAAAAAACTATCCATGCTGGTTTGAGTGAAATACGGTTTCTGAATGTCCGCGGTCTTCAGTCTCCGGGTGAGCTGTTCAAAATCTGCACGGCTTTCTACGTCACTAGCCGAGACGAGGTGGCTAACCGTAGCCCATGCTAGCGCTAGCATGCTAGCTCGTTGTCAATGGCAAAAACACTGCTACAACATGCGCTAGTTCACAATAATCTCCAAAAGAACTACTTCCTGTCCCTGTTCTGCAGGTATTCCACAAATGGCCCTCGTTTAGAAAAAGTCTCCCAGGTGACAGTCACTCCCAACAAAGATAGTATGGAAGTGAGATGTCTCACTCTGTAGCTAAAACAGAGACTTAAACACACAGGATGAAAGCAGGATCTGCTGCAATGTGCAGTACAACAAAAATTTTGTGTTTTTTGAAAATGAAACCATGTACAACCTCAAAATACAACTAGGAGTCTGAAAATGAGCATAATATGGGCGCTTTAAGAGTCTTACAACGAGTAATGAAAGTCTCCCATCTCGCGGGGCGGCACCAAGCGTATTTTTTAAAATCTCACTGCACACAATTGGATAACACTGCGACCAATCACAACAACACACGGGGTGACGTATCCAGAGCCTCATACGCTTAGCTACCAGTGGAGCTAACTGGTAGATTAATCTGTCATCATCTGTTTAGCTCGCCTCTGGCCCCGCCTATATCAGATACAGCGATGTGATTGGTGCAGCTCGGTTACAAGGGCATAGTTAATGAGCAGCATTACTCGATGCCAGAGGAACTTACTGAGCAAATTCAAATTGTGCTCTCGAAAGAACTCTGGATTTCCAGGGTAAACGGGGTAGACTCTAACTTCTACCAAAGTCATTTTCTGGTAAAATACTTGTACTTTTACTTAAGTATTGCTTTCAAGTAATTTATACAACACTGACTGTATGTTAAGTTGGTTTTACAACCCTCGTACTCAAGTCTCCACACTCTCAAATAGGAATCAATGGCTACTTTAGACTGAAGCCCCGACAATAAGCCTGAGCATAAAGCAGGAGGTAAACAATGTCACGTCGACTATGTCTCCAACAACCCCCCCGAATCCCCCTGTTCTGTAGCCTTCTTCTCTCGCTTCCCTCTGCCCTATTCTTTGTTATTCTCTTGTGATGTTTCATGAATGCTCCATTGGACCGAAGGGCAAACCCAAGCTACTCAGTCAGTGGGAGAGAGCGCAGCGGTGACAATGGGACTAATCAGAGAGGGGAACAGCTGACTTGAAACCGCATCATAAACAAACAAGTTCTATGCATTATTGCAAATTAAATTACTGCTTCATAGTCATTGTAATATGAGTATGATTATATTAGGGAAAGGCGGTTTGCTATACTGTTGCCCTAAGCTTTCAACCCTAGGAGTTGCTGTGTCTATAATTATATTGCACCTTGTTCTGATTATAGAGATCATAATGCGGCGATTTTACAGTATAATGCTGTTGTGATTAGAGACTGACAGGAATGGGCACATGCAGACACACACACAAACACATGTGAATTAAAGCTACTGATAACTAGTTTTTAGCAAATAGATAGGCCTTGTGTTAATGTAATATTTGAATTTTTGCATGCCAAGTACTTTGTGCTTCTGGCAAAACCTTCGTCATGATAGAAATGAATACAGAAATAGAAATGAACTGCATTTAGCTCCTTACCACCCTTCCCCGTTTTGTTAAATATTTGCATATTATTTTTGATGGCGAGACCTTGCGATGGGCCAGATGTAAAAAATGCCATCCTTTACACATAAACTGGTAATGAGAAAAAGGAGATGTACAGTGAGAATACTCACACCTCAAGCATTCTTCAGATGATGGAGATGAAATAGGAGGTGAGAGATGCAACCATTCGTAAGACATTCTTTCTTAGATCAATATCGACTACTTAAGAGTGATTAATATCATGATGTATGATTTTGTACCATAAGTGAAGGACTTCAAATACCTTGAGGTCTTGTTAGCGAGTGAGGGGACAGTGGAGCAGGAGACTGGTCGGAGAATCGGAGCAGCGGGGGAGGTATTACATTCTGTTTATCGCACCATTGTAACGAAAAGAGAGCTGAGCCAGAAGGCAAAGCTCTCAATCTACCAGTCAGCTTTTGTTCCTATCAGAGATGGGAAGTACAAATACCCTCGTTACTGTACTTACGTAGATTTTTCAGATATTTTTACTTCATGTTATTTTTTTTTGTGGCGACTTTTTACTTTTACTCCTTACATTTAACACAATTATCGGTACATGCTACTCCTTACATTTTCCAAAATCGACTCGTTACTTTTTGTACAAGACTTTGTTGAGTTTTTCTTCACCGGTTAATTAGGTTGCACATTGCATCAACAGAGAGAAGTTGTCTCCGTCCGTGTTTAACAGACACACCTGGGGCGAGGTTAGTAACCAGAATCAGCTTTAAATACGGTCCTAATCTAGTCCTCACTAACAAGTTTCAAATGATTTCACTGGAGTTACAGTTATTATTGTTCACGTCATCAGTAACATATTCAATCTAATTGGATGGGAATATATTGTACGTTGCACTTGACACACCACTAAGAGACAGAGACTCAACAGATTGGGCATTCTCCATTAATTTGCGGCAAATCATTGCAGCTTGATGGTGCTAACGTTAGCACATAGGAGTACGGATGGCGACATGATTAAAAACGATGAAAACAGAGATCCCAGAGATTGGGCAGACAAGCAGCAGGACATTACCAATCATCCTCGGCATTATCTGAGAGAGATGATTGAGACAGTAGGCGTGAAGAATGAATGCTGGCCAATGTGCTGGGGAACTTCTTAATTAATGTCTGTTTAGTAATTCATATTTCATCCTTTATTTTCTTTCCAGAAGCCATATTTGAGCACACACATATACATGTAGATTTCTTTTGATGTTAAGTGGAAAATTAAAAAAGAGAAACTGGATCTGTGAATTCTCCCAGATTCACAACCGAATTCATAGCTTGCTACTCAGGCAGAATCTTATTGACCTGGAGTCCCAGTCTCTGTCACAATCATCATATATGTGATGTTTTAGGCCTATTGGCAGACATCCATTTAAAACATAGCCAATGGCATATAAAGAGCCTTTTTCCATGTCCACTGTAGTTTCCCAGCGTGCACTCTTGTAACGTGTGTGATCCAGGGAGCTTTGTATAAATTATGGTTTTCAGTCGCAAAGTTACTTTGACTTCTATACTTTAAGTAAATTTCCAAGCATGTACTTTGTTACTTAATAAAGAAATTAAATCAGTAATTCTAATTTTACCAAAGTAATTTTGATACAAGTATCTGTACTTCTACTTGAGTAAAGGGAAGTGAGTACTTTTGCCATCTCTAGTTCCAACCCTCACCTATGGTCATGAAGGCTGGGTCATGACCGAAAGAATGAGATCCAGGGCACAAGTGGCCAAAATGGGTTTCCTCAGGAGGGTGGCCGCCGTCTCCCTTAGAGATAGGGTGAGAAGCTCAGTCATCCGAGAGGAGCTCGGAGTAGAGCTGCTGCCCCTTTGCGTCGAAAGGAGCCAGTTGAGGTGGTTTGGGCATCTGGTGAGGATGCCTGCTAGGCACCTCCCTAGGGAATGCCTCGGGATCCCCTCCGGTCGGAGCTGGTTAATGTGTCCCCGCAGACCAAAGATGGATGGATGGATGGTTGGATGATTTTCTAAATTATGGTCCCATTTGTTTTAAAAATGACCATAAAGCAGGGGATGCTTTAGGAGCATGGCTACACACCAACCTGTCAATCATAATAAAGGCTTAGCAAAGCTAATCATGGCACTGTGTACATTCAAACTTGTTTTTTTTGGGTGTTGTCCATGTTTTCATCTTACAGTTTTTTTCATTGCCAAATGAAACTGAGCCCAACTGAAGTTTAATGTGCAAAACTCTAACCACATTCTGCACTACCAACAGTCACATGGGCTGAACAGTTCAAATCTCCTGCAAACTCATTCCCAGCAACACAACTCTTAACACACGTCTCAGAACAGGCCCAGTGCAGCAAACACTATGCACCACCCTCACTGAGATAACACACACTGTCACTCAGAACACACAGACTAGAAACACCAGCATCAAACACCAATACAGAACAAACAAACTTTGTCATCTTTACAGTTTCAACAATCAGAGTGACTTCGCACTGCTCAATAGTTTCTTTAAATAAAGATATAGATTTTATAATATACCTAATTTCTAAGTAAGAACAAGAAGAAGAAATTAAGATCAGCAGTTTGTTTCAATATAGTATTTTGTGTCTCGTTATTTATGGAATTACTGGAAAAATAAAGGTACATAACAGTAACAAAGAACAATAGGACTGATCCTGCCTCTCTCCAGCATCATGCAGCAAGTTTTCTTCATCACATTGGATGTCTGCATCATCTCTAAATACTAATGAATGTGGTGTTTCCATTGCTCTCACCTCCATTACTTTCTGTTCAGCAGTAAGAACGCAGCTCTACTATAGTAAAGGTAGTGTTATTCACTTCTTTATAGCTGTGTGTGTAACCTCAGACATCTGACCTGGACATGTTGGAAGCTTTACCTGTTTCTCTCAAACAGTACAGTGTATAATTGTCTCATTCTTATTTGGTGTTTGGTCTCTATATAAATACCACACATGTTCACTAACTAGTCTAAAACAAGACACCTGCTTAGGCCCTCAGCTTAAATAACAATCAGCAGTGTTTGATAGACACCAGACTGAGATCTGTTTTGTTTTGAATGCGTGGTTAACAGCTGTGACAGCAGTGGGTTAGCATGTCAACAAAGTGCTGTAAATCCACAGTATTGTGCACATTGTGGTTAAAGTAATTGGATAAGTGTGTAGATTTTGAAAAGTTTTCAAGCAATGACAAACGAACCAGAGTTTGGTCACCATGAACTGCTGCTGTGCAGACTGTATTAAGAGTTTTGCACATGTGATTCCGGTTGTGCCCACTATCATTTGGCAATCAAATAAAACTTTAACCCTCTCATTGTGTGTTTCATCCAGTAACTAACTTAAAAGGTCCCATGGCATGAAAATTTCACTTTGAGGTTTCTTAACATTAATATGAGTTCCCCCAGCCTGCCTATGATGGGTGTAAACCGAGCCCTGGGTATCCTGCTCTGCCTTTGAGAAAATTAAAGCTCAGATGGGCTGATCTGGAATCTTACCCTTTATGGGGTCAAAAGGGGCAAACTTACTTCCCCTTTCTCTGCTTATCCCACCCAGAGAATTTGGCCCACCCATGAGAGCGAGACATCATGGCCTTCAAACAAGCAAAGTGGCAGTTGGTCCTCCACCTTGCCCACCTTGAATTGAAATGTCTTGTCCCCACATACAGATTCACACATAAAAACACATAAAAACATGAGATAATAAGTACATAAGATCATAAATACACGTGTACATTATACTTAAAAATTGAAAAATATATGTGCTGTGAGCAATGAGCAATGCAATCTTGCCGTATTATTAAAGTACTGTATATCTGTTTCCACAACAACCTAGCTGTTCCTTTTACTGTCCTGTCAGGGCACCTCACAAATCAATAAACACCCTTGGACCTCTGTCAGTTTCCATGTACCGGGCCAGAGGAGTGGGGACTCTACAAGGATTTATTACAACGCCGTACTGCCAGACTGCTGTAAAAGTAGGGAGACAACATAATTCAAAGGTTTCAGTTGTATACTTTGCTGTGTATTCTACTGCCATCTGGGAAGTTTTAATAAAAGACAAGAAAACAGCAGATCCAAACCAACAACCACACCAATAAGCAAGACTTAATCCTCACGTACAAATGAAAGGCATTATTATCTGTGAAACTAGGAAATTAAATAACGCAAAAATAGCTGCAGAGACATGAAATGTCAATATGTCACACACATCAAACTGTACTGCCTAGTGCTGTGTTTTACAGCAGAGTGGGCCCATCTGGACAGAGAGGTCAGTTGTTTGCTGTTCCTACTGTATGTAGTAGTCTCTCTCTCCCTCTCTCTCTCACTGGGTGTCCGATGAAGTGGTCAGCAGTTGACAGGTGCTGCCATGGCTGGCAGGCTAAAGACAGCGTGTGTGTGTGTGTGTGTGTGTGTGTGTGTGTGTGTGTGTGTGTGTGTGTGTGTGTGTAGGTGCGCATGAGAGAGACAAACACTGCTTGAGGGCACATCGGCCCTGTGCTGCAGAGCATGGCAGGAACAAAGCCACAGGGACACAGAGTCAGTGACATCTCTCTCTCCTTCTCTCTTTCTCTCTCTCTCGCTCTCTGTCTCTCTCTCTCTCACCTGCTGTGCTCCAGTCACTCCAACAACTTTCACCCCCACAAGAAAAGGAAATTAGCTAAACTTGTGGTTTGTTGTTGTAATAGAACGGGCCATTCAAGCGGGTTCTTGGTGTTATTTAAGGCAGAGAGAGATTACAGTCTGTGAGGACTGGGCTAATAACTCACCGGGTGGGCCTAACACCCATGCCATGGGAGAACTTGGGGGACCACTAAGATGTGTAAGGTGAGGGCCATGGCACTAAGAGAGGCAACCAAAGGCACTGTTGGCTACTATTTTGTAGCTTTGCTAGGTTATCTACATGTAGGTCATAATCATAGAATTTAAAAAATAATGGACAGAACTTCCGGTCCTAAAAAGTAAAGCCAATGTGAAAATGCCTTAATCCTGCATTCTATCTCATTTACAGCAGGAGCTACTGCAATGATGACCCTAAATGGTGACCCAAAAATGACCCTACTTCTTACTTGAGTTATTAGCTCAGTGAACATTTACAGCAATTTTCCATCTTGAGCCTATAGCTTAGCACAGCGCCATGGCAACCATAAAGAAAACTGGCTTGGGCACGTCAGCCTCCTCAGCTCCATCCTCTCGTCCTAAAATCCGCTTTAAAAAAAATAAATAACAAGATGGCGACGGCCAAATTGCCAAATTTGAGCCTTCAAAACAGCAGTCCACAATCCTATGGGTTTGGTGGCATTATTATTATTTTTACAGTCTATGATCATAATACAGTGAGGCTGTTCCCATTATTAATTCATGTTACTAACTCGACTTCTTCCCTTTCCCGTAGTCTTGTGCTCTCTCACCCCCGTAGTCTTGTGCTCTCTCGCCCCTCTCCCCTCTCCTATCGCTTCCTGCAGGTGTTTCTGGCTCTGGATCTGTGGAGTCTGGATCTGTGGTTGGAGTCACCTGCTGCCTCCATGTTCCTGCTCGACACCCTCTGCTACAATCTCTCTCTCTCTCTCTCTCTCTCTCTCTCTCTCACCCCCAACCGGTTGAGGCAGATGACCGCCCCCCCTGAGCCATGGTTCTGCTCCAGGTTTCTGCCTCTTAAAGGAAGTTTTTCCTTGCCTCTGTGTCCTAGTGCTTGCTCTTGGTGGGAATTGTTGGGTTTCTGTAAATAACATCACAGAGTATGATCTAGACCTGCTCTTTTATGAAAAGCGCAATAAGATAACTGTTGTTGTGATTTGGCGCTACATAAATAAAACTGAATTGAATTGTATTTAGACACAGCAGGGCCTTGAGCTAAATGCTAATAAAAGCATGGCAAGATGCTAACCAGCAGTAAACAAGTCATCAATATCTGTTTTAAATTTTATTTTGGTTCCGACATGTCAAATTTGAATTCAGGGGATCAAAATGGTTGGAATTCATCCCCTGGTCTGAATGTGATGGCAGTTCATCCAATATTTGCCAATTATGCTAATAGGTGCTGGGCTGACCAAATGAATCATTTATGCCATATATAGCAGGTGTTACATGCAGAGTGATAACTATTTCTTTAAATCCAAAGTTATTTTTAATGGGAAAAAAAATATTTTTTAACACATTTATATTGTTGTATCTAGGTGCTAAATCCAAGTAACAAAAATCCTGCACCCATACACTTATTGAATAGCTATATGTCAATAAAAAAATTTTGTTAGGCATTTCTCACCATAAATAAAAACCAAACCTGCATAGAACAACAACCGACCCGAGGGACCAAGCTATCATTCATCTATAAAAACACCTGGGCAGTGGGCCCATTCGGGTTTTAAAATTACCAGTAACATACCCAAAACAATGTACAGATCAGGGGTTTTCAGCATTGTTTAAGCCAAGGACCCTTAACTGAAAGAGAGACAGAGCATGGTCCCCCTGCTATATGCTGTATATTGTATAAAATTAAGTTGCATATTATACTGGGCCTATAATAACATGTAGAGCGGCCTAAAGCCTTTATACATACTGTACCTTTTCATAAATCATGCTTTAATGTTATACATGTGGCACAATGAATCTTAATAATTAACGATGTGTGTGGATGGCCTTGGTGACTACGTCACCCACTTATATTTGCTAATAATAAGTTAGATATACTGTATGTTACAGTAAGACTTTTTGATTTTGGAAAACCTTTTTTAAAATTAATAATTCGGAGCCCCCCCCCTGCAATGACTCTGTGAACCCCATGTTGAAGATGCCTGCGTTAGGCCGCCCTACACGTTATTGTAGACCCAGTTTAATATGCAACTTAATTTGGTATGTATAATATATGTAGTAGGGGGTCCCTGCTCCATCTCTCTTTCATATACAGAGCCCAGTTTCTATGGCCATCCATCCCCCCCCCCCTCCAACATAATGTAACTCCACTATGATGTAGTCTTCTATTAGCACATTCCCTGTTCCACTTTGGATAAGGTCTGACCAAGGGAATGTTTGTGCATGTGTGTGTGGGTGTGTGTGTGTGTGTGTGTGTGTGCGTGTGTGTGCATGTGTGCGCACGCGTCTGTGTGCGCACACTGCTCCTCCTCCTCATGTTGGTATCTAAATTAAATTGTCTTTATCTCCTCCAGAAAAAAAAGGAAAGAAGGAGGATGGGGAGTGCCGAGGAGTGAGTGTGAAAATTAATTTGTTAGATCAAAAAATATTTAATTTTGCTGCACATCAAACAAACTTTGTCTTCAGACTGGGTGCACTGAGGAGGGACTGCCTTTTTCTTCGTCTTGTTCTTCTTCTTCTTCTTTTTCTTCATCTGCCTTCCCTTTTTTCTTTAATTAAAAAAAAGCATTCTATTATTACAGCAGATGAAAAGGAAACATCTATTCAAACAGTACAGTCGTACCGGACTACCACTAATCTTTTGGTAATTATTTTTTAATTGAATCTTTTGAGCACAAAAGCCCTGAGCAGATGCTCGCATTACGGCGGTCCCACATCGCTCGCCGCACCATGTATACGAGATGACGTCCGCCTCGCCACGAGCGAATGGCGGCAGGACGACGTGGGAATCAGAGAGGGAAGTTGGAAAAGAGAGAAAAAGAAAATTGAGTGCTGGGATTAGATGGAAGGAGGGAGGGAGGGGAGGATGTCTGCAGAGATGGAAAGTTATGTGTAGATGAACAGCTCAGCAGCTCTTTAGATGTCTGAACGTGTGGCGTGTTTGCATGTACAGTAACACGCATTACAATAATTTCTGCTGATATACACTCTCACACACACCCACACACACTTGGATGTGAACTGCATGTTTTGAATCTAAACTGCGCCTTCTTACCTCCACCACTTGTTCTCCTCTGCAATCCCTGTATCGTCTGGATGCTTTTTGGAAACTTCTTCAGCATCTGCAGAGGGGTGATTACATGCACATAATGATTGGTCTTAAGGGAATGGAGGGGGGGGATGCTTAACTTTTTTTAAAAATCCTCCAAAAGATGAACCCAGTGTAAACTTTCCAGCGTTCCGCCTCCCAGAAAAGGACCTTAAAAGCACCTTATTACCACAGAGCTCCCTATTTCACTGACATTTGATATGCTTCGCCGTCTGAGTGAGGGATCCTGGATGATGTGTGTGTGTGTGTGTGTGTGTAAAGTTCTTCCTTCGAGATGCCTCTGAAGTGCTTAAAAGACATGTGGAGGGAGATGCAAAGAGGGGCTTAAGGAGCAGGCAAATAGGAGCGGCTCCGAGAAAGAGACATCTTTAGCTTGGCTGTATGCAACGGCGTATGGGCTCTTAATCATGTCGAGTACCCGTCAGAGCTCGCCAAGCGGTTAAATCACATTACTCATACATTGTACGTGTGTGTGAGTGCGAAGGTGTGTGTGTGTGTGTTGGTGTGTTTGCGGAAAAGAAAATGCAGAACAGAGAGAGTGTGTGAGGGTGTTAGCCCAAACGGTACTGTACATCCGCTTGGTTCTGTCACTATGATTGAAGCTTTTTTGGGCCTCATCGATAGGCCCATATCCAGCTTAGTGGAAGGGGGGTCTTTTTGTTCAAAAACTGGACCGTTTTGCAGTTTTCCCTAATTTTGTATTAAATTATGAGGTTCAAATACTTGTCCTTAGCCTCACAGATTTTGCTATAAGTGCATAAAGGTAGTTGCATAGATTGTTGATACATTAGATGTTAGATTGTTACATGTTGCATGCCAGTTAACACATTCACAGAAACGGTGCTTTTAACAATGGGGGGCAGGGGGGGATTCAAATTATTGGCAGTCGTTATTTAAAATAATTCACTTGTTTATTACAACAATAAAGGACTTGAACTATGGACCTTTGGCAGAGGTGAGGGGTTGTGGGGGGTCCCTTCAAACAACACAACCCCTCCTCCACTTTTAGCCCTACTTTTAGGCCTAGGGGTAACAGCATTCAATCAACATCGGAAATGACTTGTCTATGTGCTATATCTGTCCATATGTTGGAGAGCTGCCATGGTGGTCCTGCAGACGCTTTCGTTTTGAAGTATTTCCCTTAGTCTGGATCAACGGCAGTTCATTTCCAGGATCTGTGTTGCCGTTGTCTAAATATGTTTTATTGCATATCCTCTCTAACTGGGACATTTTGGGACCGATTGGTGGGATTGCAGCGGAGGAAGTACACACGGCGATACACTGGTAAGCAGAGGTGTCAAGTAACAAAGTACAAATACTTTCTTAACTTACGTAAAATTTTTGGGTATCTATGCTGTTGTATAATCATTTTACAGCAGACTTTTTACTTCTACTCCTTACATTTTAAAAATAGCCTTGTTACTTATCTCAGTTTTATTGTGGTTGGATGAGAAGTATAAATATATACCATTCCGACACCTTATTGGTTTGTGTGCAATCCATCACATGACAAAAATCACGTCACACTCCAGCAAGGACAACAGTCCAACAGACAGGACAACAGTGGCTTGAGAAAGTTTACACACCCATGCTAAAGTTGATTAAAAGGAGGAATAAGAAACATCTTTTGGAAATTAATTAGCCTTAAAAGCCTTTTAAGGACACCAATTTTCTTTGTGAATGAATAATGTATTGTAAATAAATAAATGTTTTTCCTTAAAATATAGGGGGCATAGGTATACACCCCCCTATGTTAAATTCCCTTAGAGGCAGGCAGAGTTTTATTATTAAAGGCCAGTTATTTCATGGATCAGGATACTATGCATCCTGATAAAGTTCCCTTGGCCTTTGGAATTAAAATATAGCTCACGTTACTGTCCTGTGTGAACAGTTCACTTCATTTAATATCGTATGTGACGTTTTCTTTTGCGGGGCACAAATTGTCCCTAAAAACAGGTTCCTTCCTAGAGCTTAGCGCCGCCCAGGACGATAGTGATTGGTTTAACCCTCATGTTGTCCTCGGGTCAAATTGACCCGTTTTCCTATATGAATGTTCTTTTTAATTTCCCAAAACAACATGATTGATTCTACACAATGCTCTTTGGCCAGTACAAATCTCTACTTTCATTCATTTTTGGGCCTCTTATTCAATTTTATAGCATTTGAAAAACAAATTGAAGTGGTTTTGAAATAGTGTTGAGTAAAAGTTGACATATTCCAGTCTGTGATTATCCATCAACATACTTTCCTTTAATTTTAGCCTAAATAATTCCTAATTTCTGCTTTTCTAACTCAAACATTAGGTATAATTTCCTATAAATGAGGTTTATTGACCATAATTTCCCCAAAAAAACATGAACCTGAAGTTAATAAGTTAGTGTTAACTGAAGTCAATAAGTGAGAGTTGAAAACGTAAAAAAAGTGACAAACATTGAAAAAGTATGGGACAAAAACGTAAGAAAAAGTTAAAAACATCGATAAAAAGCGTCAAAAGTGTTGATTTTCAACTCTGACGGCAAGATAACACAAGGGTTAAAAAAATACAAACAACCGAGATCGTTAATGCGTCTGTGGTGTAGCCAGACCACACATAGGTCTGATGAAAGTTAATTTACTTGAGACTTGACCTCCCCTTGAAGTGGACTCAAGAAATGACAGAAAAAAGCTGAGTGATTGTAATTGGTTTAAAGAAATGTCTGGTAATGTGGGGGTAGTGTTTCCCCAGTGTATGGAAGGCCCTCCTGGAAGTTATCTGAGTTTAGGCTGACGTCAGCCTGCTCTCTCCTGCTCTTTATGGATTTGGGGAAGCTTACACTCCAGCAGCCCCAGCCGACGTTACCTGATAGCATTACGTTTAGCAAACACATCAGTTGGTCCTTATCCCAATAGTCCTTTCTGTTGTAACATGACAAGTAAAAAGAAACTGTTAAAATGTGGGGTGAGTATGTAAGGTAAGCAGCCAAACAGATTTTACACTTTTCCTTATCATACACTTATAATACTAAGACCACACTGCAGTGAACACACTCTATATGGCTCATCAGCTGAGGAGGATACAGTATTTTTTGCCATAAGTAAATTTAGCCTCCATCTTTTAATATAATATGTAATTCAGACCCTTTATTTGGTTTAAGGATCCCAATTGAAAGCACAAGCATGTGCTTCTAGTCTCCCTGGAGTCCTGAACATAGAAACACAACACAGACAGACAATATATGTGCAAACTACTTAAGATATAAAAACAATCGGCCAGCTAAACATATCCACAAATGAGAGAAATGGAGGATCATAGACATAGCGGTCCAATTAAACATAAACAGAGAGAGAAAGACACTCATTACATACAGTGATGCAAAGCAACAAGACTTTGCATCACTGCAATATCACAAAATCATGCAAAAATCGAGGGATCACATATCACAAGAAAATTCATCTTATCAGGCTTCAAGTAATGCATTTGTGTCCAACAGACCGAACCAATCAGCTTCCAGTGAGGAGCTACTGGCAGTCAGAGTGTGTAGTCTCGCTTTGTCAGACCTTCCTCCACAGCAAGGTCTTGCTAGTCCACACAGCATTCAGGGATGGCAGGAAAATATGCTCTGGTTTATTGGCATTTCTTTAAACCAATCACAATCGTCTTGGGCGAAGACTTTGTCTTGGAGAAGGTCTGAACTGAGCCACGGTGCCGCTGCTAAATAGCCTCGGGAAGCAACTAGTTTTGGTGGAACATGTGTACATTTAAAGGTTGTTTTAGTCATGCAACAGAAAACTCCGATTGGACAGATAGTCTAGCTAGCTGTCTGGATTTACCCTGCAGAGATCTGAGGACCAGGTAACCATAGTCATCAGAAATCCACCGGCGGTTAGAACGGCAACACAAAGAAAGAGGAAGGGGGACGGACACCCGGCCAAAAAAGAGGGACATCCAGCGGAATTTCCGGCGGCACTCTATCAATCCCGGAAGTGGAACGTCATGGATATTGACTAAGTTTTGTGTAATAGACAGATGGTTCATCCAATCACCAGCCAGGTATTTTTTTAACGTGCCTGCCCTTTACCAAACAGATTCTGATGACGGCTTCTCAGATGGTTCTGTGTTACAAACCATCTGGCTCGTCAGGTTACAAGCAAATCTCACTGCCTGAGGAAGAAGCAGACAGCGACAATGACGATTATGCGTAATATTGCTGACTATCGTTTTAAGATTCATGCTGTATACCTGGGTAATAAAGTAACAAGGGATCATTTGCCTTTATGGTCATATAAAACATGGTGCTACTTCCTGTTCTTTGAATTTTCTTATTCTCTAATACAGTGTTTGGGATTTTAAGCCCCCAGCGTCACCTCCAAGCCAGCGCTGCCTGGAAGGCACTAGGATTAGGCAATGGCTAGGGCTAGGGTTAAGGTTAGAGTTAGGTGCCTTTAACTCAGCGGTGGCACTGCTGCCTGGAAGTCAACTTTGGGGGCATAAAACACCAGTGAGCGTCTAATACTACTTTCTAGTACTGTACAACTTTGCTTTGTGTGTGATTCCAAGGATCAATTCTGTGATGTCAAAGATTTTAGAGACAAAGGTTGAACTGGGCTTTTGTGCGCACACACCGAGGCACAAAAAACACGTGTATTTCCATCACAAACCTGGATTCATCAACTGTCATCAACTGTCTAAATCTCTAATGAAAGTGCAAAAGTGAAAACGTGGAGAAAGATAAATGACGACAAAAATAGGGCGATCCTGCTTGGTTTGGGATAGTGAGGGACGGGGGGGGGGTTGATTGAGCAACTACATGGACCAACCCTGACAAACGAGAGATCAACAATGCCATAAATAACCTTGTAGGAAGTCACCTATCCTCTGGCAGGCGACAGCTCGTCAGGGAAATGAATGGCTTGTCACCGTCGTCTTTGTGCCCGTGGCTAAGGGCGCTGAAGGGCCCCACCGCATTCACACGCAAATGGAAAAAAAAAAGTTCTTTCCTTTTCTTATAATTATCAATTATTTTTTTTAAATATCTTTGCAACCCGCCACCGCCATGTCAACCACTACACAGACACACACCCAGGTCCACAAACACTCTTTGAAAGCGTGAATCCACTTAAACGAGAGAGTAAAAAAAAAAAAAAAAAACACTTGGAAGCGAGGAGGGGCGCCGATGTTTGTGTATGGGAATAATTTCGGAGCGCACAGACACATGCAAGCACACGCACACACTCAAAGCCCACACTCATTCGCAGCACACACACCTCTCAATCCCTGGCCGCCCGTCCGTCCATCTCAATCCCTGTATCTCCATTCCTCTCACTCTGGACTCCAGGCAGCATTTTATTCTCAATCGAAAAACAATATTTACCCACAGTTCAGTAAGCTCCGGTGTGTGTGTGTGTGTGTGTGTGTGTGTGTGTGCGTGTGTGTGCGTGTGCACGCACGGTGTGGCTCTTTGTGCTTCACGTGCCATATGGATGAAACAGATCAGCAGCTTTGAGCTGTGTGCACACTCTTCAAACACCTTTATTACTCGAATTATTTTGCCAGAAGAAATTCATTCAAACATATTGTGAAATTAGTGCAGACGCCATCCTTATTTTGCTTTTTTTTTCAACCCAATATCTTTTATTGATAATAACAAACTCTTACAGTTGTATTACTTTACTAAAAACTATGTCAACTGTGTCTTCCTAAGTATACGCCTGTCAAAAATCACAAGGTAAGACTATTACATGGTAAACTCTTTCATTGAAGACTTTTTCTTTCGCTAAATGCATTTGAAACAGAAGTAAATGGCAAAAGCACCCGCAACAAACACAAAGCGGTTACAAATGTTGGTCAGCTCATTGTTTTGGAGGCAACACACGTGTCACGTTGAAAGTATCACCCTGTATTTCCACCAACTGTGGTACGGCTGCATGTCGGCTCCGTGCTCCGCCGTCCTTCAACACCCACCAGGTCCGGCTGCGGCCATGACAGACAGCTGAAGTCATGAGGACCAACGAGATCTCACCAATTCATGTATGATTGCGCAATATAAAAGGATGTAGTTTCTAAAAAGAGAACCACAAAACCCCTGACCTGTTGACTTCAGGCTTGTCTCCGCCCCATTATGACATTTTCAAGGTGTAGTGCAGGGAAATATGAGCATGGTGTATTTTATTTTGAAAATTAACCAGATGTTTTATTTGGTTTCTGTGCTCAACTTCCTGTCCCGCACTATCTGCGGCGTGCTGAATTGCTGCGGCGCTCTCCAACATCCTTCAAAAATAGAAGCTCTGCGTATCTGCTCCGGGGGGCTGGGGATCGCTGGAGCTGGGTCGGAGTCGGAAAGCAGCTGCTCAGCAATCAGTGGAAGTACACACATTGACTTTAAAGGAAACCTAATGACTCCGCCGCCGTTCCGGAGCCGATCCGCAGCCGTTCCGCAGTTGGGGGAAATCGGGTCAGAGCCACGGACAGCTTCAGAAATTGAAAAAGTTTTACAAACCTTAGTCTGTGACGCAATGACGTCAGTGGCATCATGTTACATCCTCATTTTAGTAGTTTTGTTCATTTTTCGGCCAATCCTTGAAGTTTTACTAACCTTAATGTTGTACTGTTGTCCCTAAATTTTTTTAGGTTTGTTTCACTTTTATTGGCTTAAAACTGTGCTCATTACATTTATTACATTGAATAAAACTGTCACGTAATTAAACCGCCACCACATTGCAAATCAAACCTGCAATGTGACAAAAATCCTCTTGTCTTTGTTTTTGTTCCACAAAGCTTTTACACATATGCATATATCATAGCCAGTGTGTGTGTCTATGTTTCTGTGTCCAGTTTTATTTTGAAGTCTCTGTTTTCTCCCTTATCTTGTCTAGTTTTACTTCCGGTCTTTAGTTTTCCTGCCCTTATGATTATCATATATGTTTCACCTGTTTCCCCAGCCTAGTGTCACCTGTTCCTTATTTTGTCATTGCCCTGTGTATTTAGTCTCTGTTCTGTCTTTGTCTCGTCGGGTTATTATGATCTGTTTATGGTGTTTCTTGTGAGAGAGTGTCGTCTAACCCTTTTGGTCTCTGTGTTCCTGGTATTTCGTAATTCCCGTTCCGGTGTGTGTGTGGTCGCTGCTACTGCTTTGTCAGTGAACGAGCTGACGTGTTGAAAAGACATGACTCCAGCACTATTCCACATATTCACATCTAAAAAAAAAATTTTTTTTAAATGTCCTTTTAAAGTCCTTTTTATACAGAGAATGGCTTCACAATTCATTTCACATTCCTGCGGGGCCCAAGTGACTTCAGAGAGCGAGTAATCTGACGAAGAACTCCATTTAGCCTTACATCTTAACCCCAAAACCCGAAAGATATTTCACAAACACGACTATTGCGTGTGAGGAGCGCTGCCTGTCGACTTGATTTAATTTGAGAAAGGCCTGGGCGGAACGTATTACAACCCCTCTCTCTTTGACATCAAACCCTCGCCTAAAGTGGGGATCCACACAAGTAACAGGACTACTTACATCACAAAATGGACTCTAAATGCAAACAGGCATAACTAGGGACAGCCAAATCATACATCCCCCTTTTTTCTTTTTCTTTGATTCATCTAGAGTTTGAGGGCCTTATTTCACACTGCGCAGTATTGTGCTTGGATGAAAAATGAAGCGGAGAAATGAGGAGAAAGGGACGGAGTGAGAGAGGCAATGGAACAAGAGAGAGAAAAATCAATAGTGAGGACATAGCTGGGGGGTTTCCATATTACATTTTGCATAGTCGTCGGCTGTAATTTGCCTTTGATCTTGGTCCCAAGATGACTCACTGAAGCCATCTTCCACAGCCAATTGGGGCTGGGGGGATAGAGGGGAGGGGGTGGGGGAGTGGTATGGATGGAGAGAGGAGGGAAGAGAGGGGGGGTCGACCACAGAGCCTGGATGCCAGGCCAGGCCTCCGTCTCCGTTTCGTACATTCTGCTGAGGTGTCCTTTCTTCTGCAGACTGGATGTTTCACAGACTCGCCTTGCTGCACGCACACACAGGACACACATGTCCTGTATAACCCGTCAGGACACACATGCACAATATGTCCAGAGAATGGTTAGACAGGACACACATGTCCAGTATGTTCAGTATGCCTAGACAGGACACACGTGTTTAATTTGTCCAGTATGACACACATGTACAGTATGTCAGGACACACATGTCCAGTATGCCTAGACAGGACACACAAGTCCAATATGTCCAGTATCCCTAGACAGGATACACATGTCCAATATGTCCAGTATGACACAGATTTCCAGGATACCCAGACAGGACACACATGTCCAGGATGCCCAGACAGGACACACATGTCCATTATGCCCAGAAAGACAGATGCACTGGGACAGGCAGGCAAGGATGGGCGCGTTAAGAGAGCATCACAAAATGCCCTCTTAACTGTGCTTTCCTTTCATGCTCTGTGATATCAATATTTGGTTGTAAACCATAAAACCATACACATTGCGGGCAAAAATGCATGAACAAAATACAGTAAGAAAATAGAATTGGTGTTTTACACACAGCTTGGAAAAATACAAACTGATCAAATCCCCATGTGTGCAGGCTCCCAATGAGAGCAGTCGCTTTGTCCCTGAAACACATTCTCACTCCCAGCACGTCAAAAACGATGACTTGGTCAGGTGCCTTTGGTCAGGGAAAGTTCATGGGTGGGGTTTAAAAATGTGTTTCAATGACGTGCAGGACAACCAAGGGACAGTTAGGTTTAGAAAAAGACTGAGGAAGGGGTTATAGAATGTACGTTTCAGCGAAACGCGGGATAAGAACAGGACACCAACCGCGGTCTCGAGGGGGTAAGTCCTGTGTTGTTTGACCCATTCACCACCCTAAGCAACCTCCTTATGCCAACTTTCATACTACTCACTACCGTTGTAGCTCTTAACACCACAAAATCTAACAGCGCCGCAGTCAAGCACCTGCTATGCCCGGTGTGATCCATACAGACACTAATGGGTGATTTTTGTGTCGGTTTTGTGTTTGCTTGCTGTTGTTGTTGTTGCGATGGGAATGAGAATGGTTTGGCCCCTGCAAGTGGTTACAGGGTTATATCATTGGCGCCCTGGTAGAAGTAGTAATAGAAAATAGAAATAAAATGCATAGAAGGGTCATTGAACTGTTTGCTGTGGTCATTTAACCCCCCTGTTGTCCTCGGGTCAAATTTGACCTGTTTACAAAAACTTTCTACATCAGAATTATGAGCGCTGAAAAAAGTTACAAATGTTGAAAAAAAACGCAGGAAAACACTGAAAAAGTGACCGAAAAAAAGAGAATAAAACTGACAAAAAAAGTCAAGAAAAGTGTAGGGTTAAATAGAAAATGCTATAAAATAAATACTGTTTATTGATCCCCACTGGGGAAATTACAATTTACACTCTGTTAGCAATCACTACACACAGACCTGAATGCTCAGGACCTATTCATGCACAAATTGAGAGATGTCAGAAAGAGAGGGCTGCCTGCTGGACCAGCGCCCTGAGCAGTTGGGGGGGTATGGTGCCTTGCTCAAGAGCACCTGGCAATACCCAGGAGGTGAAGTGGCATCTCTCCAGTTACCAATCCACACTCCGTACTTTGGTCTGTACGGGGACCAGCAACCCTCCGGTTCCCAACCCAACTCCCCACAGACTGAACTACTGCCACTGTAATGAGTACACAATGAAATGCTGATTGTTCTTACTTGTCACATATGTTAGTGAGACAGTAAACTGTGTCCCAACGCTTAAAGGTCCCATTGCATGAAAATTTCACTTAATGTTGGTTTTTTAACATTATTAGTTCCCCCAGCCTGCCTATAGTGGGGCTTGAATGTTTGGGCACCCCAGGTAAAAATGTTTATTAATGTGCATAAAGAAGCCAAGAAAAGATGGGAAAATTAGCAAAAGGCATCAAATGACAGATTAGACATTAGTATACGTCACAAAAAGTTAGATTTTATTTCCATCATTTACACTTTCAAAATAACATCCATCCATCCATCCATCCATCTTCATCCGCTTATCCGGTATCGGGTCGCGGGGGCAGCAGCTCCAGCAGGGGACCCCAAACTTCCCTTTCCCGAGCCACATCAACCAGCATCGACTGGGGGATCCCGAGGCGTTCCCAGGCCAGGTTGGAGATATAATCTCTCCACCTAGTCCTGGGTCTTCCACGAGGCCTCCTCCCAGCTGGATGTGCCTGGAACACCTCCCTAGGGAGGCGCCCAACCACCTCAACTGGCTCCTTTCGACGCGAAGGAGCAGCGGCTCTACTCCGAGCTCCTCTCGGATGACTGAGCTTCTCACCCTATCTCTAAGGGAGACGCCAGCCACCCTCCTGAGGAAACCCATTTCAGCCGCTTGTACCCTGGACCTCGTTCTTTCGGTCATGACCCAGCCTTCATGACCATAGGTGAGGGTGGGAACGAAAATTGCCCGAAAGCTTTGCCTTCTGGCTCAGCTCTCTTTTCGTCACAACGGTGCGATAAACTGAATGTAATACCGCACCAGCTGCTCCGATTCTCCGACCAATCTCACGCTCCATGGTCCCCTCACTCGCGAACAAGACCCCAAGGTACTTAAACTCCTTCACTTGGGGTAAGGACTCACTCCCTACCCGAAGAAAGCACTCCATCGGTTTCCTGCTGAGAACCATGGCCTCAGATTTAGAGGTGCTGATCCTCATCCCAGCCGCTTCACACTCGGCTGCGAACCGATCCAGTGAGTGCTGGAGGTCACAGGCCGATGATGCCATCAGGACCACATCATTTGCAAAAAGCAGCGATGAGATCCCGAGCCCACCGAACTGCAACCCCTCCCGCCCGACTACGCCTCGATATCCTGTCCATAAATATTACAAACAGGATTGGTGACAAAGCGCAGCCCTGGCGGAGGCCAACCTCACCTGGAACAAGTCAGACTTACTGCCGAGAACCCGACACAGCTCTCGCTTTGGTCATACAGAGATTGGATGGCCCTGAGGAGGGACCCCCTCACCCCATACTCCGCAGCACCTCCCACAATTTCTCCCGGGGACCCGTCATACGCCTTCTCCAGATCCACAAAACACATGTAGACTGGTTGGGCATACTCCCAGGCCCCTCCAAGATCCTTGCGAGTGAAGATCTGATCCGTTGTTCCACGGCCAGGACGGAATCCACATTGTTCCTCTTCAATCAGAGGTTCGACTATCGGCCAAACCCTCCTTTCCAGCACCTTGGAGTAGACTTTACCAGGAGGCTGAGAAGTGTGATACCCCTGTAATTGGCACACACCCTCTGGTCCCCCTTTTGAGTAGGAGAACCACCACCCGGTCTGCCACTCCTTAGGCACCGTCCCAGACTTCCACGCAATGTTGAAGAGGCGTGTCAACCAAGACAGCTCCAGACCCAGAGCTTTCAGCATTTCTGGACGGATCTCATCAATCCTTGGGGCTTTGCCGCTGTGGAGTTGTTTGACTATCTCAGCGACTTCCACCAGGGAAATTGACGACAATCCCCCATCATCCTCCAGCTCTGCCTCTACCACAGAGGGCATGTTGGCTGGATTTAGGAGTTCAAAAACCGAAAAGCTCTGCCTGAGGTGTGAGTTGAAAGTCCGTCAGACAGGGGCCTCCTCCAGACGTTCCCAATTCACCCGCACTACCCGTTTGGGTTTACCAGGTCTGTCCAGAGTCTTCCCCAACCCCCTGACCCAACTCACCACCAGATGGTGATCAGTTGACAGCTCTGCCCCTCTCTTCACCCGAGTGTCCAAAACATACGGCCTCAGATCAGATGAAACGATTATAAAATCGATCATTGACCTTTGGCCTAGGGTGCTCTGGTACCACGTACACTTATGAGCATCCCTATGTTCGAACATGGTGTTTGTGATGGACAATCCATGACTAGCACAGAAGTCCAACAACAGATAACCACTCTGGTTTAGATCAGGAGGCCGTTCCTCACAATCACACCTCTCCAAGTATCTCCATCATCACCCACGTGTGCGTTGAAGTCCCCCAGCAGAACTATGGAGTCCCCCACTGGAGCCCCATACAGGACTCCATTCAAGGTCTCCAAGAAGGCCGAATACTCTGAACTCTTGTTTGGTGCATATGCACAAACAACAGTCAGAGTTTTCCCCCCCATCACCCGCAGGCGTAGGGAGGCGACCCTCTCGTCCACTGGGGTAAACTCCAACGCAGCGGTGCTCAGCCGGGGACTTGTGAGTATCCCCACACCCGCACGGCGCCTCACACCATGGGCAACTCCAGAGTAGGACAGAGTCCAACCCCTATCCAGGAGTACGGTTCCAGAGCCGAGACTGTGCGTAGAGGTAAGCCCCACCAGATCTAACTGGTAGCGCTCCACCTCCCGCACAAGTTCCGGCTCCTTCCCCCACAGAGAGGTGACATTCCACGTCCCCAGAGCCAGCCTCTGCCGCCCGGGTCTGGTCCGTCGAAGCACCTGACCTTTGCTGCCACCCATGTTGCAGCGCACCCGACCCCTTTGGTTCCTCCCACAGGTGGTGGGCCCATGGGCAGGAGGGAGAGGTGCCACGTCGCTTATTCGGGCTGTGCCCGACCGGGCTCCGTGGCAAACCCGGCCACCAGGCTCTCGCTGTCGAGCCCACCGTCTGGGCCTGGCTATAGACGGGGGCCCCGGGCTTCCTTCCGGGCAGGGTCTCTCTATCCCTTCCGTGTTCTTCCATTAGGGTTTTCAAAATAACAGAAAACTAAAAAATGGTGTCTGCAAATGTTTGGGTACCCTGCAGAGTTTCTAGCATGCCACCTTTGGAAAGCTGAGACCTGACAGTGTCATGGATTGTTCTCAATCATCGTCTGGAAAGACCAGGTGATGTCAATCTTAAGGTTTTAAATGCCCAGATTCATCTGACATTGCCCCAACAATCAGCACCATGGCTTCTTCTGAGCAGTTGTCTAGAAAACTGAAACTGAAAATAATTGACGCTCACAAAGCAGGAGAAGGCTATAAGAAGATAGCAAAGTGTTTTCAGATACCAAAATCCTCTGTTTGGGATGTAATTAAGAAATGGCAGTCATCAGGGACAGTGGAAGTTAAAGCAAGATATGGAAGACCAAGAAAAATATCAGACAGACTCTGTCCAACTGTAACTCTGAATTGATAACTCTGGGGGAGTTATCAATCATGCTTTGGGGTTGTATTGCAGCCAGGGGCAAGGGAACATTTCACAAGTAGAAGGAAAAATGCATTCAATTAAATTTCAGCATTTTGAATGCTAACTTGATGCCATCTGTGAAAAAGCTGAAGTTAAAGAGAGGATGGCTTCTACAAATGGATAATGATCCTAATCACACCTCAAAATCCACCAGTGGCTTGGATCAAGAGGTGTAAACTGAAGGTTTTGCCATGGCCTTCACAATCTCCTGACCTCAACATAATTGAAAATCTATGGATAGACTTTAAAAGAGCAGCGCGTGACAGACAGCTGAGAAATATCAGAGAATTGGAAAACTTTTGGCTGGCTACAAGAAGCGTTTTCAAGCTGTGATACTTGCCAAGGGGGTACAAGGTTAACTCTGCAGGGTACAAACTCTTGCAGGTGCCTTTCTTTTATTTTGAAAGTGTAAATGATGGAAATAAAATCTAAATTTTTTTAACATATTATACGAATGTCTAATCTATCATTTGCTGCCTTTTGGAGATTTTTCCATATTTTCTTGGCTTGCACATTAATACAAATATTTACCTGGGGGGGGGGGGGGCAACTTTTGAATTCCCACTGTATAGTCCCCAGTGGGTAGAAATGGTGATAGGTGTAAATTGAAGAAGAAAATGAAAGCTCAGGTTACCTCCCCTTTCTTCGCTTTGCCCGCCCAGAGTATTTGGCCCACCCATGAGAGAGACATCATGGCTTTCAAACGACCAAAGTAGCTGCTGGTCAAGGCCACCACCCCAGCCTCCACCTCATAGCGTCTGTCTCTCTGCCTCTGTCTACTCCACTGCTCCTTTGTCCATCCAAAATATCATCTCCGCGACTTGCCGCAAGTCCATTTATACTGAAGTTTATACGTTAACATAGCAATAGCACACATAAAAGGCCGGGGCCCTTTACTGCATGTCTCCCCTCCCTCTCCTCTTTACTGTCTGCAGCTGTCCTGGTTAAAAAAAAGCCAAAAATAAAAGTGAAAAAACACACTTTGACCCTAGTGGCATCTCACTCCTAACCACGAGGCCAGCATGACACCCTGGCACTACTTCCCACTAAAGAAATAGTCCCTGTTTGCACTGAGGTTTGTGGATTAACGAGAAGGGAAAATTTGGTAAAGACACCATTGTTTTTCCAAAATGTCATTTTCCATGTGTGTGAGCCCTCCAAATGAAATTGCATTCACCCCAAGCGATTTTGTGCATGTTACAAATAAAGTAAAATAAGTGCACAAATTATTCTTTTGACGTGATGGGTGGTTTTTAGAATGCATATTACTCAGATACTATTTCTAGAAATTTAAATATTAGGCAGAGAGATTTATCACAAATCTTCCCCACTGACACCTCCAGGGGCCCATAAAATCTTCCAGGTGAAGTACATAAATGAAATGTGATCCAAACAAGTCTTCAGAGAGATTAATGGTCTTGGTCACGTGTCAAACTCAAGGCCTGCGGGACAAATCGGGCCCCATGCAAATTTTGATCCGACTCGCATATCAATTCAGGTTCACAATACATTTTTTTTCCTCACCTAGTTGTGCGCCAAACCAAAAAGACAGAACACTGTTTTATAAACTTCAATTACGCCACACACACTCAGAGCAGCTTTTGGCAGATTTGCCGACACTCAAACCCCCACAGAACCAGAGCGTTGTAAAAATGACACTAAAAGCAGGTTGTTTGTGTGGTAGGCCATTTTTAAAAATGTAATCATTGTTTTGCTAAATTCTATGATGACTAAGGGACTTTAAGACTTTGTGTAGAACAAACTGTAAGTGAGGAGACTGAGACGTGCGATAATACAGTCAATTTTAACAAAAAAAACAAATCCTATTTTCCCAGCCTCTTTCTCAAATGATACATTGGCGAGGAAAAACTTCCCTTTAAAACCTCGGACAGACCCAGGCTCTTGGTAGGAGTCTTACGGGGCCGGTTGGGGGGTGTATGGAACAGTGGCTCTAGTTGCTGTAATTCTTCACAGCTGAATTTTAAAAAAGAGACTTCGGATACAGTATTAGGGGACCACTAAGGTCTATATAAAAAGCATCAGATACAAAACCACCATCTATATAAAAGAGACTTCAGATACAGTATTAGGGACCACTAAGGCTATATAAAAGAGACTTCAGATACAGTATTAGGGGACCACTAAGGTCTATATAAAAGACTTCAGATACAGTATTAGGGGACCACTAAGGTCTATATAAAAGACTTCAGATACAGTATTAGGGGACCACTAAGATTTATATAAAAGCATCCAAACGCACCATTATTTAGCCACGGTTGCACCTCACGTTCACAATGCTCTGACGTTTCTGAGCCCCTAAACCGGACACTTCTGACCCCGGTTTCATTTGGTTGGCAAATGTAGATCTTTGTCAACACCGACGCCAGTGTTAAGAAAGCCTGATTGGGTCTTTTCTTACAACGTCTTATTCTCTGGGACTAAGCTACTAACGTTACCATGACAACTACCAGCAACAGGCGGAGTATACATGTATACCCCAAATGTCACTTCTGCTGTTCTTTTGGCCCTCATGCTACCCTGTTAAATTGACCTGGACTAAATTGAGCTTTTCTGCCTTATATGGTCTGCTCATGCATATTTAAATAAGCTGCGCGCTGATTGGTTGGTGTGCAACGAGCAAACATCCAAGGTGGAGCTAGCATGGATAAACCGTATCTATTTGAGCCTGAATCAGAGGAAGTAATAACGTATTAGGTTTGTTTTTAGTATTGTAAGCAACACAATTAATTTTCACACTGACAAATATTTTACATCTTGTACCCTTGCAAGTTCAGTCAAGCTGTACAGTTGGCTGAAAAGTTAGTGGCCAGTTTGTAGTGGACAGTTCATAGAGCTGCTCACAACGAAAGTCTCGTAGTCACTATTGTTACCGTATACTGTTCTGTTGAATAGTCATTGTGATTATTTGTTATGTACATTCTTTACCATGTAGTAGTAATATGTAATCTTACAACAGGACGTCCATTTAGCTGGACAGGAGCCTATTTCTGTTCAGTTTGTATGCCAAGTCTACAGTATTACTACTACTCTCGCCTGTCAGTACGTCTGTTATCCTGTAACTACTATCCTGCAGATTAGGTCATCTAACTATGAGATTACCTTCTTACCATGTAGTAATATGTAAAATTACAACTACGGTACATCCATTTTACCTTGGCACGTGTACTTGTGGAAACTGCACACATGCCCCTGGAGAGAGAAAATATGTTGCTGATAAATACCTAAGGTTAATAAAACTAGAGATACATTAACTCAAGCTACTTTATGCTAATTATGTTTGTTTTTACAGGTCATGAGAAGAATGACCCAGGTTCCTGAGGAGGTAACCTGTATGATTGACCAGAGTTGACCATTAGAGGGATGGAAAGGTGAGGCCTATTTGATACCACTGTTATACCCATTGATTATTGGTTCAGCATTATTGCAAAAAAAACAGTATTATCAAGTCACAAAATTAAAAAAAAATCGTTTCAAGACAATTACTCTAAAATCTATAAGATAAAAATGTGGTTGTCCACTACACCCTGTTCTCATTGCAGGCAATGCAGAGACATCGCATATAGGACTTTTGTGAGCTGGTGCTTTCTTGGAAGTGACCAGGTCGTGATCCTTTGTGTCGTGCTGCGTATATGGAGGACGTTTCTGGATGCTTCAGGGCAGTATGTTGGGTTCAGACCCTCCCATAGTCCACGGAAGGCCTGTTGAGGAGAGCACACAGGTCCTGGGGCACAGGAATCTGCCGGACTGCTTCCAGATAAGGGGTCATGGATGATCTCCGAGAACACTAGCCGCATCAGGTCTAAGACATGGCCTGTTGTGTGTGAAAAGTCATTTTTAGCACCTATACCATTGCACATTTGGATATGTTTGTAGTGTGTGAAAAGTTTAGTGCCTATACAATGCAAATTTTTTTTAATAAAAAAAATGTAAAACTTACAAAATGTTGGCTCTGTCTTCACTTGTTTGGCGGTGTAACCCTCCCCTCCCCTTTTGGCCTTTGGGAACAGAAGTCTGTACATTAGTTTCCCCTTGGCTGTCTTCCGTTGTGGGCAATCAGCATTCTCATTGAAGTGCATGGCTGCAAGATACAACCTAAAACAAATTTTGTAACAATTGTATTATTAACTTAACACACACCAAGCAAAATACTCCAGTTAACTCACAGCAAAAGCAGTTACTAAACCTCCAAGCTGTACTCTAACCAGTGTTGTCTTGTTTTCCCAAGTAAGGGGAGTTCAGTAAGGCATCTCTTGTTTGTACCCTTTCAAGTCAGTTTAGTGCTGACGTGCCTATGAGAAAGTCAATTAAAAAAAAAAGCCACATTTTGGCATATCACTGTTGCTTGTATGCCTTCAAATAGGGGAGGGGGGAGAGTGGGGTGTTTTATGGATTGCTTAGTGCCTAAAGACAATATACTACTGTGATACAGTAGTAAAAGTAAATCAAAAGGCATCTTCAAAACATCTAGCATTCAGTTATATCTTTTGTATAAAAAAAAAAAAACACATTCATACCTATTGTCCAAATTATTTTCACCAGCCTCCCCCACATAAGGAAATGCAATTGATTGAGATCAGACCAATCAGTGATTATACAGATGAATAGTTCTATTCCTACTATAAATAGTTAACTAATGTGTTGTGAATGGCTCACATTTGATAAAAGTAGCTACTCAATCATGGTAACATTCTTGGATGACACTGCTCTGCCAAATGCTACACAAACACCATAAGACGTCTGGGTTTGTAAGAATAATTAGAAACGTTACCTTTGTGTCAGGGGAGTGGAAGCAGGACCCAAACGCAGAGTGGCAGAAAGTCCACAAGGATTTATTTTAAACAGCTCAAAAACCAAGGGAGCAAAAGGCAACGTAGAAACGAAACATCCAAACTAGGCACGGGGGAGGAGGAAGTCCAGGCCAAAGGAAATCCAAAACGAGCACAGGGAAGGAGGCGGTGCGCAGGTGGGGTAAAAAAAAATAATTTAGGGAGCCTACTCACAAAGGATACGGGAACACAGGCAGGAACATAAGGACAGGTAACACCAACAGGACAGGATGCTGTACAGACAAACAGATAAACTAGAATGAGCCAACAAGAGACAAAGGAAACACTGGGGTTAAATACAAGAGGTAACGAGGTAATGGGGAACAGGTGAGACATCAGGTGAATCACATTAGGGCGGGGCTGGACAATCAGACAACACAAAGCAAAGATGAGACAGAACAGGAAACTACACTTTTAAAATAAAACACGAAACAGGACCAAACACACGGGACCGGGGAGAACACAGAGACATACAGGGAGGCAAAAACGGGAAAACAAACCCAAACAAAAACCCCAAACCACAACACCTTTGCTTCGTATGTGAGGTCTTAATGTCATATGAGACAGTTGTGTCCCGCGAGATGCCACACTCGGAGAATCTTTTTGGCATGCTGCGTCTTTGTGTTGTTGTTCTTGTGATGTACTCTGAAATAAATTTAAAAAAGTGCAAATAAATACATTGCAGCCTATATACACACTGTTTTCACGAGATTGACTAGATATCACATGAAATGATAATGTTTCCAGTTCTGTTGTCGAAGCAAACGGGATGACATAGCTAGCTAGGGGAGTAACGTTACAGCTTAGCTAGCAACCAAACTATCATGATTCTACTCAGCTGCAGTTAGCTATCTTGCTGAAATACAATAAAGATGAACCTGGACAAACATGCTTCGGGAACTGTAGATGTAGCTACATGACTACACTGGGTATTTATTTGAATGAAACACAGTTAGGAAAATGAAACGTTAGCCCCTTTGCCAATCCACTTGATCATCACACATGCTACCTATGCTAGCTACAAGATACGTTAGCATTGCTAATGTTACTGTTAGCGACAAAATCATACTTACAGCTTGTGGTTGTGATGATCATACAGTCGGAAAAGCCCCTTTTTTCAGCAATAGCAGCTTAGCAAATCCTGCTTTAAATTGTCAAAAGTTTTGATAACTGTCTTTGGTGAAATGGTTCAATCAAATTAATAATTGAGTGTCGAACTTCACAGGGATCTCCTTATAGAGAAACATCAGCCATGCCCGTCGAGTGTTTGGTTCCTTGGGAAGACTATGACCAGTGTCCCCGTTCCCTGTACAGCCTGGAACACTGCATTTACGATCCGGGTTCATTGTCAATATCCTGGAAAATATTCCAAACTTTGTTCTTTGTAAATCCCGTCAAAGTACACGAGCAGCATTCGGACATCCACTAGACCTAGCTACGTTCTCCACTGGTCTCAGGTCAGTGGCCTGTATGTTAATTTTGGGGCGAGACCATTCTCCTAATACATCCATGGGCGTGACAAAGCTACAGATCCTGAGATGTTGACGTCATCTTTTGGCTTTGTTGGGATTCGCCCGTTTTTGGCAGCAGTTTCAAAATGTGAGATTTGCAGAGGAAAGGCATGTCAATGGGATTTTGAGCTTCTATTTATGTCTTATTTACCCACCGAACTGTCGTTATTCACATATGACCATGTAAAATCGGATTTGCATTCTATCACCCCTTTAAGTATGTCAAACTTACTAACAAACTTAGCAGAGCCAACTTGGTCCACACAATCCTCCATACGTGGAAGTGGAAACGAGTCAGGCTTCGCCAGTAGGTTCACTTTGTGAAGAACAGTACACGGTCTAAGCGTACCATCAGGCTTCTTTACAAGCAGACACGGAGAGAACCAACTAGATGCACATGGCTCAGCAATGTTATTTTCCAACATATAACCTACCTCTGCTTCCAACTGCCCACTTTTTTCCAAAGACATCCGATAAAAGCGTTGTCTGACGGGCTTAGCATCTCCCATGTCAATGTCGTGTTCAATAAGAACATACCATTTTATCAGTTTCACCAACTGTGCACGCCTTGGTTCACTCCCTCCAGTTTAACAAGTGACTCAGAGTTCTTTAAACGCCCCATCAACATACCATCATTGGGTGAAGCAAACATTCTCAAGTTCGACCTTCACATTTTATCGTATTTTTTTCAGAATTATGACTTTAAAGTCAAATACATTTTTCACATGCGGCCCTAATCCTCGTTCGTATGTTAACATGTTACCAACACAATCACCAAACCAATGCTGACAACTGTAAAAGAAATTCGATAGTCTTGTTTTTCTGTCTAGTCTTGTCTTACTTCCTGCCTTTAGTTTTTCCTTGTGATTGTCTGATGTCTTTCACCTACTCCCATCCCTTGTGTCACCTGTCTCTTATTTATAAATTTGTTTAGATTATTTTTGGGGCATTTTAGGCATTTATTTCCACAGGACAGGTGACGATATGAAAGGGGAGAGAGAGGGCGAATGACATGCAGCAAAGGGCCGCAGGTCAGAGTCGAACCCGCGGCCGCTGCGTCAAGGAGCAAATCTCTATTTCAATCAGGAGAGACACGTTTGCAGATTTGCCAATGAGGTTTATTGTACAGCTCAATTAAATGTACAAAGTCTTTGGCAATTAGACTCCATCACCATATGAATATTTTGTATAGCAAAGTTGTGTAGCAGATGTTACTCAAACAGGAGGAGATTGTGCATTTCTGGATACTAAATCTGCCTGCAACGACAGCTGAATAGCAAAAGGAGAAACAAATTTTTAAAAGCAGGGTTGTGACTCCATGATTGGCCCTTGCCATTTGTGTATGATTCTTATTGGTTAAACATGAAGGTGAACGCCTCCAACAGCTGAATTGATGTAGGAGTGCACTGACTAAAAGTTAGGTCTTCCTTAAAGAATTTACGCTAAGCTACAGATGTGTGCGCCTGCTCTACGAACTGAGCGAACCCGGCCACACCTGTCTCTTATTTTGTCACTACCCTTTGTATTTAGTCTCTGTTCTGTCTTTGTCTCTTGTCGGATTATTGTGTCCCGTTCGGTGTTTCTCTGTTGTCCTTGTCAATGGGTTGTTTGCCACTGTTCTGTGTTTTACTTGTTCCTGTTTTTGGGATTCTGCTTGTACCTGTTGTTTTTGGACTTTCCTTCTGTTCTCGGGACACCTTTTGTGGGTAAGCACTTTGAATTTGTATATTAAATCCTCAAAGCTCACACTGCCTGTCCTTTTCTGCATTTGGGTCCTACATCCTCTGAAACTCTAAGACATATAAGACCAACTTAATGCATTGCAACATAATGCATTGTGTTGAACCTCAGGCGGTGAACTGTATTGCCACAGGCGATTAAAAATCACTCTGGGCATTGGAACACTATGAAATAATGAATGAAGACATAAAACTAATTAATAGATAGAGCTGTCTCTGAGAGAAAAGAGAGGAGGATTCGTCATCTCTTCTCTACACAATGCCATTGTTCCCTGCGACATTCGCTAGTCACTGTTATTAATGATCCCGCCTTGCGGAACATCCATTTTGTTGTCTTTTGGCTGGCTTGCCATCTCGGTACCTTTTTTTTTTTTTTGGGGGGGGGGGGTAAATTTGTCCCCGTCAAAAATTTGAGAAGTCTCTCCCTAAAGAGGTGGTGGTAATAATAATAATAATAATAATAATAATAATAATAATAATACATGGAAATGTGTTGTGTTGCCTGGCCAGAGTGGCTAGGAAGGTGGTAGGTAGGCAGACTCAAACATTGTATGTTTCCAAAGGCTGTCATTTTATTTACAGTGGTCTGCAGTACACGGATAACTAAACAATCCAAAAAAAACTTACAGACTTACACAAAAATAACACATTAAACTAGTAGCAGCACTAACAAAACGCACGTGTTCCTCACCTCACAGCCTCAACTTTTTTTTTTTTTTTTCTCTCCTTGGAGCACAAATCCCACTGTTTATATAGGGTGGTCAATTCACACCCAATTGCTTCAACAACTCCATAACATTAATACCTATAAATTTCTTAACATATGGAACTTTGTTACCAGTTCACTCCTCTCCCACTGACTACAAACAGGTCAGGGTTATTCACACAATTTTATATAATAACCAAAATAATTGGCCCAGTGATGTAAATGCGCTTTTCTAGTCGTAACGACTACTCAAAGCGCTTTTACATCATACAGGATACATTCACCATTCACACACACTCATACACTGTGGCCGAGGCTGCCGTACAAGGTGCCACCTCGGGGCTCAGTGTCTTACCCAAGGACACTTCGACATGGGACTGCAGGGCCAGTGATTGAACCACCAACCTTCCAATTGGCAGGCCACCGCTCTACCGCTGAGCCACAGCCACCCCTCATCCCTCACCACCCTATTCCTATAAAACAGGAAATGCTAAAGGAAATGCCGGCCCCTCCCCAAACAGTTGTCCTGCATTGTGGAACTGAGCAAAGGGACAATCAATTGTAAGTATTAACACAGGGAAACCATTAAACCACGTTTAAACCTGCAACCTAATAAAATGGAACTGAAACTAACGTATGCCTGTGTGTCTACTTACTAAAGCTAATGACCTGTATGGGACAAGTGGTGAGCAAACCCACTTCGTCACAAAATTATATAGCAATAATTAACCATATCCTCCCAGGCACTACCAAAAAGCATGTTAACTACTTGAACATACATTTTGCTCACCTTTCCTTCAGACACAGTAACTGGCAGTATTGGGGTCACCTGAGTCATATATGCTCTCAAAACAGCAAATGAGAGTCCTTGTGAGAGTGAAGAGCTGGATGGGCTACCACTTTATCCAGAAAACGTGCGCTTCGGTGACTTGGAAAAAAGTTTTTATCAAGATGTCTGCGACTACTTTCATGACATCTGCATTTTTCAGGGAGATGATTTACGTCTCTTACCCCCCGTTGTTGTCCACAAAACCTCAGGGCCGACAGGGAAAGCAAAAAAATACATTGCTAACATAAAATTTTATTGCTACATTTGATTTGTAAATCAGGTTAGTCCTTTCCAAAATCCTTTATCCTTTTTTTTTTTTTTTTTCTTCCAGCGAACATCATGTGTGAGAGTTTTTTGTAAATCAATGACAGAATTTGGTTTAACTGCTGCTATTTTCTCTAAGAGAGTGATCTGTCACTGTGTGAGTTCTCAGTTTCCAAGCTTTTGGCAGAGTGACGGTAAAGTTGAATGACATGTGTGGAGAACCAATCAGATTGACTAAAATAACATGTATCTTTTATATAGACCTTAGTGGTCCCCTAATACTGTATCTGAAGTCTCTTTTATATAGACCTTAGTGGTCCCCTAATACCATATCTAAAGTCTCTTTTATATAGACCTTAGTGGTCCCCTAATACTGTATCTGAAGTCTATTTTATATAGACCTTAGTGGTCCCCTAATACCATCTGAATTCTCTTTCCCAAAATTCAATTCTCAAAATAATTTTTTTGGGGGGGGGCAAAGCAGAGAAAGGGGAGGTAACCTTGCCCCTTATGACCTCATGAGGGTCAAGATTCCAGATCGGCCCATCTGAGCTTTCATTAGTCAAAGGCAGAGCAGGATACCCAGGGCTCGGTTTACACCTATCACCATTTCTAGCCACTGGGCCCATAGGCAGGCTGGGGGAACGTATATTAATGTTAAAACCTCATAAAGTGAAATTGTCATGCCATGGGCCCTTTAAAGACTCCCTGCTCATGAAACCGCAAGTTACTAATACTACTGCTAATACTGATTAAAGCCAAAGTTTTTTGTAATGTCTGAGGCTCTTACTACCAGACATTGTATTGTGACACATTGTATGAGTAATGTTATGAGATTTATTTTTTTTTTATTTTTATTTCCTTTTTATATTATTTTTGTACACGGGGCAGCACCCCAATGGCCTCTATTGACAAGCCGCCACTGGGGTTAAGTACATTTTTCTTTTAGTTATGCTACTTTTATGTAAGTAACATTTTCAATGCAGGAATTTTATTTTCACTTCATTAAAGAATGTGAATACGTGCATGTTTTGTGTCACTGTCCTTGACATGCCCTCCAGAGAGGTTTGGCAGGCTCTTATGTGAAGAGCAGGGATTTGGCTGAAAGTTTTTTTTTTTTTTTCATACACCAAAAATGTGAGGAAAATCTTTTGTCCTTTCTATAGCTTGGATGTTGGGCAAGCTTACCCAAGTGTGCATCCTCTGTTGCATATTCCCCATCAACATCCTAAGTAAAAAAAGAAGCTTGTGCTCACATCTGACACTGATGAAATTCACGTTTTGTTGACTTGTTTTACAGAGACGAAAACAAACCAAACTAATCACCTTTGCAGGCAAAGACAATCAAAGCACCTTTTTTTTCTTAGCACTTGCAATCCTTTATATAAAAAGTAAGAGCTTTCCTTGACATTTGAATGAAACACACTCCACATGAATACCTCTCGATGATGCTATCCGACACTGACTGCTTGAGAACTAAAAATAGGAGTCTTTAAAGCTAAGAAGTTGAATTGGCAAATAATGATGCTCCAGTCTCAAGTTTCCACCTATGCTGCATTTCTGTCATAATTTGGCCTCCGACTGTCAAGCATACCCAAGGGTGTTTTTGTTCTCATGCTCGCACCCAAGTTTCTTGGTGCGGGTAAGCAGAATTCAATATTATTTTGGGCTTATTCCTAATCGCCCAGGCGGTAAATATTGCACACTTCATCTGCGGTTGGCCCTAATGGGCATGTAACTTTATAGGCAAACATGTGAAGTGGTATTCCTCCAGTGACTGGGAGCTTAGAGAGAGTGCCAGGCACTCCCCTGAAGATGAAAGACTCGTCAGATGGCACCGTCTAGCTCCGCGCCGACACTTATAAGAAACAGACCTTCAGGAGAGGCTAAGTGTCCAATCTCTTGTGACTAAGAACAGTAATAGAGCACAAACGGCAGTCAATGGAGGACTATTTCATATCCAGGAGCACAGCTCTCCCTGTGTTTTTGGCGTGGTTGAAATGTACACCGTACACCCTTCGCCATCGCTATCCCTCACCAGGAGTGCACTGCAGATTATTGCTATTATTACACTTCATAAATCCCCGCCGTTCACATGATTGATGATTTTCCACCATGCGCTTGACACGGCGCGGTGGATCACTTTTGTAGAAATTTGGTTTCCCTGTTCTGAAGTTTCAACTCTTTAAGTGATATTTTTACAGCTGAAGTCCATTTGACTGTACATCTTTCTCCGCCGGGCTGAATTAGCATGCAGCCTCGATAATCTACCCCCCTCTTGTCTCTTGGCCCCAGTCGGCAATCCCTAATGATGAAATGAATTA
The DNA here is from genome assembly GCA_013375575.1 of Percina caprodes. Lineage (NCBI taxonomy): Eukaryota > Metazoa > Chordata > Actinopteri > Perciformes > Percidae > Percina > Percina caprodes. The sequence goes on along the minus strand of JABXJD010000808.1, from coordinate 87,152 downwards.
CACCGTCTATTGTCAGAGTGCTTTAATCATATTAGCTTCTGCTAAAATGACAGAGCATTGTTCAGGGCCCCATACAAAAGAAGACACATCTAAAGGTACAATGGACCTCGGATCTCTCTCAGTGAATTACATTAATTCTAAATGACATCGTGTTAAGCTGCCTGTCCAATAGAGGTAGTAAAAAAGGTTTGGCTGGTATGGCATTTGCACCTTCATCATTGCTCCTAATAGAACAGTAGAATACTGATAGATATTCACTGAAATGAGGAAGGACTTTATTCCCATTTGGGAATGGGGTTCATTACAGCTACCTGTTTTATTCTGGAGTTGCTTATTGCATTGATTGTGCTACATCTGTTTTTTACAACCAAAATCTAATTAAAAGAGTTATTAAAGTGTAAGAATGAGTAGTTTAAAGGCCCAGACCTGCCAACAGCTGCCAATAAGCCACAATGAAAACCAAATGTACTATATGGCCAAATGTGGACACCCGTTATTGCATACAGTATATATGTGTACTTTTGGCCCAGGGCTTTCATGGTTTGGGTTAAGCCCAGTTCAGACCAAAGAGTTGCGACGAGACGTGAACTTTGCAGAGGAAAGTTGCAGCCGTCTGAACCGGCCAGTTTGACTCAAACCAGCTGATGGTTCTGGCTGATGATCGCTCCGACTCAAGTCACCTGATTAACAGCCAATAGAGAAGTCAGCTATAAACTAGAGAAATAAAATGATACATAATCAATTGTATTTTTATGTTACAAACAGCTGGTCCAAATGGCAGAGTTTTAGACGGAGCCTCAAGGACCGGCCAAAAGCACGGTAACATTATATGGTCAAGCGAGATAGAGACTGAAGAGAGGTGGCACCCAGCAGAGTTAGAACAAAGTAGTGAATTGGAGAAAACATTGTTTTTGGATTCACCACTAGAATGCAACTGTAGCAAGCGTCTCAAAGTTAGAACTTACAGAAGTTACAAGTACAAGTACAAAGAGGCGTTGCTATGGAGATGATACATCTCATCTTGTTGCATTGGTGTGAACTGGCAGGTTTCAGAACGCTGCAGACCGGTTTATTGCAAGAAGTTGCAAGCTTCATTTTGTCTCGTCGCAAATCTGTGGTCTGAACTGGGCTTTATGCTTCTTATTTCCAATTAATTATAATTATAATGCTACAAATGGACCCAAAATGCAGAGGAGGAGACAATGGAGAGTTGAATGAGTTAAAGACCAAAAATAAAACTTTCAATCCAGTTAAGCAGGTGACTATCCAAAAATCTCAAAAAACATGAAAAACCGGGAACACGAGAATACAGAGCACAGGCAGAAGCTAGACATATAGTAAGACAACCAAGACCAAGGGAGCACACAGACTAAATAAACATGCCAACAAGGGTTGTACCCAGGGACAGGTGACATGAAGGAACAGGTGTAACACATTAAGGACAATCTGACTCAACAGGAATCAAAGTAGACAAGCTGTTATACAGGGTTTGTGTTGTCTCAAATCACGTACAGCCGGAAATTACTCTTTTTTTGTCTTCTGTTGATTAATAAATTGCAGATGGGCGGAGCATTACTGCCAGCTATTGCCGTCCATCCGGCTTGTTTTCTCACTAACTGATGGCAGTATAGTACTTATGAAAGAAAAAACACATCTATATGTTACGTTTGTGTGGTTTGCGTTTTGCCGTTTCAGTAGCAAACGCTGCAACTTCCTTGGCAACACGGCACAATTTAAGAAACACGGTGGTTGTCCTGTAGCTTCTACTCCGAAAGATGGCAGCAGTTGAGAGCGAGTAGTGTCCTCTGTTCAACATTTTGGCCACTTTTGAGTGCAGCGCTCGGGTACTCGCAGTGCGCTGCATATGGCCACACTTTGTTGTCAGTGTGCATGCTCAGTATGTACTCAAAATAGTACAGAGGGGCACAATTTGACGCAGCAAAAGACAATAAATCTAACACTACAGGAAGCAAAGCACATAAACATACATAAGAATGCATCTAGAAAAACAAAACAGAGAACGCAGACTAAAAGAACATGGGTAAAACATAACCATGAACAAGGGACGGGAAAAATACAGCAGAACAGGAAATGGTGAAGTAATAAATAACAGCAAGCAAAAATGACACCTAACTTGTGAAGCATTTAGGAGGTGATCCAAAAAAGGTCCTTGGGAAATACCCAAACCCAACATGCATGCATACATTCATTGTTTGGTTTTTTCAAAGAGACCTGATGAATCGAGCCCCGAACTCTTTTAGATCCAACTTAAAATGTGGTTGACCCAAACAGATCCAAATAGAAAAGACCACCAACCAAACAGGGCAGAGCTGATAAAGTGCATTCCGTCTACCTCTTGTTATGCACATTGTCAATTTGGGCATTATAAAAAGCGAAAAGTGCCAGAAATAAAAAAAAAAAAAAAAAGCATCAAAATATTACATTAAAGGCTGAGTTGGAAAAATTAGTGTAAATAAATGCCATATTTCCACCCTGTTTCCATGTGGTTTTTCCATTGTTTGTGGTTTGACTGGTGCTCTTTTAAATATATTTGGGTGGAAACACGACTATAGAGTGTCGGATGCAATCATGCATTAGACCTTACACATAAACCTGCTCCCCCGACCCAAACAGACTGAGTATGAGTTTGACCTGTCCAAGTAGCTCTGTTGAGCTGATCACGTCAGCCAATAAGGTTTAGCTCCTGGCCCAATGTTGCCAAATAGTTGTTTTATATTGCTCCAACTCCGGTATTCTATCACTTTGTGCTCAATAGAGTCATTTAAAGCAGAATGGCAAAAAAATATATATATATTTGAGAGAAAGCTGTCATACCAATAGCAAAAATTTATATTTGAGACTAAAAAAAGTTTAAATATAAATTTGAAATTTGTTAAATTAGTTCTGAGGAAAAAAATCTCTCTCAAAATACTTTTTTTTAAACTTTTTTTTAAAAACTTTTTTACATATTTTGCTATCAGTGTGAAAAAAAAATTCTCTTGTTTTTCTTCTCGCTCTCACAACCTAAGTCTTTGCTCTTGATGCTATTTTTGCTCTCGTCTCAGGATTTTTCTCTCGCTGTGAAAATAATGTCATGGGGGGGGGGGGCACGTTCCTATTGGCCAGTCGGGTGAGTACCATCTTGTCTTGGGAGTCCAGCTGAATCATTACATCATTGTCACCAGCATGGGTGCGCTGCCTTGGTTGAGTGCGGAAGCTAGCATTAGCTAACTAACAGCCAGCCCGCTTCTAAATAAATACCTTTTAATTATCTAAACCCTTTTTAACAGTCAAACTGAAACACTGGCGGTGAGCTCCAGGTCCTGCAGCCGCAGACGGACCACCATCAGTGGGGGGGCTCGGCCAGCGTGGAAACGTTGCTAGAAAGCTCTGCTGCCGACCTCGACCTGATCTGATCTCCAGCAGCACTCGGGAGCACCCCCCCGGCCATGACCACAGCTTGTTTTGCTGAAGTTGTGCCCACATTTTGCATCCCTGTCAAAAATCAAAAATCGCACCCGCTTGGGCAGCAATAATAATTTATGCTGAATAATGCATCTCTTAACCCTCATTGCAGCCAAGAATCGCCTCCAGGTATCAAGGAAATGAAAATAAAACATTGATGTCTCTAAACGTTCTTAAATCCTAATCATCATTGATGAACATGACAAAGAAATGTATAAAGCCTAGCTTTTAAACAATAACTACTTTGCCTTTTAAAATCACCATTTTCCCTTGTGGATGCAAGTCTCGGCAGGGATGCAGAACTTCGTTACAACCACTGATGGTGGTCCGTCTGCGGCTGCAGGACCTGGAGCTCACCGCCAGTGTTTCAGTTGGACTGTTAAAAAGGGTTTAGATAATTAAAAGGTAACGCTAGCTTACTATTCCACCAACACTGGTGGAGAGCTCCAGGGGGGGATGTGCTGCTGCTACCGGGTGTGGGGCTCTCCGTGTCCCGCTGGAGCTCCGAAACGGAAAATGGAAAAATCCCAAAAAAGCCTGATAGGGTCTCTTTAACTAATCATTTTGGTTTCTAAACCAAAGCTTTATTGTGTAATAGTATGATATTGTGAACGTCCATTACATTCAAGCCATCGCCAAATGAGTTGATACAAAGCTAATGAAGACTCCACACAACTCTCTCTGTATTTCTCAGTATGACTATGTTCAGAAGATTTTGTTGCACAGAAATTGAGATAATGACCTCTTTAATTCTCTGTGTCCTCCTTGGCTACTAGCAAATGCATGGAAGAGGGGTGGGGGTGTTGCGAGATCATGCAAGGCTTAAATCATGTGGATGCGCTAACAGTTTTGTTGTCATTACTTAGAATTCCTCATGGGGAAGACAGAAACTACACACAATAGCTATAACAATCATTGCCGCAAGACGGTCACCTTTTTTTCCGAATAAACTCAACAGCAACAGCCTCTGAATCGACCAACACCTATCGCTGCCCTGTGCCCGGCTCACAGTAACCTTTGTTACACTTTATTTCGTGAGATACTGTATCATACGATGCTGTGCATAACTTTTCGCACAATATCATACAAACCCGTTCATGAGACAGAGGTGATTAATGCCCATGGTCTTGGAGGGAGGAGGGTGTCATTTTCAGGTGTCCACATAGTTTTGGCTATGTTTTGTATATCCAGTCAATATTCTCATGTGTATGTAATATATTCATCATTGAATACTGTAAATACAAACACATACACACTCGTATTGAAAGCAGACAGACACACACTCATGAATGTGGGCAGGCTGCTGCTTTCGGCTGTGGGGTGGGGTGGGGGGGGATTACTAAACGTTTGGCCGAGGCCTTAATTCAATAATTTCTACTGGGTACCAGCCCACCCTCGTCGCTGTTCATTGATGAAGGCGCTTTAAGGAGAGCAATATTTAGCATATCTGGCTAAATGGTCCTAACAAGCCCCAGCTTGTACTGTGTTAAAAAAAGAAAGAATGAATAATAAAAGAAGGAGAAAGTGTGATGTTGCCAGGGAAATAATGTGCCTCTCTTGAACCTATGATGGCATGCACTCTATGTAAATTGGTGTCTGGGGACAACAAAATCCCTCTTATTATATATGCGGACTTCATAAGAGAGAGAGAGAGAAAGAGAGAGAGAAGGGAAAGAAGGAGGAGATGAGGAGAGAGGCGGTTGAAGAGACAAATAGAAGGAAGGAGGGTAAAAGAGAGGGGAAGATGATACATAGCAAGTTAGCAGAAAATTGGATGTATGTGATTGTTATGTCCATAAAATCAATTTAGAGGTCCAAATGTTCTGATAGTAACATTGGTGTGTGTGTGTGTGTGTGTGTGTGTGTGTGTGTGTGTGTGTGTGTGTAAAGCCTGCAGTACTTTAGGCGGTCTGAACTATGTGTAATAACTCACTGATGTAACTATGGAAATACATTTTTGTTATAAGCCTCCTTATGAACGCCATAGTTTACAGCGCATTCTGCGAGAGTATTTGTGTTTAATTTGGAGATATCAGGACTTTTTTGTAATTTCTTTAGGTGAGATTCCTTCTACCATCCCCTAGGGGTTTTCTTCATCTCACCTACACAAGCTTTCTTTGAGTTATATAATAATAATAATAATAATAATAATAATAATAATAATAATAATAATAATAATAATAAAAAAATACAATTCATACCAAATGATTGCAGCAAGGCTTCTGAAGTAAATAATACTTTGCTGGTGAATTGTTCCACGATTACAGAAAATGCTGATGATTAATAATCAATCTCTGAAAGACATGAAGATGAAGATAAACAACTAAAACCTAAGGGGGCAGTGTGGAGTGAGCAAGCAAACACACACAAACACACACTCTACATACCCGAACATGTACACTTGCTCCATTTTGTTCTCCCCCAAGGCTCCACTGCCCCCTCTCTGAGGAAGTTTTGAAACCTGTCATTCCGACTCGAAGTTCAGCAGTTCTTTCATGTGTGCCTCGACAGCGGGCCTCTCCTCCTTTTGTATTGTTTTATTATTTATGCACAGGGAGGGGTTGGTGGTTGTTGGGTGGTGGGGGGGGGGGAGGGAGGGAGGGGGAGCAGAGCGTCTTAGGCATAAGCAGCAGAAGCGTTGGGACAGATGGGGAGGGGGTGAGAGAGAGGAGGGACTAATTCATATTCAGTTTCAGCGACATCTTAGCGAGCTGGAGAGTTCAAACATTTCCCAGGCAAATGCAGAGAGAGAGAGAGAGAGAGAGAGAGAGAGAGAGGGAATAGAGGGGAAAGGCAAGAAGAGAGGGAGGACAAGGCACTAGGGAAGGTGTGTGTGTCAGAGAATGTGTATGTGATTTTGCATTCACTTGTGCATATGCCTGTGTGTGTGTGTGTGTGTGTGTGTGTGTGTGTGTGTGTGTGTGTGTGTGTGTGTGTGTGTGTATATAGCATATACAGTATGTGTTAGAATTCAAGAACAGATGGAGATAAGAAGAAGTGTGTGTGGGAGCGAGCGCAAGAAGGCGGTAGACAGTACACAGATATATAGTGTTAAAAAAATAAAAAATAAACTTTCTTCATGGAAAGAGATTAAAAATAGATTTAGTTTTTGGTGTGAAAGAGGCATTAGGGTGTACGAAGAGCGAGGCGGGCTGTGTGAATGTGTACGTGTCCACGTCTGTCTGTGTGAGTGCACATGAATTATATTTGTCTCACAGTCTCAGGAACACACAGTTTTCTTTGTGAGAAGTTCCAGTCAGACAGGGAAGATGTCAGTCACAGTGAATTTTTCATATATATCTGCACTCCTCTGTGACAGTCCACTAAATATCTCTGAGTGGACTAAAACAAATAATTTTGAGGGCATCATCTTGGGATTTTCTGACATTTTACATCATAGAACAGTGAATCGAGAAAATAATCAGCAATGGAAATAATTGTTAGCCTCTCCAGTGTGTATGTATATATATATATATATATATATATATATATATATATATACAGTATATACATACTGTATGTTCTGCATCTTTACAACCAGGCCTAGACACCTCCAGTCTTTATTATCTATCCAGAGCTGTTTTGTCTTTTAAGATCACATTGAAACATAAATCTATATATTTGAGGGCTGCAACTAACGATTATTTCCATTATCGATTTTTTTTTTTTCTCAATTGACACCCATTCAGAGCAGAGGAGTGACTAGCTAGAAACTATTCACATTTAAGAAGCTGGAATTAAATGACTCAAACCGATGAATCTATCACCACAATAGTTGCAGATTTATTCATTTAATAACTGACAGCTAATCAACTAGTGGATTCATCTTTATGTTCCCTAATATAGTTCACATAAATATTGTGTGCAGTAGAATACGTTAACCCTTCTGTTGTCCTCGGCTCAAATTTGACCCATTTTCAAAGTTGTCCTATTCGTGAATGGTTCCATACAATGCTCTTCACAGGTCAAACAAATGATCAGTTCACTGCTTTTAATCAATTTGGCTGTTTTATTCAATTTTATACCATTTGAAAAAAAAACTGAACTGAAACTTGACTTGACTGAAACTTGCACCCCATGTACCAAGGCTCGGTCCCTAAAATGTGTGTATGTGTGTGTGTGTGTGTGGTTGTGTGTGTGTGTGTGCATGCATGTGTGTGCAAACATTGGTGGTTCACAAGTTCAAGTGGGAACATGACAACATGAACTCTGTGTGTTTTGTGTGTGTGTGTGTGTGTGTGTGTGTGTGTGTGTGTGTGTGTGTGCGTGTGTGTGTGTGTGCGTGTGAAAGACAGTGTGTGAGAGTGGATGTACAAGCGCAGGTAAGGAAAGTATGGAGATGTCTTTCATCTCCTGGATGAAAATGATACTCTTTCCCATTTATTTCCTATGGTGATCATTTTTGACCATAAACAAAAAACTGTCACTAAGTTGAATAAAACTCAAAATTCAAAGAAATTAGTCACAGCGAATGTTATGTGTTCAAATGCCTCTTGTAAAGGATACCGTCTTAAAGCAATCTGATAAAAAATGCCATATTTATGGTACAGGGAATGTGTAAATCGGTCATTTTTGACCGGAGCAGTGTTACAAGGTAGAACCAGGGTTATGATAGTAACCTCAAATGAAAATAAGCAGTGAAAAACCTTTTTAGTAAACTGAAACTAAATCAAAAATAGAACATAAACCCTTGTGTTGTCCTTGGGTCAAATTTGACCAATTTTCAAATATATTTATGTAAGAAATATGTTTTTTTACTACCAAATTGCCCCAAAATAACTTGGATGCATGCATGTATGTGGCATGGAACCCATACAGCATATATTGTACATTCATGTTCTTCGAAGGTAAAATGAATGATTTACTTCAATTTAATTTTTTGTTCTTTTTTTTTTAAATTTCATAGCATTTAAATTTTTTTAAATAGCTTCATTATAGTATCCAAACTTTAACATAAACTAGCCTGTGATCCACTCAAAATAATTCATCATTTCAGCTTTTTTTCAAACTCAAAAATTAGGTATAATGTCACTTAAATTAGGTTTATTGACCATGAATAAAAAAAACGTGTTAAAAAAAGTTTTTACAAAAAAAAGCATGAACAAGCGACAAAAAAAAAGGTAATTTTCAATTTTGTTCATGTTTGACGGGAGGACAATACAAGGGTTAAAGAAACACTGAGTTCCCAGTTTAAAAAAATAAAATAATAATAAAAATGACAAAAATATCTGTACCAAAAGCACATTTGAATAAAATGAATTGTGTGATGTATAAGAATAAAATTGGGGCAAGCTCTAGATCCAGTTAGGCTGAGTCCCTGGCAGAGGTGCAGGTTCAAGTCCGACCCATGGCACTGTGCTGCATGTCGACCCCCATTCTCTCCCCTTTCCAATTTTTAAGCTGCAAAAAAAGCCCAAAAAATAATCTTAAAAAAGAAGGATTTATTCAAACATCATGGCCATTCCACCCTGTCTATTGTGTATGTACAGTATATGCAGCTGTACACTTTTAAGACATTTAACCTTGCCCCCACAAAAACTAACTAAAAACTAAAACTACTGTAACTAAATCCAAATATATGAAAACTAAACGTTTCTGGAAAAACTAAAACCGGCAAACTCACTCTTAAAACTAACATGATAAATAAAATGATGTCAAAACTAACATAAAATGAAAACTAGTTGAAAAAAATTCAAAATAACATTAGTTCAAAACCAGCACGTAGCATGTGCTGAACCTTGTCACTCCTCATACGTTATGGCTGTTCTCTGGCCAGTTTAGGCCGCACGTAACTACAGCTGAAGCCTGCTGTGGCCCCAGGGTGGCCCTGTCTGTGCCAGCCATATCAACAGTCACCACAGCTGGGCTCAGCTCTGACGCTGTGCTGGAGACTATTGCACCATCGCCTTAACACCCAAACAGTCCAGGCCAATCACAATCAGGGGATGTATGTTGGAGCTTGTGTGTATGTAGGGTGTGTGTGTGTGTGTGTGTGTGTGTGTGTGTGTTTTTTCCCACTCTTTCTCCACATCTTCAGTACATGCCCTTGAGCATGTGCAAAATGGCTCAGTATCAAAGAGTGATGATTGAACTGAAAACATACTCCACTCTGAGAAAAATGAGCCCTCAGTCTGTGCCTGTGTTTGTGATTTCATATGATTTCAAAGTGTGTGCATGAGTGTGTGTGTGTGTTTGGGGGTTGCAGGCTGTTCTCATGAACCATTTGTACATATAGATATGAAAAATAAAGTACTGTAATTTGTAAGCATTTCCACATATTTTTTGCTATATGCACCACAGCGACTGCCACTGTGGTAGGGAAGAGGTTGGGTTAAAACAAAAGACTTTTACCCAGGAAATGCGTGTTCAATCCTCGGGAGTTTTTTTAATCTGAATCACAATCTTTTTCCTAAACTTAACTAAGTTGTTTTGGTGTCTACACTTAACTGTTTGTCAGCTAAACTCAACTCCCTCTGCCCCTGAAAGGCCCTGTCCTCCGGCGGTGCCTGTACCCAGATCACAGTCACCTATTGGCGGCTTAAGACAACTACCAACTGCCACTGATATGAAAGAGCTCTGTAGCCGGTTCACTGGACTAGCCGGCGGTCCATGTTCATGAGAATGCGTTGGTGTTTGAAATGACAGATGTGTGTTTCATGAACTAACTCATGTGTGTGTTCGACTCGCTGCAAAAACAAAGAGAGGCAGACAGGCAAGGGACGTTTGCTGAGATGTATTGAATTTCAATAAAAACTGCATCGAGGAGTATGAGGCTCGGGTGATTTTTCAATCTCTCATTGCTCTGTCTTGAATTAGTCGTGGTACACTCCATTTTCACCACGCCCAGCTAATCAGATCCCCTCCGTTCCTGCGGGTCTTCCCTCATTTGGTACGTCCCATGAGTCATGTGCCAATCAAAATGCTCATCAATGTCTGCCTTTTTCTATTTTTGGGCTCTCCTGTTCCCCTCCTTCTTTTAAACCATTTCATTGGACTGCGCCAGGCAAAAAAGTTATTAATTAAGCTGAGCAGCCATTTCGTGTTGAGAAACTGTCCCACCCCGGAAAACGCTCCCAGACGTCAATGGTACAAGCAGCAATTATGATCAATATTTGCATTTCTAGTCGCGCCTCCCCCTAGTGGCCGTATTAGTTTTGGTGGGGGAGGAGGAGGAGGTAAGTTGACTATGTATAAGAACGTCAAGTTTCAGCATAAGGAGAGGTTGGAGGGATGCATGGTACAAACAAATACAGGGGTTTCACCCAGGAGGGTGGGGTTGGAGTTTTTTGGGGGTTAGGGTCAGCGAATCACACTCAACGTCACATGCGTAACTGAATATGAATTAATGGCAGATTCTAACCCAAACCTAAACATAACTGAGTAGATTTTGTGCCTAGACATAAGTTAATCTCCACCGTTACAACATTCAAAACCACAACCGACATTGTCTGGTTTGCGTCACATGTCATTTGCTGTCTTTACTGTAACTATTAGTCAAAATTGTTGAAAATATTGAACTGACACTTATCCAAAGTGACTTACAATTGCTATATATGTCACAGGTTGCACACCTCTGGAGCAACTATGGGTTAAGTGTCTTGCCCATGGACACATTAGTTGATGTAATGCAGTAGGATTTCAACCCCAGTCTCCCAGCCCAAAGGCATGGGTAATATCCATGGCGCCATCACCCTATGTATTAGGCTGTATTTCCACGCCACTAGGGGCGACAATTTATGAAAAATTCCTGTGGATCATATTCAAGAGTAGGAAAGAAAACAACGCATAACCTTATGTGGTTTGGAAGCATTGTTGTGTGTTGAGTATCACTCAAAGGTTTTCTGTCATAAATATGGGTTTCTTTGAACCAAATTGCCCAAAAATAACATCAATGCTTGGGTGAATGTTGTATCCATTTAGGCAGGTAAAATGAATGATTATTTTTTTTTTTTTTTAATTTTGGGTGTTTTATTTATTTATTTAAAAGCATTTGAAACATTTAAATGGTTTAAAACAGCATCCTGACTAAACTTTGACATTAACAACCTCTGATCTTAACTATTAGTCAAAATAATTTGTAATTTCTGCTTTTTTACCTTAAAAATTAGCTATAATGTAATCGAAATTAGGTGTATTGACCACAAATAAAAAAATTTAAAAAAACGTGACAAAAAAACTCCTAAAGGACAACAAGTTTGTGGTCGATGGGAAGACAACCCAAGGGTTAAGCAGGAGAGCCAGGTAGAGCTAGTGATAGTGAGCCGCCTGTTGTAGACTTAATTAAAGAGCCACATGGTCTTCTGTGGGTTAACCAAATTATATGGCACTGGATAAAACTGAAACTCTTAAATCCACTGGGTGAACTTTAAAATGTAGCTGGTCAGGTCACTGATTAAATTGGATTTTAAGGTGGCTGGCATTTAAAAAGTGCCAGTGCTCCAAACCGGCAAACAGGCAACATTTGGGGGCAAGAATCATGATCAAGACTTGACTTTAATGGCAATTATGTTTTGCTGTCTCTTTAAGTCCCAAAAAAGCCCAGTTTGCTCTGATTGTTCCTGCATCATCTCACTTCTTAGAAAATGGAACCTTTAATATTGTAAAGTTTGGCTGACATAAGGTCACATGGTGTCACAACACATTCTCACTCCTATCTCGTAAAATACAGACGCTTTGTCAGATGCCTTTGTCGGTGTTATTGATGCTAAAAGTCTCTGTTAGCGTCATATAACACGCTTGGTCGGGACTATTGGCGTCCATTTTGTTAGGTTAAGGAAAAGTTCATGGGTGGGTTTACGGTTCTGTGACACGCGGGAATAACGGGATGTTGAGGACACACGCGGGACACGAACCCCGCTCTCCTGGGTGAAAGTCCTGTGTTTGACGCATCCACCCCCCCAACCAAACTCCATAGGAGGAATTTCCCCCTTACATACTACTGTCTAAACCCTGTCTAGATGCTGCTCTCCCCCGGTACGTTCTAAGGGTAAGAAGGGTGATTTTTCCGTTGCATCAGTTGCTGACAGCCACTGTCCAAACGTCCGTATTTTATGCGTTCAGAGTGAGAACGGGTTGGGTGTCACAATCTGCTGTTCTGATGATGTATTTTGTCATTAAGCTCATGTCCTAATTTAGACATTTCTATGTTTGGTCATTCAGTTTTCATAGGACAGAACTCCCAAAATCCTCAGAAAGCATACACATATAATTGTGTGAAGTGATTAAAGTCTCACCTCTCGCACTGTGCCAATAGTTTCAGATTAATCCCTGGTTTCTTATAATTTCCTGGATGAAGGAAAAAAAAAAGTTATTTCTCTACAATTATACTGTTGGAGGGAACAATGTCCCATTTGGGATTTTAAGCCATTTACACAGATGATTCCAGTAATGCCATGCAAATAGAATTTAATTCAAAGTTAATTCGCCCGCATTACTTTTTAATAAAGAAATGATAAATTATAATCTCCTCTGCAATTTAATCTATTTGTGCTGCTTCCGTCGCGGGAAAGTGTCCACTGCTTGTCTTCTCGTTAATTGGGAGAGAGAATAGAAAAAGAGAGCTAAAAGAATGAGAGAAAATAAAGGAAGGTAGCAGGTAAATTTGTTATCTCGCCGGACAGTGTTTGAGAAAGAAATAAAGGGTCTAATGAATTGATTTTATATTTAGACTCAGGCGTGTTGATACACAGAGATCTCTAGTGGTCTTTGAGCGCCTGTAGCCTGCAGTATTTTCTTCCCTTTCATTAAGGTTGAGATTCTGCCCTTTGATAGTGTTATCGATTCTGCCTCCGAACACTGTGGCACCCCTGTGAAGTTGCTCTTCAGGTGGAAAAAAAAGAAAGAAAGAAGAAGGTATTATCTTTGGTGTTATCCTGTACCAGTGTAGAGGCGATTCACAAAAAAAAACTTTACTTACCAGTGAACTGTTTTACTCGCTCTTTGTTCTTCCTCGCTTTTATTGAATTCAATGGATGATTACAGATTCTGTAGCCGCCGCTGCAGGTCCCGTAATTTCAGCAGCCCCCCCCCCCTGTCTCTGCATTTATATTCTTTCTCACCTTCAATCTGTTCCAAATGTGTATGAAGAGCTGCGGAACTTGCCGTACTTCAGCTTGAGTCCAAATTTGACCTCGTGGTTTTTACCCATATAATGTAGAGCAAATATCAAGTGAACACTGGCCTCATTCTAATCTGATACTTTGGTGGCCTACATCTAATAATTCATCACCTTCGCCAAATAATATCCTCTCTGCCCTCAGTTGAGGCTCCACTCTGTCTTTAGGAAGGAGCTGGTGTGAGAGAATCCAACAATGGACACCCCTGCCCTTTATGGATCAACATACTGTCATCAATGGGTTCGTATGATATCGTACCAAAACAGTTACTCTTAGCCGTCACTATAAACACCAATTTGAATAATATTCCAGAAATTAGGCACCCACTGAATGGGCACGTGAGGAAGTTTAACCGACCGTCTTCACACTAACTTTTAAGGCTCTGATTCACCAACCAGACAGCCGACCATCGGCAGAAAAGGAAGGACTGATGTTTCGCTCCCGTCGGTCCAAAAGTGCCTCAGAACACATTGAAGACCACACCAAAGACCACAACGAAGACCGCAACAAAGAACACACCGAAGAGCACACCGAAGAACACAACAAAGACCACACCGAAGACCACATCAAAGACCACACCGAAGACCACACCGCAGAACCCCCCGAAGAACACACCAAAGACCACAACAAAGAACACACCAAAGACCACACTGAAGAACAAACTGAAGCAACTTGAGCATATGTTCAGCGCGTGCGAGACATAATACGTCTCCATAACAGTAGGCGGCCTTAGTCTGTATTATCGGCAAAAATGAAAACAAAGTTGTCACATTGGTCTGGCCTAGAAAAATGAAATATATGCAAATATATGCAGATGTTTTCGAAGTCTTAAATATAGCAATCATTGTACAGTCAGGTACAGGTTTCAATCAAATCCACCACTTTATCTTTCTGTTTTCCAACACCAGGATAGTAAAAGCTGACTTGGTTAAAGGCCACAGCATGCAAACATACCAGGGATTGAGAATGAGAAGTAATGGTGAGAAATCCAAGGCCGAATTACCAACTGGGCAAAGCGGACAGATCCAGGGCCTCAGGGCCTTCGGCGCCCATATTCATTGTCAGTTGCTTTTTACACAAAACAAATATTTTGGAAAAAACATAGATTGTTTCCAACAAAATGAAGAGCAGCTTAGTTCTATCGGTGGTGTCCCAGTAAGTTATGACGCTGAGTCAGCATGCACAACACCAGGACCCTGGAACTCATTTTATTCTACCATGGTATGGCAAAAGCTCATACAAGTATTTAAAAGTCCTGTTTTTAAAGTTTTCAAAATAAAAGTACTCATTATGATCAATGCCTCCTCTCATAGTGTTATATTATTAAGTGTTGTGATATCATTTTACTATAACTAATATTTTAATATGTAAGCAGCATTTACATGTTGCAGCTAGTCAGGATGGACCTACATTTGAAGCCATATGTTGAAATGATCATACATTTAGCTTAATCTAAATCATCAAAACTGTCATTGGTGGAGTAAAGAGTATAAGAGTGTCTACCTATGATATGACGTGTAATAGAAATACTAAACTTGAGAATTGGAATGCTGCATTAAAATAACGGTCAGCTTTGACTTGCTGCCCTGCAGAGCAACCCTCAAAATCTACTCCACATATGTCTGAATTTGTGTTTAGTAACCAAATTATGAAAACAGGGCCTCTTTTTTTTAAAACACAAAATTGCCATTGGAAAACAATTTGAATATTATAATGTGAAAGATTGGCTGAACTTTAGCCTGATGAAATGCTGGATGTCATATTCAAAACGATGCCCAAAAGGCAAGGCCACTTTATTGATACGGCACATTTCAGCAACAAGGCAATTCAAAGTGCTTTACATAAAACATTTAAGAACAATTAAAAACAATCACAAATATAAAAACAAGAAAATAGAAGAAGACAGAAATGAAATAAAAATAATACAAGAACAAACGTTAAGAGTGCAGTGTAAAAACTTAAAAATGACTTAAAAGGAGGCTGCATCAAAAAGTCTTCAGCCTTGATTTGAAAGAACAGAGTTGCAGCAAAAGTGGATTGCATCAAACTGCATGACAACGTAAGTATGTATAACAAACCAGACGTGTGACTTGCAGTTTGATTATCTGACTAAAGTGGACAAAGAACGAGAGAAAGATTTAACATTTATTCTTGGAATACTGGAAACTCTCAGACAGAGAGAAAATAATAACTTAAGGCAACAGAGATCAATAAGTCTCAGGGCCCAAAGCGCAAAGCCCAGCGCAAATGTCTTTGCTAGTTTAAAGGTGCTCTAAGCGATTTCACGTGTGTTTTAGGCTACAACATTTGTCGTCACATTCAGCAAACTTCTCCTCACTATCTGCTAGCTGCCTGTCCCCAGAACACACTGTAAAAAACATCTCCTCACTATCTGCTAGCTGCCTGTCCCCAGAACACACTGTAAAAAACATCTCCTCACTATCTGCTAGCTGCCTGTCCCCAGAACACACTGTAAAAAAACATCTCCTCACTATCTGCTAGCTGCCTGTCCCCAGAACACACTGTAAAAACATCTCCTCACTATCTGCTAGCTGCCTGCCCCAGAACACACTGTAAAAACATCTCCTCACTATCTGCTAGCTGCCTGTCCCCAGAACACACTGTAAAAAACATCTCCTCACTATCTGCTAGCTGCCTGCCCACAGAACACACTGTAAAAAAACATCTCCTCACTATCTGCTAGCTGCCTGTCCCCAGAACACACTGTAAAAACATCTCCTCACTATCTGCTAGCTGCCTGTCCCCAGAACACACTGTAAAAAACTTCTCCTCACTATCAGCTAGCTGCCTGTCCCCAGAACACACTGTAAAAAACATCTCCTCACTATCTGCTAGCTGCTTGTCCCCAGAACACACTGTAAAAAACATCTCCTCACTATCTGCTAGCTGCCTGTCCCCAGAACACACTGTAAAAAACTTCTCCTCACTATCAGCTAGCTGCCTGTCCCCAGAACACACTGTAAAAAACATCTCCTCACTATCTGCTAGCTGCCTGTCCCCAGAACACACTGTAAAAAACATCTCCTCACTATCTGCTAGCTGCCTGTCCCCAGAACACACTGTAAAAAACATCTCCTCACTATCTGCTAGCTGCCTGTCCCCAGAACACACTGTAAAAAACATCTCCTCACTATCTGCTAGCTGCCTGTCCCCAGAACACACTGTAAAAAACATCTCCTCACTATATGCTAGCTGCCTGTCCCCAGAACACACTGTAAAAAAACGCGTCTCTGTAGACGGACCAAAAACAAACTGTGCCCACCTGCACCAGCAAGCATACACAAACAGTGTTCCAGTGTTCTAGCCAATAACCAACAAGAAGGACTTTTGGGTGGGTGGGGTGGAGGGGGTTAGTACGTGGAAGCGCAGAAGGGGAAGGGACGGGATTAGGAGGAGGGAGGGGCGAGCTAGTCTCATTTTGTTTGAAAATACTTCGAACAAGAAGTAACGACACCAAACATCGCATAGAGCACCTTTAAGACCGACACAGTTGTCAATTTCCCGTCCAGTGCCCACTTTGTTAAAATAGCTTCTCTATCCCTATTAAAATTATTTTACAATGATGGAGTCTAATCTCCAAAGACTCTGTACATTTCATATTTTGCACATTACATCTTTGCATATCTGCAACGAAGTTTCTCCTGATTGATTTACTATCTTGAGGCAACAGAAAGTGACCTAGACCATGTCTAAAGTCAATAACACAGCATTTCTTGTTATTTTAACAGCGCGTTAGTAAAATGCACCTAGGCTCGTACACAGCACACACACACTATGCTTGTTACACACACACACACACACACACACACACACACACACAGGGACACGCAGTAGCACACAAACATGCAGAAGATTCAAAATGAAAATATTAGCTTAGTAAATTCCCATCATAATAGCAATGCACCAAGGTCCAAACGTGCCTGGCTGGCAAGGGAGACGACCTCTGATTGGTTGATTGCATGTTATGCCCAAAACACACCTATGATTAATTAATAACACACTGAGTACAACACTTTTGAACCACGCGCCTGGCGCACGGATCCATTAAACTAGCAAAAGTGGATTTGTACATGCCTTAAACGCAACTGTGCCAGGCGCTTCACGCCCTACATTGTTAAAATAGGGCCCTTGATATCCATTCATAACATATGGACACAGTTTTTTAAAAATCCTGTTCATACATAGTAAGGCTGTCAAAATCAATTCTATAATAACAAGTTAACCCAAATACCTTTTAAGGGGAGACACCCAAGATAAATAGGGTAAAACAAACCTAAGAGATATCAACATTAAACTTCCCCAGTTGATCACTTACATTGAGAAATATATTTGATGACTATATTTTTGTATTACAAGTTTTCTGATGTCTGATTTTAAGATTAAATATCCAAATGAGGCATTATCTAATGCTAACTTCTGGTGAATTTAGGGGGGTCAGCCCCATGTTCCCACAGCTCAATGGTCCCACATTTCTAAGATTTTCCTGAAATTGGGAGAAAGGGGGAGGAAACCTGATAGATATGTATGGAAAAAAAAATCTGGGACTGTGGGAAAAAATACACGCTCCCAACACAAATTTACAGGTGCAAATAGACAAAGTGGGGTAAAATTAACATGTAAATGTGCATTTTGGATGTCTCCCCCCCCAATAGTCTGAAAGAAGACGTGCTTGATTTTCACTTGGTGATTGTGTCAACTAGTTTTATCGTTTCTTGGAAGAGCAAAACCTTTTTTATGTTTTTTTTTATTTTATATATTTTTTTTACTTCTTCTATTTGGACCCATCTTTGTACATGTATATATAATGTACGCATACTTTTTTACAATATTTTCTTTTTTATTCAACCCCTTCATTGTTAGTCTATTGTTATTGTTATTTCCGTGTCTATGGGCGGGTTACTTTGTTTTGTTCTGTGCTTTTTTTCTTGTTTGTTAAAAAGAAGAGCTTTAAACAAAATATTAAAAAAGACTGCAGCAACGATCTTTAAAAAGCAGCTCAAGATCGGAAAAAAAAATAAAACTTCCTTGACTAGAAATGGAGAAAGAAAAATGTCTTTTGAAAGGCAAGTTGAGTTCCAGAGCCCTTCCAGATGGTTCTCTCCACCTGACTAAAGTTATTTTGCATGTACTGTCGATGTGAACTGAGTTAGCACCGGAGAACGTCAAGTCTTAGATACCACTTGAGCATTAAATACTTAAAATATGGATTAAAAATATCCATGTTGGGCATGATTCCAAATTTATATATATATTTTTTTTTAAAGATAATTTTTTGGAGGCATTTTAGGCCTTTATTTTTACAGGACAGCTGAAGACATGAAACTGGATAGAGGGGGGGACCGACATGCAACAAAGGGCCTCAGGTTGGAGTTGAACCCGCGGCCCCTGCATGGAGGAGTGTACCTCTACATGGGCTCCTGCTCTGCCAGGTCAGCTACTCAGGCGCCCATGATTTCCTATTTTAGTGGAGTGACAGTTATTAATCATAGGGTTGTATTGATATTACAAAGCCTGCACAAGCTTGTAAGCTCGAAGAACAACACAGATGATCTAATGTCTGGAAATGCAAATTGACAAGGATTTGAATGTACGAAAACAATGATTGTAAATGATTTTCTTGGTACAAATTAGTATTTAATTACTGAATGGTGCCCTTGGTGAACATATATATATATATATATATATATATATATATATATATATATATATATATATATATATATATATATATATATATATATATATATAGAATTGCTGCTAATCACAGCAGAGCCTATGAAAGAATTTAGACATTTGGCTGATGTATCCACTTAAAAGGAAAAAAAATTACACGCAGCAGCCAAAACCAAGGACATAAGATCAAACGTGATAATGTAGCAAAGCTCATTTTCCCTCAAAGATCCTAATTGATTGGTTGATTATGCTTTCTCTGTTCCTCCATCTCGGTGGGTCTTCTTTAATAGCTCCATAATGACGCTACAGAACTGGACGTGTAAGGCTCTGGCAATTAGAATAGTTAATAGGCTCTAATTAACTAAAAAAAAAAGAAGAAAAAAAAAAGAAGAAGAATTTTCAATAAAAAAGGAGGAGATAGCGAATTTGATTACTCATATTCATTAACTTTCTTCTTCTCTCCCCCAACCCACCAGCCCCCTGCCATCCCTGGAACTTTGCTCCCTTCATTGTTATGAATATTTTATCTTGTGCGAAACATCACAATGCACGCTGTCCCTGGCAAAGGCCAAGACATAACAGCAAGAAAAAGCCTTTCTTCTGCTCTCATTCAAAGAGCATTTCCTTTGTTTCGGGCATAATGAACGAGTCGCTGATGGCAGCAGAATAAATTTTAATTAGACTTTCTTTTTTTTTTTGAAGGAGACTTGTAAGGATGATACGTTGTTTTAAATAAAAAAACTTGACAGTGTGAAGGCTTTTTAGGATTAAAACCACAGTTAGTAGCTGGAATATGTTTGCACGTCGGTGATGTGTGCCTATGCCTGTGCGTGTGTGTGTGTGTGTGTGTGTGTGTGTGTGTGTGTGTGTGTGACGTACAGAGACAGAGAGTCGTGTTGTGCCAGCAGGTATCCGTAACGGCACATCAATAATTTGCAACAATTTTTAACCAACTCCCTCCTCCTCTCTGCCTCTTTCTTCCTCCCGTTCCCCTCTCTGTCTTTCTTGCCTCGGGTCAAGTTAGCACCACTTAAGGACTACAACACTGTGCCCGCTCACCATATGTTGTCTGTGTGGATATGTGTGTTTGTGTGTGTGTGTATGATGCATGTTCGTGTGTATAAACCTGTTTTGCTTGTTCCCCTACCTGATGCCTCCCGTCGCTCGCAGCCAAAGCATGTCAGCTTTTGAGAGAAAGAAACAAAAAGAGAGGGGACACGAGGTACCACCAGCATGTGTGTGTCTGTGAGTGAGTACAGGATGTGTGTGTGTGTGTGTGTGTGTGTGTGTGTGCGTGTGTGCGCATCCTGCGGGCTGGTTCGCCATGAGACAGGGCCAGATGGTCACCCCAGGCAAAGCAGGTTGGGCCTGTTTACCTGCTTCACTCTGGGTCATGTCAGCTTCGTTTTCAGCTTAGCCGCAACACGGCTCAAGCCTCGGTGCCAAAAACACCTCGTTTAACTCCCCTCTTCCTCATCCTCCTCTTCTCTCTCTCTCTCCCCTCCTCCTTCTAGCTCCATGTTAAAGGGATACGTGTTGTACTGTGTTTGGAACCAAATCGGCTGCCATAGTTTCTGCAGAATCCCAGAACAAAAATGCCGATTATGTCTTTGAGAGAGTATTTTCATTTCATCGATTAATCAAATAAAAATGTCATATGGTCTTGAATTGAGTATGTATTTTTCAATTTGTTTCTATTTCTTTTTCGGTGGTGAAGTCAATGAATCTTAACTTATTTCATCTCATCCTACCTTAATCAGGGCTGCCCACTTTTTGAGTTAATTAATCAACTAATTGGTCTTTTTGGTCTGAGACAACTATGATTTTTCATGCTTTTGTCATGCTGAATGACTTATTCCTGAGAAACGTGTGAGCACATCACACAAGGTATAAAGTGGTGCTTTTGCATGATTCTTTGTGGAGCAACTCTGTTAAATAGATCTGTTTATTGTGTTGTCCCTATATCAATGTGTGGCTTTTTAAGAAAAAATATGACTTTTTTTCAATGTCTTTGTTCCTTTTGTTAACATTTCAGCCACTTTTTTCAAAGTTTTTGAGATTCACTTCAATTGTTCATAGTTTTTGTCACTTTTCCCAGTATTTATTTACACTTTTTCCCCCCAACATTTTGTCGCCTTTTTTGTGGCTTTTCCCTTTATTCTAGTGGCTAGACATGAAAGGGGGAGAGAGGTGGGGGATGACATGCAGCAAAGGGCCGCAGGTCAGATTCTAACCCTTACTGGGTGAGCCAGAGGCCGCCCCTTGTTCAACATTTTCAACACTTATTTTTTGACCTCCCACATTTCTGATACAAAAAGAAAACTTGCAAATTTGACCCAGGAATGACATGAGGGTTAAATCAACTAATCAACAAAGTCGTATGAGTGTTAAGCCCTACTCGCCAGGGCCTGGTATTACCTGGTGACCTCTAGTCATTTGTAATGATTGCAGAGGTTGTCTGTGATCTTAAGCCTGTGCCACGTCTGTAATTTGTCAAGTAAAAATCGCCCCCCCTCCCATGCAAATGACCTACAGTATTTTGCCGAACACCCGAGTTCCACCAAAACAAGTTCCTTACCGAGAATACTAGCAGAACCGCCGTCGCTGCGTCCAGAGCTTAACTCCGCCCAAAACGATTGTGATTGGTTTAAAGAAATGAAAACAACCTAGTGCGCTTTCTTCTTCTTCTTCTTCTTCTTCTTCTTCTTCTTCTTCTTCTTCTTCTTCTTCTTCTTCTTCTTCTTCTTCTTCTTCTTCTTCTTCTTCTTCTTCTTCTTCTTCTTCTTCTTCTTCTTCTAACCCAGAATGTGTGTGTGGTGTAGCCAGTAACACTGTGGGAATACTTATTATACTGAATTTAGTAACACTTTACTTGAAGGTATCTACATAAGAGTGACATGACAGTGTCATGAACACATGACACTGTCATGACACAGTCATGACAGTGTCATGACACAGTCATGACAGTGTCATGTGACACAGTCATGACAATGGCACATTTGATATTAGAAATTTGTAACAATTAAAAATATAGAAGAGGATTAGGGCCACATGTGAAAATGTATTTGAGTATTGAGTTAGAAACTTCAGCAGAATGCAGAAAATGATACATTTGTTGTTCAAAAGTTCATTTTTGCTCAAAATGTGGCCCTAATCCTTTTCTATAGGAAAGACACAAATTGACAGTAGAACCTTTTCTGTTTTTTTTTTTTGTGTGCATTTGTTTTAATACATTTTTAAAGTATATACAGCTATTGAGTCAGTGTTTTTATTTCAATCAGAGCAGAGCAGTGTCTCTCTTTCTGTGTGAGTGTGTGTGTGTGTGTGTGTGTGTGTGTGTGTGTGTCTGCCCCTGTTAACCCCCCGCTGTAGCAGCAGTTGTTGGCACCGTGGTTAAGCATGATGTCCGGCTGTAGCAGTAACAGGTGCCTACATGTTGCCTGCTGGCATCGGGCCGCCGCCGCGCCACAGCAGCCATCTTGGCAGCATGTTCAGCCCTCACGCCTGAGCTCGCCGGCTGTAATCTGCCTAATCTCCACCTGCATGCAGCTGCCAGTCACTTTCGAGCGCTCACACACACTGAGGAGGACTCCTACACAGAAAATGCTCCTGTGTGTGAGGAAAAGTACAGTGTTTTAATGTATTGTGAGTGAGAGGGTCAATTTTGGATTCTGCTGTAAGTATCCAGATCCTGTACTTAAGTTAACATACTAATACCACATTGTAAAAATACTCTGTTACAAGTCCTGCATTGAAAATGTTACTTAAGTAAAAGTATGTAAGTAACCTTAGGAAAATGCACTTTATAGAAAGTAAAAGTACTGCAATGCAGAAAAATCCTTACATTTTAAAACTGGAAACAACTATTTTGTGTTTAATGGTCTAAATATTTCAGACGGACTTGTAGACCGTCATATTAATTTATAATAAAACTTTGTATTTTATAAACTAGTACAGGGGAAGTAGAAAGTGGCATGAAAGAAAAGACTCAAGTACAAGTACCTCAACAACTTCAATAAATGTACTTTCTACCACAGGTAATGCAGTAATTACATACACAAATGCATGCAAGCAGACACGCAAACACACACACACACACACACACACACACACACACACACACACACACATAGACACACACATAGACACACACACACACACACACACACAGATACACGCAGTCTGCAATCTGCCTCCCTTTTAAAGTCAAACCCTTCAGCCACACAGACCCTCCATCCCTCCCACACTACCACCCGCTATACCCCCCTTCCACACCCTTGCCCCTCAAGCCCACTGTCACCCCTTGCACCCAACATCCCCTGCCCCCCTTTTCCTGCTTAACACACACACACACACACACACACACACACACACACACACACATATGCCCTCCACCCTTTTCCCATTTCAGATGCAAAGCCGGGGCCGAGGCGAGCCGTGCATATAGTCACAGCGGCAATCTCATCTATGTCCAATCTGTCATGCCACTGCCTTTCATTATTCTCCTGCGTGGGGGGAGAGAGATAACGCCAAGGCATATTTTATGGACAGTAGAGAGAGATGGAGAGGGAGAGAGAGAGAGAGAGAGAGAGCTGGAGAGAGGGAAAGAGAGAGGATAGGATGATGATAGTGATAGGAAAATAAAGGGAGAGAAAGATGCCAATACGGTGGGGTAATGGTTGCAAGATATGAGGGGTCCTGCTCTGACCATGGGAGGCGTGTATCTCTACTTTATTGGTATCTAGGTCAAGGCAAGAGAGAGGGGGAGATAGAAAAGAAGTAAAAAAAATAAATAAATAAAAAGAAATAGGCAAATTAATTGATGAAATGATTGAAAAAGAGGTTTGGGAGGCGAGGGATGGTTAGGATGGAGAGGTAGTGGTGGTCAGTGCCGTGTCGTCTCCATTAAAAATGGACAGCCTGAGGGCCTGGGAGGGTGGGTGTAAATAGGCAGTACCCATTCTTCACGGCCACTCGATGGCCCCATAAAATCGCAGCTCGTATGCATGCATGCCGCTGTTGTTGAATATGGAGGGAGTGAGGGAATGAGGGAATGTGAAGGGGGCCGGCAGATGAAGGGAGGGGGGGAGAGAAGGGATGGGTGAATGCACCGGGGGTCAGGTGTTCTCTTCTGTCACCTCTGTTGCCGGGCGGAGTGGCTGACTGGTTGTGTCTCTGCTCAGCGCGCTGGAATGATTGGGTCCTAGGTCTGCAGAGAATGGGCTGACCAGTTTTACATATATACATATATCACAGCCATAGTGTGTGTGTGTGTGTGTGTGTGTGTGTGTGTGTGTGTGCATTGTATGTGTTTGAATATGCAAATTATGATCCAGCAATGCCTTTGATTCTGTGTATATGTTGATGTCCACCCATGTATGTGTGTGTGTGTTGCATGTGTATTGTATGTGTTTGAACATGCAAATAAGATTCCAGCTATGCCTTTGATTATGTGCATGTGTTGGTGTCCACCCGTGTGTGTGTGTGTGTGTGTGTACGTGTGTGCGCGTGTGTCGCTGCAATTGTGGAACATCCAGATGTCAGCACAGTCTCTCTCGGTGTCTGTCATTGAGACAGCGGGGGTGGGGTTAAGGTGACCTGTTTTAAATATAGACAGTGTCACGACAACATGCCCGACTCGACTTACAAAAAAAATCCATTTGCATAACGTTTCACCCCTTATCCATCTTCTTTTCTCCCCTTTCTTTTTTTCCTTCCTCCTTCTGGGAGACAGGCGCGTCATGTTTTGCCTTTTGTCTCGGCCGTTCCAATGCCAAAAAAAAAAGATGTCATGTCGAATATTTCCTTCGACACAAAAGAAGACACAACTGTATACCTGCGTCGCACAACGGAGAATGGGGACGAAATACCAACCCAGAACACGGGAGACGAAAGAACAAGTTTTTGCCAGTGGCGTTACATCAAATGATAAGGAGACATCAAAAAAAGCTTGTGAGTACAGTATGTCCCCCACTAAATTACACCGAGACACGACTATTAAATAAGTGACAAGACTGTAACTCGAATGACACCCCGGATTCACACATCTTTACAATCTCTCTGCATATTTTACTCTTCTTTCCCAGTCACTGGAGGTGTTATTGCACTGCTGCTAGACAAGCCGAGATCTTCAAAAAAGTGTTTTTGGAAAAAGGTTTGAGCGAT
This sequence comes from Percina caprodes, assembly GCA_013375575.1. Classification (NCBI taxonomy): domain Eukaryota; kingdom Metazoa; phylum Chordata; class Actinopteri; order Perciformes; family Percidae; genus Percina; species Percina caprodes. The sequence continues at coordinate 61,713 of JABXJD010000808.1, read as the reverse complement.
GACACCGATAGGGCTTCTTTTTTTAAAATTTTTTTATAATAGACCTTGGCCGTTGATTTCTGCTTAACTTTAGCTGCATACCTTGTCCTTTCTTGAGCATTTGCACGCACAAGCCTTGTCAGCGTGCCCTTCAGTTTGAATGCACACTTCACTCCGGCAAACTAATTAATTATTCCCCTCTTCACCCTCCTTTATTCATCCATTTGTTGTTTTTTTTTTACCTCTGTGAAGAATACACGCCACATTCCTTCAATACATTTCCTTCTCTCAAGCTCGGGCGCCTATTCATTAGGATTTCAAATTAATCAGTATTTACTGTAGCACTCGCCAGCTCCGCTCTCAAGTGCAATTTCTATCAACAAGGTTGAGTGGGCTTTTGTTTCTCATAGCCAATTGGAATAAAGCTTGCAAAATCTTTGTCCCTCTCCCATTATTTATTTTGTTTTTTTTGTTAGATGTTCAATTGAACGCATCAACTAGTTTGGCACATACGATGGAATTGACATTCTCCTACAATGCAATGCTACAAGGACTTTTCATTTGACACTCCATGAACTCTGAAATTAAGGCGCCGCAACAGCAAAGGAAATGAATCCAGGCAAATTTTGTGGTTTTTTTCGTTTGATTTTATCTATGTGTGGTGCATGGTCACAACAACAAAAAATGCACACATTGTTCACACACTAAGAGCTCCGTATTGACTGTTGTTTAATTTGAAAGGAAATTTCCGACTTAAGTCTTAATGTATTTAAATTCAATTTTATTTATAGTCTCGATTCATAACATTCAAGAGATATCTCGAGACACTTTACAGATAGAGTAGAGAGTCTAGACCACACTAGACCACATCATTTACAAGGACCCTACAGTTCTAGTAGTTCCCTCCAGAACAAGCAACAGTGCGACAGTGGCGAGGAAAACTCCCTTTTAGGCAGAAACCTGGGACAGACCCAGGCTCTTGGTAGGCGGTGTCTGACGACCGGTTGGGGTTAGAATGAAGAGTGGCAATAACAGTCAGAGTAAAAGATAATGGAACAGTGGTTAAAAAATAGTAATTTGTAGTAGTGGCAGAGAGGAGGACACTGGACAAACTGCTGGACATTACTGAAAATGCCAGCCACCTCCTGCACACCGTCATCAGCACCCAGAGGAGCCTGTTCAGTGGAAGGCTGCTCCTCCCAAGTGTCGGACCAACAGACTCAAGGACTCCTTTGTCCCTCATGCCATCAGGCTACACAACTCCTCACTAGGGGGGAGGAGGAAATAGGGCAGAGAGGACAATACAATACATACATACATACATTCATTCATACATACAGTACACATACATACATACATTCATTCATACATACAGTACACATACATACATACATTCATTCATACATACAGTACACATACATACATGCAGACATACATACAGTAGGCTACACATACAGACGTACATACATGCACACCTGGACTTAAAGTCACACCTGGTCACTTTATCACTATATCACTTTAACACTGGACTCAACACTGACAATAATAATAATTAATAATAATTCATGGTCTTTTCTTTGTTTATTTGACAAATGTCCTTATTGTTGTTGTTATTATTGTTATTTTGTTGTCTTTATACTGTCTTTTTTATCTATTTTTTATTCTTCTTTTTTCTGGCTAAAACTGCTGCTGGAATTTTCAATTTCCTCGCGGGAGTCATCCTAAAAGGATTAATAAAGAGAAGTCTAAGTCTAAGTTAGTTCATGGCAATGCAGGGCACAGCATGGCATTAGAACAACAGGGACACAGGACGTGTAGCAGGACCACGGCGACAGCTGCAACCATGATTTTGGAGCCGCCCTGATGTAAGGAAACATGCTGGGGGGAAAAGAAAGTGCCCATATTATGAAAAACATCACTTTTTTTCTGGGATTTGGGGTGATTCCACACACACACAATCTCTGTAAAGCTGTTCAAAATCTGCACGGCTTTCTACGTCACTAGCCGAGACGAGGTGGTTAACCGTAGCACATGCTAGCGCTAGCAAGCTAGCTCGTTCTTGATGGCAAAACACTGCTACAACACACACTAGTTGACCATAATCTCCAAAAGAACTACTTCCTGTCCCTGTTCTGCAGGTATTCCACAAGTGGCCCTCGTCTAGAAGAAGTCTCCCAGCTAATCCTGCCTTGGACTGACCAAAGCTGGAGAAAGAGTTATCTAGCTGATGGGATCTTACCGAGCTACTGAGCATCAGAGATGGGAAGTAACGAAGTACAAATACTCCGTTACTGTACTCAAGTAGATTTTTCTGATATTTTTACTTTACTTTACTATTTATTTTTGTGGCGACTTTTTACTTCTACTCCTTACATTTTAACACAAATATCGGTACTTTCTACTCCTTACATTTTACAAAATTGGCTCGTTACTTTTGTTTTGTACAAGAGGTTGTTATGTCGGAAAATAGCGCGGACACGCGCCACACACCGCGAGCAGGTTCGCGCGCCACACGGAGAAACCTGGGACAGACCCAGGCTCTTGGTAGGCGGTGTCTGACGGCCGGTTGGGGTTAGAATGAAGAGTGGCAATAACAGCCACAGAAAAGATAACAGTTTGTAGTACATCATCAATACCATATTCAATCTAAATAGATGGGAATATCTACTGTACGTTGCATTTGACGCAACTCAACAGATTCAGCATTCTGCATTAATTCACAGCAAATCATTTAGCACATTTAGTTAGACGTGTGGTTTTTTATGGTTTTGTTTTTATGTTTTCCATTTGTTTTTAAGTGTCATATGCATTGTATTGTACTTTGTTGGTATTGTATTACATTTTACGATGAAGCACTTTGTGATTTTTATCTGTGAAAGGTGCTATACAAATAAACCTTACTTACTTACACATAGACATGATTGAAAATGAAGAAAACGGAGATTTGGCAGACAAGCAGCAAGACATCATCCTCAGCCTTATCAGAGAGAGATGTTTGAGACAGGAAGGACTCCTGGCCAATGTGCTGGGGAACTTCTTCATTAATGTCTGTTTAGTCATTCATATTTTAATCCTTTATTTTATTTCCAGAAGCCATATTTGAGCACACACACATACATGTAGATTCATTTAAATGTTAAGGGGAAGATTAAAAATATAAACTGGATCTGTGAATTCTCACAGAATCACAACTGAATTCATATCTTGCTAATGAGTCAGAATCGTATTAACCTGGAGTCCCAGTTTCTGTCATAATAATCATATATGTGATGTTTTAGGCCTGTTGGCAGACATCCATTTAAAATTTAGCCATTGCCATATAAAGACATATATGTGTTTTCCATGTCCACTGAAGTTCCTCAGCCTCTCTCTAGTAACATTTGTGTGCTCCGGGTAGCTTTGCATAGAAAATGGTTGTCATTCTCAAGGCTACTTTTACTTTTATACTTTAAGTAAATTTCCAAGCCTGTACTTTGTTACTTTTACTTGAGTAAAGAAGTTTAATCAGTACTTCCACTTTTACCAGAGTATTTTTTAACTCAAGTATTTGTACTTCTACTTAAGTACGGAAAGTGAGTACTTTTGCCATCTCTGCTGAGCATGTGCAACTCCCAACAAAGATAGCTTAGAAGTGAGATGTCTCACTATGTAGCTAAAACAGAGACCTAAACACACAGGGTGAAAAGAGGACCTGCAGCAATGTGCAGTACAACAAAAATATGGTGTTTTTTGAAAATGAAACCATGGAAACCTATTCTGGTACAACCTCAAAATACAATAATGAACCTGAAAATGAGCAGAATATGGGCGATTTAAGGTGTTTTGGCTGTTAGCGGTTCTCATTCACTGTACTTATACCCAGGGTGATGAAAGCAGAAGTGTGTGTGTGCGTGTGTGTGTGTGTGTGTGTGTGTGTGTGTGTGTGTGTGTGTGTGGGGGTATCTTTTGCTCACACAAAACAAAACGTGCACAAATTGAATCCCCTTTCTAAACCATGGATACAGTGCCACTCGGCCAACCATGCCAACACACTTAATTATGAACTTCAATGTTAAGCTTTAGTGCGTAATCTTTTTTGATATTAATAAATGTCCAATAAACTCAAGCCATTGCCAAATGACTTGCTACAAAGCTCTAGAACTCTCTTTGTTTTTCTCAGTATGGCTCTGTTCAGAAGATTGTGTCGCCTTGTGACTTTTGTGTGCAGAACTCGAGTGACGATAACTACCTCTTCTGAAGAGTCCATTATGTTTTTTTAATCCCCCGTGTCCTCCTTGACTACGAGCAACTGCGTGCATGAACACGGAAGGCTTGTATCATGTGGATGCAAGGGAAGTGTTGTTGTCATTACTTAGAATTTCTCATGGGGGAGACAGAAACTACACAATATAGCTTTCAATGGAAGATAATTTGAAAAAACATGGGTGGGGATTTTGGAAAACTTTGTTTGCACGTTTGCATGTAAATTGAGACAAACGGAGGTTTAGGCAGCCGAGGAAGTGAGGAAGAGAAGAGAGAGGAAGTGATTAATTGCTGTTGTTGCTATTATGAGGATTCTGATTGGCTAACATGAGCTTGAGCTTCTCGTGTATTCATATATATATACACGGGTAAGTGTAAATGAACGCTTTTCTGAAAACTGACAGCTGTGCATCATGTTATTTTTGAAACCGGAGAGGTTGAAATGTCCATTTATGAAAATAGCCGGGCCACATGTACACGTAGCATGAGACTGACTTATACATTTGAATCGAGTTCTGTCATAAGGTTTCAAATGAAGCACTGTCGTATGTACCAATGCAAAGGGTTAATGATTTACATCTTAGTGGAGTGATATTTTGAAGGAGGTATTCTATGTCAAGTGCAGCGATTGGTGGCTGTAAAGGTTCAAGGGACTTTGTTAGTTTTGGTGCCCCTTCTAAAGACTTTAACCTGCCAACTCACAACTTTCAAAGTTCTATGTAACCTAACATTACTTACATATCCTATATTAAGTATGTTTGAAGTACTGAGAGTGAGACAGTGTCAAGCAGATTCCTTATCAACACATCATCCAGCATTGCTGTTCGAACACCACACTAGCAAACAACTTGGGCTGACACGCAAGCACAACATACGAGCATGGCTAGCACTCCGGCAGGGACTGGTGTCAGGTCACAGCTTAAATAGTGTTGTGATTGAGATCAGAACCAAGTATGTACAGTTGTGGTCAAAAGTGTACATACACTTGTAGAAAATCACAATGTTATGGCTGTCTTGAGTCTTCAATAAGTTCTACAACTCTTATTTTTCTGTGATAGAGTGATCGGAACACATACATGTTTGTCACAAAAAACAGTCATAAAGTTTGGTTCTTTCATAAATTTATTATGGGTCTGCTGAAAATGTCACCAAATCTGCTGGGTCAAAAATATACATACAGCAACAAAATATGTCAATTTTGGTGATGTAGCGAGTTGTGTCAATCAAATTAGCTTCATGTCATGGCCTCTTCACTTCTTCTAAGTGATTCTGATTGACTACAGCTGTTGACTTCTCATGAGCCCATTTAAATAGGGCTCATTTGACCCAGTGATTAGACTCAGCTACAAAAGCTACAATGGGAAAGTCAAAGGAACTCAGTGTGGATCTGAAAAGCGAATTATTGACTTGAACAAGTCAGGGAAGTCACTTGGAGCCATTTCAAAGCAGCTACAGGTCCCAAGAGCAACTGTGCAGACACTTATACGCAAGTATAAAGTGCATGGAACAGTTGTGTCACTGCCACGATCAGGAAGAAAACGCAAGCTATCACATGCTGCCGAGAGGAGATTGGTCAGGATGGTCAAGAGTCAACCAAGAATCACCAAGAAGCAGGTCTGCAAGGATTTGGAAGCTGATGGAACACAGGTGTCAGTCTCCACAGTCAAGCGTGTTTTACATCGCCATGGACTGAGAGGCTGCCGTGCAAGAAAGAAGCCCTTGCTCCAGAAAAGGCACCTTAAGACTCGGCTGAAGTTTGCTGCTGATCACATGGACAAAGATAAAACCTTCTGGAGGAAAGTTCTCTGGTCAGACGAAACAAAATTGAGCTGTTTGGCCACAGCACCCAGCAATATGTTTGGAGGAGAAAAGGTGAGGCCTTTAATCCCAGGAACACCATGCCTACTGTCAAGCATGGTGGTGGTAGTATTATGCTCTGGGGATGTTTTGCTGCCAGTGGAACTGGTTCTTTGCAGAAAGTAAATGGGATAATGAAGAAGGAGGATTACCTCCAAATTCTGCAGGAAAACTTAAAACCATCAGCCCGAAGGTTGGGTCTTGGGCGCAGTTGGGTGTTCCAACAAGACAATGACCCAAAACACACATCAAAAGTGGTAAAGGAATGGCTAAACCAGGCTAGAATTAAGGTTTTAGAATGGCCTTCCCAAAGTCCTGACTTAAACCCCATTGAGAACATGTGGACAGTGCTAAAGAAACAGGTTCATGCAAGAAAACCATCAAATTTAGCTGAACTGCACCAATTCTGTCAAGAAGAGTGGTCAAACATTCGACCTGAAGCTTGCCAGGACCTTGTGGATGGCTACCAAAAGCGCCTAGTTGCCGTGAAAATGGCCAAGGGACATGTAACCAAATACTAATGTTGCTGTATGTATATTTTTGACCCAGCAGATTTGGTGACATTTTCAGCAGACCCATAATAAATTTATGAAAGAACCAAACTTTATGACTGTTTTTTGTGACAAACATGTATGTGTTCCGATCACTCTATCACAGAAAAATAAGAGTTGTAGAACTTATTGAAGACTCAAGACAGCCATAACATTGTGATTTTCTACAAGTGTATGTACACTTTTGACCACAACTGTAGATTGCTGATGAGGAACAGGTGAGAGCAGGTTCAGGTTAGGGCTGGACAATATATCAATATTGTATCGATATCGCGATATGAGACTAGATGTCATCTTAGATTTTGGATATTTTGTAATATCTTAATATGCTAAGTGTTGTCTTTTCCTGGTTTTAAAGGCTGCATTACAGTAAAGTGATGGCATTTTCTGAACTTACCAGACTGTTCTAGTTGTTCTATCTTTTACCTTTAGACGCTAAGTCATTAAATCATTTCTGGAGGATATATTTATCAAACATCTCATTGTGTAAATAACAATTTGTTAAAACACCAATGGTCAACACTTCAATATCGTCGCAATATCGACATATATTTGATTTTCTCTATATTGCCAGCCCTAGTTCAGGTGATCCTGGAATTCACCTTGCACTTGTTGCCCGGGTAACCCAAATCCCCAAAACAAACCAGACAAACAGGGAAAACATGCTCAAGGGGATGGGTTCGTGACAGCGTTAGCGATGCCAGTTCTCAGTGGATGAACTGGATTTTTCAACATTATATTGTGAGTTACAAAATTTTCCAAAAACTCCACCTTTTTTTTGTCTGAACTAAGGTTGGGATTACAGAGAGAGTTATGCACTTCTATTTAAGTTATCAACCCCATGGTTGGAACTAGCCTTTTGGCCTTTGCAAGCTTTCTCTTTTCCACAACTTCTTACTTAACAAGGCTGGGCTGAACACCCCCGCAGATCTAATTGAATATTGATGTGTGTGTGTGTGTGTGTGTGTGTGTGTGTGTGTGTGTGTGTGTGTGTGTGTGTGTGTGTGTGTGTACAGCAGGCCAGAGTGGGGCTCACCTATGTTACGCCATTCAGCGCATCCTCTTGATTGAAATTCCATTAGCTTGTTAGTGGAGGATAGTGAAGAGTCGGTGAATACTTAGCCTTGTTAGCCGAGGCGCAGGCTAAATGAGTGTGCACAGGGTCATTGTCCACTTAAAACTCGCTCTGCAAACCGGCGGCCAGCTTGAATAATTCATGGAGCGTGACCCCACACTGACTGCTTTTAAACGAGGGTAGCTTCTCTTTCTGTCTGTTTGGATAATATCTCCATTTCTGAGTTAATTAGGTTTTCACTTCCACCCTTTTTTTTCAAACCAGCTGTGTGTACAGCGGTCAGGGACTTGTCCCTACGGACAAACTGAGAGACAAATGAAAAGAAAATGGAGCAAAGATGATTGCAATGTAGAGTTGTAAATGCGCTTTTTTCTTTTTTGTTCAACTTCAGTGTGTTATCATGTTGAGCATAGTGATCCAGAATCCAGAACTCTATAAAAGCTCAATTAAATCAAGTAACAGCATATACAGTCAACACAGTAACTTTGCAATCAGAATCAATTAAAGGAAAATAGAGATAGGCACCCCACCGCAGTGCATCTCTACCCAGTGTGCAGAAGGTTGTCTGACTCACTATTTTTTTATGACCCCACTGAGGCCTGACCATTAGCACCAGCCCTGTTACTCCACCAGCCTATACTGTCTCCTCTCTTCTCTTCCACTGTCCTACACACTGCCTCACCCCTTCCTCTTCCTCCTCCTCACCCCTCCATTCTGGTAGCTGTCATCAATCTTGCTAAAATGACAGGCGACAGATGTTAGCCTTTGCAAAGATCAAATCTGCTGCTTCAGGGCGGCCTAGTCACATGATTGCCTACTCGCACGCACACGCACACACACACACACAGTAGGCACGCATGCATATGCGGTCACGCATGCTCACACATGCATGCACACACACTCTAGTCATAACCACTGACAGGTCACATAGCACACGAAGACATTCATTAGACCTCTCTTTGTCTCGTGCTCTCCTTCTGCCAATTGCTAAATCTATTCTGACACCAGAGAGACAGAGAGGGATAGAATGAAAGGATGGTGGCCATGCATGCACATGTAGGGTAACCCTGGGGGTAACACACAACACCAGGCTGCTCTCATGAACCATTCATTCACATAGCTACAAAAAGTAACGCACTATTCCATGTATTTTTTGCTGTAAGCACCACAGTGACTGCTGCTGTATAAGAATGCTGTGGTCCGCGTAGGGAGGAGATCTGGGTGGATGGGTGGGTCATAAAACACAGGACTTTCAAGACAGGGGAGCGGAGGTCGATTCCCAGGGACAACAAAAGACTTTCATCCAGAAGATGCATGTTCATTCCTCAGGAGTGTTTTTTTAATCAAAACTACAATCTTTTTCCTAACTTAACTAGTCGTTTTAGTCAAGACATTCATTCACTCCAATGGCATCAAAAAGCGACACTTGGTCAGGTGCCTTTGCCGTTTCACAGCCGGCTCACAGTCACTTCTTTTCAACAGCTCACAGAGCTTTGTAGCTGGCTCTCAGTCTCCTAAACCCAACTAGCACCGGCCTCTGAAATGACGACAGCTCTGTCTGTCTCTCCAACGTCAAGTGACCCCTAATTTCGTAGGATAGCAAACGAACGCTTTCATGACAATGCGTTGCACACACAGACCACTGCATACACACACTTTAATATGACCGCATGTCCATTACTTCATTTAATTCCTTTATATTTCTTTTTCTCTGGTATGTTAAATTGCATTTGTTGTGTGAGTGTGTGCTGCTGCATGTGTGCATGTTCGTTGTGTGGATCATCTCCTGCTTTTGCGGTGAGTCACCCAGGCCAGACGGAGGGGAGAGCGTTCCTTGTGGCTATGTTGAACCCAGATATGCAGAGACACTGCAACACCTGCTGTGTGCTGGCAGCGTAAGCAAGAACGCGAAAAGAGAGAGGGTCAGCTTCCAAACACGTCTTCGTTACATCCCTGCTGCAAAATATCCTATTCAATTCTATCCACTTTATATATGTTTGAACCAAATTTCTTATTGAAAATTAAACAGACTTGTTTGCATGTACATATTTGTGTGATAACAAGCATTTGGGTTAAGTCAGTTTTGAATAGTGTGGCAAAATGGTTCAGTAAGGGCCAGACTTATAGCTCCGTACCATTGCCACAATAGTGGCCACCTTTCAGCAAAATTATTTTAACTTGTATTTTTTAACTTGTATTGTCCTTGTTTGAAAATAAACATCGTCTTTCAACGAAAATGCCCAAAAAATAAACTGGATGCATGGATGTAGTGTATGTTGTATAAAACCATACAATGTTGCTATTTCTAGTTGCTAGTGTACTGACTACACTGACATATACTGTACCAGTCAGTGATTCAGTCAACATCCTGTTAACTTTTAGTCAAAATAATTCATAATTTCTGGGGGGGGGTTACTCAAATATTAGGTAAAAAGGCAGGTTTTCTGACTATAAATAACAAAAAGTGTTAGATAACACTGACAAAAACAATTAAAAATTCAAAAAAAAAACATGCCAATTTTAAATTTTTACCCGGAAGGACAAGTTCATGATTGACGACGACAACACAAGCTGCTTCTGTTAGATTGGATGCAAACTGATGACTCACGATGCCGGGCTCAGACACAGTAAGAGTCATCCAAAAGGGGGTTATTATACAAAAGCTGTTTTTTGACATTGTGTCAGCCCAAAATGCCTGATGTTGCAGGAGCTTTTGTAAAAGTTCTTTAAAAATGAAAAGGAAACTTGTTTTGGGGGGCATAAAATTACTCTGGGCTGAGTTTTCCTAGCAACCAAACAGGCTCATTATGCTGCAAATGTTGGTATAAGATAATAATGGATTTAAGACTAATAATAATAATATTTTGAATGCATCAAATTTGTTGATCATCATTGTTAGTTAATTTCCTATCCCGAGACATTCATACGGTTTGCTAAAGGTATTATTGGACTTTAACTTATCATTACACTTAAAATAACGAGTGTAGCTGTCCTCAATATAAATCACCCTGTACGTCTCATCTGCAGTTTTTCCTGCATCCACCATGTGTGTTTGTGTGTGGGCGTGCGTCAGTCGGCTTAATATTTGCTTGATATTTCATCAGACAAGCCATGGCGCGCCGCTCTGATCCGCTAAAGGTACGCTCCATGTCTATTTTCATGCGACCCGTGGGGCGTTTGGACCTTAGTGGTCCCCTAATACTGTATCTGAAGTCTCTTTTATATAGACCTTAGTGGTCCCCTAATACTGTATCTGAAGTCTCTTTTATATAGACCTTAGTGGTCCCCTAATACTGTATCTGAAGTCTCTTTTATATAGACCTTAGTGGTCCCCTAATACTGTATCTGAAGTCTCTTTTATATAGACCTTAGTGGTCCCCTAATATTGTATCTGAAGTCTCTTTTATATAGACCTTAGTGGTCCCCTAATATTGTATCGGAAGTCTCTTTTATATAGACCTTAGTGGTATTACAGCCACTAGAGCCAGTCCCACAATGAGCTTTCCTTAGTATGTGCCATTTCTGAGTCTGGAGCTTTTGAAGAGGAGCAAAGGGGGCAAGATGGAGGCTGGAGGTGTGGCCTTGACCAACTGCAACTTTGCTCGTTTGAAAGCCATGATGTCTCTCTCTCATGGGGGGGCCAATTTCTCTGGATGAGCAAAGCAGAGAAAGGGGAGGTAACCTTGCCCTTTATGACCTCATAAGGAGCAAGATTCCAGATCGGCCCATCTGAGCTTTCATTTTCTCAAAGGCAGAGCCGGATACCCAGGGCTTGGTTTACACCTATCACCATTTCTAGCCACTGGGGGACCATAGGCAGGCTGGGGGAACTCATATTAATGTTAAAAAACCTCATAAAGTGACATTTTCATGCCATGGGACCTTTAACTGCAGGAGTGCTTGGAGTGGAAGTTAGATACTAGCTTAATAAATAAATGATTGTTCTGTAAAGTACAAAGTAGAGACAATAAAATATGAAAGTCCTGGTGTGGTTTGGCGTGTGGCGGCGGACGGAACTACACCGGAGCGCACCACAGACACACACGGTGGAAAATCAGGGTTAGCCGTCTCTTGTTGGGAGGGCTGTCTTTTTGGTTGTTTTAGCTCTGTCAATCACAGGTGTGTGTTCACCCAAACAACCAGTGTTGTTTTCAGTCAACCTTAAAGCAGCAGTTCCAGTTGCTCGGAGCAGTTCCCATATTGCCTTTTTTTTTCATACAAATGATGCATACATCATTAAGCATACATAAATATGGGTAACACACAGGGACATGACACTGGATTGAACACATGACATGTCATGGCACATGAAGCCTAACCCTAACAATAACCCTAAGTTGTCATGACAAAACCTAATGACACTTACTTACTTAAGAAGCGTTATGTCCTAAATGTTCATGACTTGTTTATGTTTTGACACGTTCATGACAGTGTGATGTCACTCTTATGTAGATACATTCAAGTGTAACCTAAATACGATGATTCACATGTTTTGCAAGTTGCATTACAACAACATTCCCAGCTGTATAGATAGCTGCCATCTTAGTAGGAAAACAATGTAGCCATCATTAATCCAGCCTACACTGCTCTGATTGGTCAATACGTTCACTCTCCGACTGAATGAGCTGTGAATGAGCACAACACCGGATCTAATGGCTGAACAAAAGATGCCCACAAAAGTTGTGTGCATGCACTCATTCACACTTTCTTTAAAAAAAAACAAGTTAATGCAAATGCAAGTGAGACTTTTTACTGGCCTTTGACCATGTAGAAGTACCAAGAAATTCTCAAGTAAACTAAAAAAACTCCCCAAATCGTCAATTAAACAATCAGAAGGATAATTGTGATGCTACTCTTTCCTTTTTTCAGTTTTAACATTTACGTGTGGAACTTCTGTTCAGCTAATTGGTCCAATATGAGAGCCTCCTTCATCTCTTATTAATCCACTGTCCAAACACCTTCAGTGTTAACCCTTTTTGGTTCAAATTTGACCCTGGAAAGGAAAAAGAAGGGCTTTAAATAGCAGTACTTCAAATTATCTCAAAACAGAGAGAAGCAGTGTTTTGTCATGCATCAGTGAAAGGTCAAAACAATACCAGGCTAAATACACTATCCTACAGACAACCTCATCATAGAAAATTTGTTTTTTATGAACACAGGGGATGTTATTTATTCCAAATGGACAAGCAAAACTTATTTCTCTGTCATCTAAAAGCACCAAAACAATAACAGCTGTGTAAACTAGTCCCACACAGCACCATTTACATCTTCATAAGCAAGAACTGTGGTACAATCACATTAGGCTCACATAACATGAGGGTTTTTAATAACACAACTTTATTGCCAGCAACTCTGTGTGTGTGTATGTGTGTGCGTGTGTGTGCTTTAATATTGATGTCCATACTATGTAGTGAACATACACTCACACAGACATACATAGACTTAGAACTAACATGTCCAGCGACAAAGAGCTGCATTGCAGGAATAAATTCTCACAGATTGTGTGTGTGTGTGTGTGTGTGTGTGTGTGTGTGTGTGTGTGTGTGTGTGTACCAGACAGAAATAAATCATATAGTATTTGAATAAAAGCTAATTTCTTTCTTGTCTCAGTTATTACTCTAGTCTCAGCGCATGTAATTTTGTTTTTGTTGTAAATGTGTATTAGTACTGCAGTAATGTGCAGCCGGTGAGACAAAAGGAGGAATGCAGATGGGTGCTAGGGATCATATGGTTAACTGCTCCTCAGATCTCTGCAGGGTAAATCCAGACCAAGGGGGTAAGCCTCTCCTCTCTAAGCGTAACTCCCATGGAGCCAATTTAATGCTACGAAGCCATAACCTGCAGTTAGCATCCCATTGACCACCATTCATTTTGGCGCCACTTTGACAGTGAATAACTTTACATCTAAAGTGTTTAAAGACTCTATTTGTCCGTTGTTTGTTTCTAAAGAAACACAACAATGTATACAAGGCTCCATTACCTTGTACCTCACATTTTGGCTCCGTAGCAGATGGTTTTGTAAAAATAGGCTAATTATGAACTTACTGTGGCATAGTCGACAAATCACCGTATTGTCATAGAAGCTCGCAGAAAGTTTGGACTTCCATTAGCTGTTTAGGTTTAATTACTAATGTTAACTAGCATGTTAGTTAGCATTAATTAGCCTGTGTCTATGTTATCTCCTAACATATACCTACGCTCTCCGTCTCTGCTGATTGGGAATGATTGAGATTTCTCTTTGCACAGCTACCAGAAGACTTACAACTTTCAGACAGGTTGCTCACGTCACATCTACGTCTTCAAGCTCAGTTGGAGGCTGTGCAGTAACGCTCAGCATCACCGGAAAAGTGCTTCTAATAGACTTCACTGGTCTCCGTCCAGAACAACGGGATCTGTTGGTCCACTTCTTTAACTGTCTATGATCCAAAAAGCTAGCTAAGCTATCCGTTCAATCGGAGTTTTCTGTTGCATGACTAAAACAAACTTTGAACGTAAACACGTTCCACCCAAACAAGTTCCTTCCCGAGGCGATTTAGCAGCGGCACCGTGGCTCTGTCCGGGCTATTGGTTTAAAGAAATGCCAATAAACCAGAGAATATTTTTATCCCATCCTGGAATGCTCTGTTGATTAGCCAGACCTCCCTCCGCAGTGCTGGAGAGGAGGGTCCGGCAATGCGAGACTAATCTGTTGATCATGCCTCTAGGTTCTAGTGGGGGGGATCACTCTCCTCTTCCTCATTCAACACAGAGACAAGTGAAAGTGAGAGCTGTGTGTGTTTCCCTAACTGTTTAAGTTAACTACCCACTACTACACAAAACACAGAAATGTGCTTACTGTCTACCTTTTATAATGTTTCGGCTAATTGTTAGTATTAAAGCTAGCTGCCTGACGTCATTGTCTTGCCGTAGAGTGTGACGATGGATGTATAATAATTGGATACCGGATCCCAAAATTGTACCTTTTCTGTTCAATAGAGTTAGTTCCCTGTCTCATACGCACAAAACGTTTCTAAGCTTTCTGGTTTACTTCTGCAATATGTGACCCAGGGAATACGGGCAGTGGTTTTTCTCCTCCTGGCCCAGTCCGCGAGCTCACACTTGGCCCATGGACTTTACATTTTACCTCAAAGCGCTTTTACATAGTACAGGAACCATTCACTTACATTCATACACTGTGGCCAAGGTTCATCAGATAAACATTCACACACATTTACACTCTGATGACGCAGCATCGGGGGAAACTCATTTCAACATGGGACTGCTGGGCCAGGGATCGAACCACCAACCTTCCAGTTGGTAGGCTACTAAGCAACCAATATGCATCTTCAACCACGCAAAAGATTAAAAACAATTTCTTTGCCTTTTGTGTAATGTGTAAAAAAAAACAAAAAACTATTTGAAATGAAAATAAAGACTATTTTAGGAAAAGTCAGGTAGCAGCAGGACTGTATTGCTTTTATTCAGCAAAGTTATTACATAATAGCTTTCAAAATGGTCAAACGGTCGTCATGGCTTATATCTCACTTATATCTCTTATAGCTCTCTGATTGCTCCGAAACGGACAATACCGGCAACAGAAGCACTGCTGCGTGTCACGCTAGTAAACGCTAACGTAACGGTAACGTTAGCCTAACATTAGCTAGTAGTTGGAATAAAAATACTGTCAGCTGAACAGTAAACGGGGTAAAGCGTGACTGCATTTCACTGTAGAGGATTCCAACACCGAGACGTACAACCGTCTGCCGCTAAAGCTATGAGCTAAAAGACACAATCTAGCACTGGTCACTGGTGCATTCAAACTTATTGTAAAATACCCTTTTCTCATCTGTTTGGGTCATGTAACCGCAATTTACTGGGAAAGAAGTCATTATTGATGAAAATTAATGTTATTAAATTTTTTATAATTATTTAAATTCCCCCTTTTTTGTGCTGATCCGATAATTGATCCGATCCGTGACTCAAAACCGCGATCCAATCTAAACCGTGAATTTTGTGATTCGTTACCCCTCTTGTCACAAGTGACATGCAGTACCTCCTAAACATTCTGACACTGAAATGGCATTTTTCATACGAACACATCAGGAGAAACTTAACTTTGTGAACACAGAGAACTAACAAGTCAACTAACGTTTTTGAACGACCTAACAACACTAATCTCCACAACGCTAACTATCAGGGGCACACAGAATCTGTGGACGCACACGGAGATTTTTAACAACAACAAAAATGAAATAAGATTTAGAATGCTAACACATCTCCATTCCAAGTAGGAAAAGCAGTCTGAATAGGCCACATTCCGCAGACAGAGTCTTTTTTTCGGCCGATAGCCCTGGGATATTGTCCCAGTGATGGGAGCTTCTGTTTCCAGCCCCACATACTGTATTTCTGTCATGGGTCGGGGGACGTAGTATTGACCAGCACTGTGTGTGCCCTTCTTGGTGCCTTTAGGGCATAGGGAAGGTTAAATGAAGAGGAGGATGCATAGAGGAAATGATAAGGAAGGCAGAGGAAAGGGAGATGACAGAAAGTGGAGAGAAGAACAGAAGAGTGGAGGAGGTGGAGGAGCAGGGGAGCCCCGTCACATGGGACCAGACTATTGATTGAATTCTGACATTGATTAAGCATCCCCTGATTCACAATGCCATGTGTTTGTGCATGAGTGTGTAGTCTGTTTTATCCATGAACGCGTGTGTGTGTGTGTGTGTGTGTGTGTGTGTGTGCGTGCGTGTGTGTGTGCGTGTGTGCAGGAGGATTATATTTACTGTAAGTGATAAAGTGAACGAAGAGATGGAGAAATAAGAAAGTGTTTATTTTCATCATTGTGTCTACTTGCATTCACATTTATATACAGTGATATGTGCTCTTAGTGTTATGAAATAGTGTGTGTGTGTGTGTGTGTGTGTGTGTGTGTGTGTGTGTGTGTGTGTTTGCCTATAGATCTCTATCCCTAGGAGGCCTGACTTGCAATACCACTTCATCCATCCTGGTGGGATAAAAAAGGGTCTCTCTTTCTGTCTCTTTCTGTCTCTTTCTTTCTTTTTCCGCTACCCCCTCGCTCTTTCTCTCCCTCGGCCTCCTTTGTGTGCACTCCTTTCTTTTTTTATTCATCATTAATTCTCAAGTCTGGGTCTGGGATGTCACAGCTTTTCCCTCCCTCCACTGCCCTCTCCCTCTCTCGATCACTCTCTCTTTCATTCTCTCCGTTATTTTGTGTGTGTGTGTGTGTGTGTGTGTGTGTGTATGTGTGTGTGTGTGTGAAGGGCTTGTCACCATGTTCCCCCTGTCATTCTGCCTCTCCTTTCAGAGCATGGTACCCCTTTTGCCAGGGATAATTACCCCCCTCCCCTCATCTCTCCAACCTCCTCTTCTTCCTCCCCTTCTTTTTTCCAACCCCCTTATCACCTTGTTCTTCCTATCCAAGTTCTTAATATTTATTTTCAGAAAAGGGCGATACAGTCGTATTTAAGATTTGAATCATATTGCAGTAAATGTTACATAATCTACAACATGGCAAAACATAGGCCGATGTCTATACATCTGAAATTGTGACAACAAAGCCATCCAGTAAAAGCCAATAAGCCCCAAATTCCACCAGGCATCTTGTGATTCTTATCTTCGCTCTGGGGGCACTTAATAGGCTGGGCAGGAAGTGGAAGGGCTAGCGCATCCTGTCAATTTTCAAAATAAACACACTCCAAACACTATGGAGACTCCAGTCATATATATTACATTTATCGCATATGGTGCATCTGCATCTCTGGTGGAATTCCAGGGTAAGGGCAAAACTTGGTGCCCTACTAACTGTGTGTGTGTGTGTGTGTGTGTGTGTGTGTGTGTGTGTGTGTGTGTGTGTGTGTGTGTGTGTGTGAGCAATTGTCATGAACAGCTCCCTACAATCCATCACGACCCACCTGCTGGTCACAGGCACTCGCGAGTAAAAGTGGGGAAAGTATATTGCTTTCCATTGGAAGCAAACTCCTCTCCCCGGCTTGGACATCCTGTGTTTTAACCACCACCCATCCACCAAACCACCCCGGCCTCCTTTATACGGCATCCATTGGACTCACATACAGCAGCAGTCAATGTGATGCATACAGAAAAACAAAAATTACAGTGCTTAACTTTTGAAAGCTATATGAACATATGGTTCATGAGAACAGGCTGGTGTGTGTGTTCAAAACGTCCAAAACAATGTTCAGTATACTTGTGGGGTGTGTGTGTGTGTGTGTGTGTGTGTCATGGATAGATTGACTGGGCTATGTTCACATACAGTCATGCACACATACCATCCCTACAAGCAAGTTTTTATTTTTTTTATTTTAATATGGTGGCATTCCTTAAATGTGACTTCAATAAGAACATATTTGTTGATAAGGAGCCACAACATGACCAGTAATGTAATTCTGTAGAAATTTAAATCTAATAACATAGAGGCAGTTTTTTTTGGGGTCAAATCCTGACATGAACCTTTAATGTAATGCACATTCATTACATCAGTTTCCCCGGTCCATGTCTTTGAAGCTAAGACTCCTATACTATGCACAACATATATATAAAAAAAAATAAAAAAATGTTTTAATAAAAAATAAATATATTTATTTAACCATATTAAACTGAGTAAACAAACATTTTATAAACTATAACCTAGTTAATCTAAATATAAGTTTTAAAATCCTTACCACAACCAGTCTACTTACCATGTGAGTGAAATAAGGATGTGAACCATAAGGAAATGCACGCTTAGATTGGGGATTCGGTAAAATGCATTGCATTTCATCCAACCAATGGACTCTCAAGAACGTTAAAATTGCACGAAAACTTACGCATAACAATTTGCATGATATCCTATGAAATTACGGCGAGTGCCAGCCGATCACGTGACAACCTGTCACATGACAGTTTAACGGTCTTTATAGTTAAATTCAGCTGAGAAAAGGTTACTGTTAGCTGCGAGGGAAAGTGAGGACCTGGAAGCCATTGCTATTCAGCCAACAAAATGTCTGTCATGCAGCGATGAGTTTAGGTATTTAAATGGCTAGTTAAGATTAGAAAAAGGTTTGTGGTTTGGGATAAGTGTTAGGGTCTGTCAGAACACAACTGGCTGTGAGCACCTACATGATGTGAGTCGCCAGGGCAAAATGGCCGCCATTGTTGACGCACAGTTATAGAACCCGCCCTGCGAAGTTGCCCGATTTGTTAACAACAAGTAGCTAAGGTTAGAAAAGCCAGTTGGTTGGGAATAAGACCTGAACAAATCAGGTTTTGTTAACTCACGTGAGCATGGAGGCCGGCCACTTGTAGCGCGTGAATGCTATTGAAGGGTGGGTCTTGTCGCGAACTGCAGTGGGTTCCACAATAACGTATCTTTGACAGCTAGCTGTTCTTGTTTTTATGCTATTGTCTTTTAGCGTTAGTATAATCAGCTTTAACTGTATATAACATAATCTATACGTATTATTGATAGCTTAATTGTTTTTATCTCATTTTAGGGTGACCTCTTACCACCAGTCCAGGGACAGCGGATGTAAAATAGCCTCCAGGCTACTTCTGGCAAATTTGACTTTTATATTTCATGATCTTTTCTTTTATGTTTAATGGGCAGTTGGTAGTTTGTGTTTGGCCGCTACAGAGCTCTTTGTATCAGCAACAGTTGGTAGTGTTCAACCGCAAATATGTGACTGGGAGTCTAGTCTGGGGAAACCCTGACAAACTTCCAACAAATTTTAGATTTGATCTGCAAGTCTGTCTGGCCCATTTCAGATTTTTCCAAATCGAGGCACCAATTGCAACCATTGAGGCAGGTTTAACACGATGACAATAGCGCAGCAACTTTCAGCATCATACTCAGTGATTGAGATGTCTTTTTTCCCTGTTAGATATTTTATGCAATTGTAATTATTTAATTGCTTTGTAATTTTTCTTTTTGAAAACTACTGGATGGATGTATCAGGGCTTTAAATGAACTTTATCTAATCACATGGCTAGTACCTTTTCAAAGTCACTAGCCAATCAGATTTTCTACAAGCCATTTATTTATTTTTTTTCCGTTGGTAAAATCAAACAGATTATGATGTTGTGTTCCCTTAAAAAAGATGTGTATGGGTTGGTGCTTGGCAGAAAATTGTAGCTCCTCTGGTTAGTTTTGCACCGTTCCATTCAATTCCAAGCCCAGCATGCACCTTACCGCCCAAATTTCTTGACTGGTAAAAAAAACCCAGACCAATCTGTACATACTGCCTTTCTGCAGCCGGCAGATTTAAACAGACTCTTCATTTCATTCATCACCGGCCAAACTGGCTCATAACTTTACAATATTATACCAGCCAAAGTTCATTTTACCGGCATTTGGCAGGTATCAATTTAAATGTATCTAAATCCTAACTTCTTATTGCATTATTTGATTGCATGTGAATGTGAAGAATTATCACAATATTGCTTATTAAATTACCTTTTACAGTTAATACTGGACTGACTCGATGACAATGGGAACTGTAACCTTGGTACCATTCCAACACTTTTGCAGTCACAATTGCATTATCTGTATTTCCAGACACAAGACATTTAATCCATAACCCAATTCCATTTGTGTCAATGCATTTTTATTTCGTATAGAATGTAGTACATGTTTTTTCCAGTGCCTGAAATGGGCCAGCACTCACCAGTACTGAGTACTGGCACTTCTGATTTGTATCCACATGAGTACCTTTCTTCCCATTGTTATTGAAAGTATTATTAAAAAGCTGATATTTACAGCAAAGCAAGCTAAATACTGTATATCATAATTTAATAGAAAGAAAAAAGCAAGTCTATGTACTATCAGACATTCAGCACCACTCGTACTATTTTTCTTAAGTCACATTTTCCGAAACTGCAACTATTTGACTGTGAGATTGCCAATCAAATCAGGCTCCTTAGATGGTCGATTAATTTAATTTAATATGAATTGAATTGAATTGATTAGTCCCTGGCACCTTTTTTGGGTCCAGTGCAGGCACCGTTTTTTTTTTTTTTTTTTGCATGTATATCATCTGCTAGTTTTTAAAGTGACTCATTTATGCATCTGGCTATGTTTTCTGCAGTCACACTGGCATTTCCCTGCTTGGGATCAATAAAGCTGAAGTTATTCTTACCACACAGGTGACACAGTTACAGTTAGTATTTTAGTACAGTAGTAACAAAACACTGAGACAAAATTAGAAAAAAAGCTCCCTCATCAGAGAGGATTACAAGAGCTATCTGATTGGACAAAGTGTTGCCCTTCCACACAGCCTGGGCACTGTGTTTGTGTGTTAGTGTGTCTCAGTCAGACATTCACATCTCCACGTGTGCTGCACACACAGTCTCTATCCGGGCACTCTTCTTCTAATTGCTCTTGAATGCTGACCCTCATAAACAAATGGCGGGAACAAGGAGCAAATAAACAAAAGCTTGTCTTGTTGTTTATCATCGCTCCTTCATTCTTTTCCTTTTTATTTCCGCGTGGCCTCCGCTCAGTCAGAGGGGAGGAGGGGGGAGAACGGGAGAGACAGCACTCTCGCTCTCGGTTGCCTTGTGTGTATTGATCGCAGAGGCTCAGTAGCAGAAAATAATGGGGTGGTGAAAGCTTAGTAGAAAGACGGAGATGGAGAGAAAAAGAGATCTAGAAACACACACACACACACACACACACACACACATATATCTATCCCTCCCATACCCAATCCTATTTCCCTGCCTCCTCTCTGCCCTGTGCCCTCGTATGAATATTGGTTCTCCCCTAACTCCTCCATGTCACCGCTATGTGTGTGTGTGTGTGTGTGTGTGTGTGTGTGTGTGTGTCCAGACTGCCTAATTTGCATATATGTGTGTGTGTGTTATCTATGTGAATAAATCCTTCCAAGCCCCATGCGCCTCAGGGTGATGTGATGCGGCCAGTGCCCGAGCAACCATACCCTAGCTAATTTACAACCAACCTAGTGTGTCCCCCGGCTCACACACACACACACACACACACACACACACACACACACACACACACACACACTCACAAACACATACAGACATACACACAGCTTGATGACACCACGGTGAAACATGTCGTCTAGACGACATTGAACCCTGAGTCCGCCCAGGGTAATTGTTTTATGTAAATGGGTAGAGCTAGGGCTGACATGATTGGGCCAAACTTGGGGTTGATTGAAGTGTGTGTGTGTGTGTGTGTGTGTGGGTTGGTTGTGTGTGTGCGTGCGTGCCTGTGTGTGTGTGTGTGTGTGTGTGTGTGTAGCACTTGATTGTGGTGTAATGCTGGTAGCCATTAGTACTATTGTTATTGTTCTATTATTCAGAAGGGCAATATACATAACATGCAGAAATATGGAGGCCAATGACATGCAACTCTCTCTCACACACACACACACACACACACACACACACACACACACACACACACACACACACACACACACACACACACACAGTCAGTGCATACAAACACATATCTTGGTAATAGCCGACTTCTCATTGAACCGAATCCTGAATCCACGATCGTGCCATACGTAACACTGTTAAAGCAAATATGAATCATAGCAACAATGCACCGCGCTTTGTAACAAATACTGATGCATACTGCAGAGTCATTTAATGAATGGGTTTGGAGCATAAACACATACACACACACACACACATGCGCATTCACACACACACAACCAGGCCATGTGTTATCAGGGCAGCCATCAGAGGGGAGAGAGAGAGAGAAAAAGAGAGAGAGAGAGTGTGTTTGTGTGTGTGTGTGTGTGTGTGTGTGTGTGTGTGTGTGTGTGTGTGTGTGTGTGTTGTGGTCCAAGTCGTAAATTTAATTTCATGCTGGATTTGCGAAGCTCATCTGAATTGCATGTGAGCACAGCCTGATGGGCCTCAGTCTCCAAACTGGAGAGTCACACACTAAGACGCAGATGCTGCCATTGATGGCGCACAAGAGCGTGAGCATGCACGCACGCACGCACACACACACACACACACACACACACACATGCAGCAGTTGCACTTTCAGGTCAGATACCATTGAACTCTAGGCATGAGTGGAGGGAGGGGGGTGCCCCTCCTTCTAGCCCAGGCCCTGAACGTCTCCACTTGTAATCAGCTCAAAGCCCAAACCTGTCAGGGCCGTCATCCAACATCCGTTTAGATAAAACAATGCCCTCATTTTACTCCTCCCTCCATCTCTTCTTCAATAATTCACTCCCTTCCTCTTTTTTTTCTGTCCATCGGCCTACTTTACTGAGGTCTGAAGTGGAGGGAGAGACCCTACAGATGCATGCACACTGAAGTTAAAATAGAGAACTCTGCAATTATCCTGTTATAAGGACTGGTGTAGTTAAGGAAATGTACAATTCACAGGGATCACAGATTTAGATTCCCGTCACAGGCATACAGAGAGCCTCATAAAACCATGAGTCATTTAGGCTGCTCCAGGCTCTTCAGACAGACACACACACACACACACACACACACACACACACACACACACACACACTTACACTTATTACAGTGATTGTTTAACCCTTTGGTCCACACGGGGGATCAGTTTAATATCTGAAGTTTAATTAGAGACAGTTCAGAACCAAGACGTAGAGTAACTTTCTGTCTATGTGTCACGTGGGTTGTCCATTGCCACTTTGTCTCTTTAGCAGGCCTGATTGTATTGATTCTAATGGGAGGAGATTAGAAACGATTCTCTCGCCCCATGGTCACCGAAAGTAAATATTAAACCCATTTGTCACAGCCACATCTCCAAAACATTGTGACACTAAAATGATATTTTTCAGATGGACAAATCTGGAGAAAACTTAGTTCCAGACCTTTTTCTCTTTCATTACATTATACATTATATTACTTTATTCAAATATCTGTTCTTGTATTTTATTCCTATTATTATTTCAGGTATATTGTATGTGTGTATACTGTATCTTAGTATTTCATTTATATTTATATTCTGTGCTGTGTTGCTGATGTAACACTATAAGTTCCCACTTTATTGGGATCAACATCTCTCTCTCTCTCTCTCTCTCTATCTATATATCATGTCATTTAGCTGACGCTTTTATCCAAAGTGACATACAATTATATATATATATATATATATATATATATATATATATATATATATATATATATATATACATATATATATATATGTCAGAGGTTGAAAGCCTCTGGAGCAAGTAGGTGTTAAGTGCCTTGCTCAGGGACACATTAGCTGATGTAAGGCAGTGGGAATCGAACCCGGATCTCCCACACCAAAGCCATGTGTCATGTCCACTGTGCTTTAGGACCAAACTCTTGTGAGATCTGGCAACACATATAAACCAACGTCCAAAACTTTGAACATTTGACATTAAAAAGACTAAAGTCTGACACCATCTCACATCTAAAGACAATGCTCTCACATCTACCGTTAAAGACTCTCATAATATGTAAAGAACGGAGATCTTGCAGGGTCACACATGACTGGTTTTGAGATGTTTAACCAAGCTAGCTTGCTAGCGCTAGTACTAGCCCCAAAAAATGGAAAGCATGACCATTTTCTGAGCCGGCAAACATGCAGATGAATGGCGGCAGAACCGCTCAGCGCTCGTCTGCCGGTAAATCTCCCGTTGGATGACACGCTTCAGAAGGGTTGAAAATCAGCACAGCATTCATCTTTCATCGTGGCGCCATAGCAACCATATTCACCACTGGCTCTAGCCGTAGCTGCTTCCTTTTTAGTGCTGAAGGGAGCGCACCCACTGGTTGTTGATTTGATGTTCATATGATTTCACTAACAAGACTTCAAACTTACAGTTAAAATAATAGATACATAAATAGATTTTGTCGGAATGTCTATGACCACCTCTCCAACTCTCGTTCCGATTATGAAAAATTTGTCTATGACAGTGGAATTGCTTGAAAAGTCTCTTGGTGTGAGATTGGCATATTATTTGCAAACGCCCAAACAATACTAATTTTCGTGATGCTAAACATGGTTTTTAGCTGTGTAAATATCTAATTTTAATTTAAAAAAGAAACAGTTAGTTATGCAAATATAACTTTTACATCCATCCACGACGTTTGCTACACTTTTCAAATTGTGACATCACCTTTCATACCTGACGTTCGTCAAAATCTCATAAACGAGGCCACGCCCATTTAGGGTGTAGTGTTTCATGTGATTGGTGCAGCGGGTAAGGTGTATTTATTTCAGATATGGAGAATCTATGGTTTTAATCCTTCATCACTTTTATCTGTGACAACACCTTTCATACCCATTTCAAATCAGTTATTGTAACATCCTGTTCAAAGGGACATTTTAGTATTTTTTTGCTAGTAGTAATAGTTACCTACCTTACCTCTTCACTTCCATTGAGCAAAAACCTGTCGAGGTCAGTGGTAATTGATTCATTCTGTTCCATCTGCAGGACAAAAAAGGGTTCATTTCTAAAACGTCTTAATTTTTCTTAAGACATTTAATTGAAAAATACTCTTCAAAACATGTATTCACGACAACAAAAAAGCCAGAATCCAGTCTGTGGAAGTGTTTGCATTTTGACAACCCGAGACCGGCCGCAAGTACCTGCAGTCCTCTCCATTCATTTTCATTTTGTGCCATCGATCATTGCAAACAAAAGGAGACACATTCTTTTAAACCATCCTAAGAGAAGGACATTTTATCTGATTCTTAATGCTACAAAAACTCTGCAAAACAAACCTGATGAACATTTTAAACTCAAGGTATCTCCCGAAAGACATTCATTCATTTTTTTTTCTTCTTACATTTATACTTATTGTGGAGGATTATCTCTCGGAGCAGAAGGAGAAATTGATATTTTCTCTCCCTGGTCTTTATTTTGGACTAAACGCTTTCCCAGTTCCTCCAGTCATTGACTCAGCAGACGGTCGGAGTGTCCCAGGACAGTTTGCAATAGGAAGAATTACGAATTAGGTCCCCTAATACTGTATCTGAAGTCTCTTTTATATAGACCTTAGTGGTCCCCTAATACTGTATCTTAAGTTTCTTTTATATAGACCTTAGTGGTCCCCTAATACTGTATCTGGTTAATTTTATATAGACCTTAGTGGTCCCCTAATACTGTATCTGAAGTTTCTTTTATATAGACCTTAGTGGTCCCCTAATACTGTATCTGAAGTTTCTTTTATATAGACCTTAGTGGTCCCCTAATACTGTATATAAAGTCTCTTTTATATAGACCTTAGTGGTCCCCTAATACTGTATCTGAAGTCTCTTTTATATAGACCTTAGTGGTCCCCTAATACTGTATCTGAAGTCTCTTTTATATAGACCTTAGTGGTCCCCTAATACTGTATCTGAAGTGTCTTTTATATAGACCTTAGTGGTCCCCTAATACTGTATCTGGTTTATTTTATATAGACCTTAGTGGTCCCCTAATACTGTATCTGAAGTCTCTTTTATATAGACCTTAGTGGTCCCCTAATACTGTATCTGAAGTCTCTTTTATGTAGACCTTAGTGGTCCCCTAATACTGTATCTGAAGTCTCTTTTAAATAGATCTTAGTGGTCCCCTAATACTGTATCTGAAGTCTCTTTTATGTAGACCTTAGTGGTCCCCTAATACTGTATCTGAAGTCTCTTTTATATAGACCTTAGTGGTCCCCTAATACTGTATCTGAAGACTCTTTTATATAGACCTTAGTGGTCCCCTAATACTGTATCTGAAGTCTCTTTTATATAGATCTTAGTGGTCCCCTAATACTGTATCTGAAGTCTCTTTTATGTAGACCTTATTGGTCCCCTAATACTGTATCTGAAGTCTCTTTTATATCGACCTTAGTGGTCCCCTAATACTGTATCTGAAGTCTCTTTTATGTAGACCTTAGTGGTCCCCTAATACTGTATCTGAAGTCTCTTTTATGTAGACCTTAGTGGTCCCCTAATACTGTATCTGAAGTCTCTTTTATATAGACCTTAGTGGTCCCCTAATACTGTATCTGAAGTTTCTTTTATATAGACCTTAGTGGTCCCCTAATACTGTATCTGGTTTATTTTATATAGACCTTAGTGGTCCCCTAATACTGTATCTGAAGTTTCTTTTATATAGACCTTAGTGGTCCCCTAATACTGTATCTGAAGTTTCTTTTATATAGACCTCAGTGGTCCCCTAATACTGTATCTGGTTTATTTTATATAGACCTTAGTGGTCCCCTAATACTGTATCTGAAGTCTCTTTTATATAGACCTTAGTGGTCCCCTAATACTGTATCTGAAGTCTCTTTTATGTAGACCTTAGTGGTCCCCTAATACTGTATCTGAAGTCTCTTTTATATAGACCTTAGTGGTCCCCTAATATTGTATCTGAAGTCTCTTTTATATAGACCTTAGTGGTCCCTAATACTGTATCTGAAGTCTCTTTTATATAGACCTTAGTGGTCCCCTAATATTGTATCTGAAGTCTCTTTTATATAGACCTTAGTGGTCCCCTAATACTGTATCTGAAGTCTCGTTTATATAGACCTTAGTGGTCCCCTAATATTGTATCTGAAGTCTCTTTTATATAGACCTTAGTGGTCCCCTAATACTGTATCTGAAGTCTCTTTTATATAG
Source organism: Percina caprodes (assembly GCA_013375575.1). NCBI lineage: Eukaryota > Metazoa > Chordata > Actinopteri > Perciformes > Percidae > Percina > Percina caprodes. The sequence continues at coordinate 34,415 of JABXJD010000808.1, read as the reverse complement.
ACCTTAGTGGTCCCTAATACTGTATCTGAAGTCTCTTTTATATAGACCTTAGTGGTCCCCTAATACTGTATCTGAAGACTCTTTTATATAGACCTTAGTGGTCCCCTAATACTGTATCTGAAGTCTCTTTTATATAGACCTTAGTGTTCCCCTAATACTGTATCTGAAGTCTCTTTTATATAGACCTTAGTGGTCCCCTAATACTGTATCTGGTTTATTTTATATAGACCTTAGTGGTCCCCTAATACTGTATCTGAAGTCTCTTTTATATAGACCTTAGTGGTCCCCTAATACTGTATCTGAAGTCTCTTTTATGTAGACCTTAGTGGTCCCCTAATACTGTATCTGAAGTCTCTTTTAAATAGATCTTAGTGGTCCCCTAATACTGTATCTGAAGTCTCTTTTATGTAGACCTTAGTGGTCCCCTAATACTGTATCTGAAGTCTCTTTTATATAGACCTTAGTGGTCCCCTAATACTGTATCTGAAGACTCTTTTATATAGACCTTAGTGGTCCCCTAATACTGTATCTGAAGTCTCTTTTATATAGATCTTAGTGGTCCCCTAATACTGTATCTGAAGTCTCTTTTATGTAGACCTTAGTGGTCCCCTAATACTGTATCTGAAGTGTCTTTTATATAGACCTTAGTGGTCCCCTAATACTGTATCTGGTTTATTTTATATAGACCTTAGTGGTCCCCTAATACTGTATCTGAAGTCTCTTTTATATAGACCTTAGTGGTCCCCTAATACTGTATCTTAAGTCTCTTTTATGTAGACCTTAGTGGTCCCCTAATACTGTATCTGAAGTCTCTTTTAAATAGATCTTAGTGGTCCCCTAATACTGTATCTGAAGTCTCTTTTATGTAGACCTTAGTGGTCCCCTAATACTGTATCTGAAGTCTCTTTTATATAGACCTTAGTGGTCCCCTAATACTGTATCTGAAGACTCTTTTATATAGACCTTAGTGGTCCCCTAATACTGTATCTGAAGTCTCTTTTATATAGACCTTAGTGTTCCCCTAATACTGTATCTGAAGTCTCTTTTATATAGATCTTAGTGGTCCCCTAATACTGTATCTGAAGTCTCTTTTATGTAGACCTTAGTGGTCCCCTAATACTGTAATCGAAGTCTCTTTTATATCGACCTTAGTGGTCCCCTAATACTGTATCTGAAGTCTCTTTTATGTAGACCTTAGTGGTCCCCTAATACTGTATCTGAAGTCTCTTTTATGTAGACCTTAGTGGTCCCCTAATACTGTATCTGAAGTCTCTTTTATATAGACCTTAGTGGTCCCCTAATACTGTATCTGAAGTTTCTTTTATATAGACCTTAGTGGTCCCCTAATACTGTATCTGGTTTATTTTATATAGACCTTAGTGGTCCCCTAATACTGTATCTGAAGTTTCTTTTATATAGACCTTAGTGGTCCCCTAATACTGTATCTGAAGTTTCTTTTATATAGACCTCAGTGGTCCCCTAATACTGTATCTGGTTTATTTTATATAGACCTTAGTGGTCCCCTAATACTGTATCTGAAGTCTCTTTTATATAGACCTTAGTGGTCCCCTAATACTGTATCTGAAGTCTCTTTTATGTAGACCTTAGTGGTCCCCTAATACTGTATCTGAAGTCTCTTTTATATAGACCTTAGTGGTCCCCTAATATTGTATCTGAAGTCTCTTTTATATAGACCTTAGTGGTCCCCTAATACTGTATCTGAAGTCTCTTTTATATAGACCTTAGTGGTCCCTAATACTGTATCTGAAGTCTCTTTTATATAGACCTTAGTGGTCCCCTAATATTGTATCTGAAGTCTCTTTTATATAGACCTTAGTGGTCCCTAATACTGTATCTGAAGTCTCTTTTATATAGACCTTAGTGGTCCCCTAATACTGTATCTGAAGTTTCTTTTATATAGACCTTAGTGGTCCCCTAATACTGTATCTGAAGTTTCTTTTATATAGACCTCAGTGGTCCCCTAATACTGTATCTGGTTTATTTTATATAGACCTTAGTGGTCCCCTAATACTGTATCTGAAGTCTCTTTTATATAGACCTTAGTGGTCCCCTAATACTGTATCTGAAGTCTCTTTTATGTAGACCTTAGTGGTCCCCTAATACTGTATCTGAAGTCTCTTTTATATAGACCTTAGTGGTCCCTAATATTGTATCTGAAGTCTCTTTTATATAGACCTTAGTGGTCCCCTAATACTGTATCTGAAGTCTCTTTTATATAGACCTTAGTGGTCCCCTAATACTGTATCTGAAGTCTCTTTTATATAGACCTTAGTGGTCCCTAATACTGTATCTGAAGTCTCTTTTATATAGACCTTAGTGGTCCCCTAATATTGTATCTGAAGTCTCTTTTATATAGACCTTAGTGGTCCCCTAATACTGTATCTGAAGTCTCTTTTATATAGACCTTAGTGGTCCCCTAATATTGTATCTGAAGTCTCTTTTATATAGACCTTAGTGGTCCCCTAATACTGTATCTGAAGTCTCTTTTATATAGACCTTAGTGGTCCCCTAATACTGTATCTGAAGTCTCTTTTATATAGACCTTAGTGGTCCCCTAATACTGTATCTGAAGACTCTTTTATATAGACCTTAGTGGTCCCCTAATACTGTATCTGAAGTCTCTTTTATATAGACCTTAGTGTTCCCCTAATACTGTATCTGAAGTCTCTTTTATATAGACCTTAGTGGTCCCCTAATACTGTATCTGAAGACTCTTTTATATAGACCTTAGTGGTCCCCTAATACTGTATCTGAAGTCTCTTTTATATAGATCTTAGTGGTCCCCTAATACTGTATCTGAAGTCTCTTTTATATAGACCTTAGTGATCCCCTAATACTGTATCTGAAGTCTCTTTTATATAGACCTTAGTGGTCCCCTAATACTGTATCTGAAGTCTTTTATATAGACCTTAGTGGTCCCCTAATACTGTATCTGAAGTGTCTTTTATATAGACCTTAGTGGTCCCCTAATACTGTATCTGGTTTATTTTATATAGACCTTAGTGGTCCCCTAATACTGTATCTGAAGTCTCTTTTATATAGAACTTAGTGGTCCCCTAATACTGTATCTGAAGTCTCTTTTATGTAGACCTTAGTGGTCCCCTAATACTGTATCTGAAGTCTCTTTTAAATAGATCTTAGTGGTCCCCTAATACTGTATCTGAAGTCTCTTTTATGTAGACCTTAGTGGTCCCCTAATACTGTATCTGAAGTCTCTTTTATATAGACCTTAGTGGTCCCCTAATACTGTATCTGAAGACTCTTTTATATAGACCTTAGTGGTCCCCTAATACTGTATCTGAAGTCTCTTTTATATAGATCTTAGTGGTCCCCTAATACTGTATCTGAAGTCTCTTTTATGTAGACCTTAGTGGTCCCCTAATACTGTATCTGAAGTCTCTTTTATATAGACCTTAGTGGTCCCCTAATACTGTATCTGAAGTCTCTTTTATGTAGACCTTAGTGGTCCCCTAATACTGTATCTGAAGTCTCTTTTATGTAGACCTTAGTGGTCCCCTAATACTGCATCTGAAGTCTCTTTTATATAGACCTTAGTGGTCCCCTAATACTGTATCTGAAGTTTCTTTTATATAGACCTTAGTGGTCCCCTAATACTGTATCTGGTTTATTTTATATAGACCTTAGTGGTCCCCTAATACTGTATCTGAACTTTCTTTTATATAGACCTTAGTGGTCCCCTAATACTGTATGTGAAGTTTCTTTTATATAGACCTCAGTGGTCCCCTAATACTGTATCTGGTTTATTTTATATAGACCTTAGTGGTCCCCTAATACTGTATCTGAAGTCTCTTTTATATAGACCTTAGTGGTCCCCTAATACTGTATCTGAAGTCTCTTTTATGTAGACCTTAGTGGTCCCCTAATACTGTATCTGAAGTCTCTTTTATATAGACCTTAGTGGTCCCCTAATATTGTATCTGTATTCTCTTTTATATAGACCTTAGTGGTCCCCTAATACTGTATCTGAAGTCTCTTTTATATAGACCTTAGTGGTCCCCTAATACTGTATCTGAAGTCTCTTTTATATAGACCTTAGTGGTCCCCTAATATTGTATCTGAAGTCTCTTTTATATAGACCTTAGTGGTCCCTAATACTGTATCTGAAGTCTCTTTTATATAGACCTTAGTGGTCCCCTAATATTGTATCTGAAGTCTCTTTTATATAGACCTTAGTGGTCCCCTAATACTGTATCTGAAGTCTCTTTTATATAGACCTTAGTGGTCTCCTAATACTGTATCTGAAGTCTCTTTTATATAGACCTTAGTGGTCCCCTAATACTGTATCTGAAGACTCTTTTATATAGACCTTAGTCGTCCCCTAATACTGTATCTGAAGTCTCTTTTATATAGACCTTAGTGTTCCCCTAATACTGTATCTGAAGTCTCTTTTATATAGACCTTAGTTGTCCCCTAATACTGTATCTGAAGTCTCTTTTATATAGACCTTAGTGGTCCCCTAATACTGTATCTGAAGACTCTTTTATATAGACCTTAGTGGTCCCCTAATACTGTATCTGAAGTCTCTTTTATATAGATCTTAGTGGTCCCCTAATACTGTATCTGAAGTCTCTTTTATGTAGACCTTAGTGGTTCCCTAATACTGTATCTGAAGTCTCTTTTATATCGACCTTAGTGGTCCCCTAATACTGTATCTGAAGTCTCTTTTATGTAGACCTTAGTGGTCCCCTAATACTGTATCTGAAGTCTCTTTTATGTAGACCTTAGTGGTCCCCTAATACTGTATCTGAAGTCTCTTTTATATAGACCTTAGTGGTCCCCTAATACTGTATCTGAAGTCTCTTTTATATAGACCTTAGTTGTCCCCTAATACTGTATCTGAAGTCTCTTTTATATAGACCTTAGTGGTCCCCTAATACTGTATCTGAAGACTCTTTTATATAGACCTTAGTGGTCCCCTAATACTGTATCTGAAGTCTCTTTTATATAGACCTTAGTGTTCCCCTAATACTGTATCTGAAGTCTCTTTTATATAGACCTTAGTGGTCCCCTAATACTGTATCTGAAGTCTCTTTTATATAGACCTTAGTGGTCCCCTAATATTGTATCTGAAGTCTCTTTTATATAGATCTTTGTGGTCCCCTAATACTGTATCTGAAGTCTCTTTTATATAGACCTTAGTGGTCCCTAATACTGTATCTGAAGTCTCTTTTATATAGACCTTAGTGGTCCCCTAATACTGTATCTGAAGTCTCTTTTATATAGACCTTGGTGGTCCCCTAATACTGTATCTGAAGTCTCTTTTATATAGACCTTAGTGGTCCCCTAATACTGTATCTGAAGTCTCTTTTATATAGACCTTGGTGGTCCCCTAATACTGTATCTGACGTCTTTTTCCCAAAATTCAGCCTTGGTGCAGAATTACAGCCACTAAAGCCAAAAAACAGACAAAAAAAGAGTAACTGAGTTAACATTAGTTTGTTGAAAATAATGAAGATTTAACTTAATTTTGAAAAAACATAATTGTACCCCAAACTTTATTTTTACCAAATAAAATCACGATTTCATCCAAACATGAGCTGTGTATAAATCAATCTGGTAAACTGTACAACTTAAGCTAACCCCAGAGTCAGGAAAGCAAGATGGATGGGTCAATGTTTGGTTCGAATGGGTCAGGAATCTTACAAAGTAGCTAAACAAATCCCTGACTGGGACCTTTGAAGCTTTCAGTCATTCTCTAGCATGTTGTCTGGTAGACACATTAAACTTCATTGGACAAACACACAAGGGCTCTTTGTCTCTACCTTCACCACTCCGATTGGAACAGTCTTGTAGAAAGTACATTATACAATGCACATACACACTTATATATACACAAAACTGTTCCTATCAAGAAAATATCTTTTTTTCTGCCCCTCCTTTCTCTTCTTACTATTTTTCTCAATTTTTTGGCAGTGGTTTACACGTAGGCTTTGCTTAATATTTCAACGAATGTATACGATTTTGAATCATGACTTTGAATGATCTGTCTGGGCCGATCCACTTGGGAAGGGGGCTGCTCCCGCTCGACACTTGAACTTCAGCATGGTGATCAAGTGACGAACCCCCCCCCCCACACACACACACACACACACACAATAAGAGGGCCGGCCCATTCTACTCAGTCGGCTACTGTGATATGTCAGTGTTGCCGCATTTCTTCTTTTTTCTAGCAACCCAAATTATGCTTAAAAGCAATACTTGTAGTAGAAGTAAAAGTATTGTTCCAGAAAATGACTTTGTTGGAAGTTAGAGTCACCTTTTAGAATATTACTTGAGTAAAAGTCTTAGAGTATCTGATACTCTAGGCGGCTGTGGCTCAGTGGTAGAGCGGTTGACTGCCAATTGGAAGGTTGGTGGTTCAATCCCTGGCCCTGCAGTCCCATGTCGAAGTGTCCTTGTGCAAGACACTGAACCCCGAGTTGCCCCCGATGCTGCGCATCGGAGTGTGAGTGTGTGAGTGTTTATCTCATGAGCAGGTGGCACCTTGTATGGCCACAGTGTGTGAATTTGTTTGTTGGTTACTGACCAATTTAGACACACTTGGGTGCCTGGGTGGGTGCTCACGTGGTAAAGCGGCGCCCATATGCAGAGTCCTCGGTGGGTTCAGTTCCAACATGCAGCCCATTTCCCCCTCTCTCTCCCCTTTAAGTCTAAGATGTCCAGTCACAAATACAAACCTTAAATCCCCCCCCCCCAATATTTAGACACGTTGGGTCAGGACTCTTGGCGGATTGAAGATTGAAGAACTGCGTAGATTAAATTATTACTTGATGTTATCACTATTATCATTACTAATTCAACTGCCAAAATAAAAAAGTGACAAGAACGGGGTGAAAGTCCTGTGTTGTTTGACCCATCCACCACCCCAACCGACCTCCTTAACCCTCATGTTGTCCTCGGGTCAAATTGACCCGTTTTCCTATATCAATGTTCTTTTCAACTAGCCAAAATAACATGATTGATTCCATACAACGCTCTTTGGGAAGTACAAATCTCTACTTTATTATTCAATTTTATAGCGTTTGAAAAACAATTGAAGTGGTTTTGAAATAGTGTTGAGTAAAAGTTTACCTATTCCAGTCTGGGATTATCCATCAACATACATTCCTTTTATTTTAGTAAAAATAATTCCTAATTTCTGCTTTTCTAATTCAAACATTATTGACCATTAATTCCAAAAAAAACTGTAAAACTACAGTTAATAAGTTAGTGTTACGTAGTGTTGAAAACGTCAAAAAAAGTGACAGATATTGAAAAAAAGTGTTGCAAAAAGGGACAAAAACTTATGAAAAAGTTAAAAACATTGATAAAAAACGTCACCAAAAGTGTTGGTTTTGATGGGAAGACAACACAAGGGTTAAACAGTCTTTCATTAGTAGAATGCCGTTGTTGCTCTCAAAGGGTAACTTCCATTTTTATCAACCTGGACCCTATTTTCTTATGTTTTTGTGTCTAAGGGACTGACGAGAACAACAATCTATGACATAGTCCAGTCGGCAGTGGAGAAACAGGCTACAATGTAAGTTAATAGGACAATTTTGCAGCTTGTATTTACATTCACAAAAGTGCTCGTATTGCCATTGACAGGCTCAGATTAATATTCTAAATGTCTGATAACATAGGCCTAAAGGCGTAAGAAAAAGATATAGACTTCTAAAGACCCCGCGGAAACCCTGTGCTGACAGATCACAATCTGAGCTAATGGGGATTTATTACATATAGAAAAAAAGAAAAATGTTTGACTTCTAAAACATATTTGTCACTGAATGCTGTGCTTCTGCAAACGTAAAAGTGTGAGAGAGGAGGCCTGGCGTTAAAAACAAAGCAAGCCTCTACAAACATTTTAGAACTTTCCAAAACATCTTCCACAGTGACTATAGCTGCTCTCCCAGGGTGCATTACCTTCTGGAAAGCTGCTCCGGTAACAGAGACAAAAGCCAGACACACACACACACACACACACACACTCTTCTTCCCCCTCGCCTCGCCTGGGCAGTCTCAACATCCCAGTGCTCTTTGAGGCGATGTCCCAACTATTCCACCGGGTCCCTCATTAAGGCCCGGCGCAGACTCTCGTGGGGATGCGGGGGTGTGTGTGTGTGTGGGGTGGTGTGTAAACTTTGGAGAGGTCACCTCCTTGTTTCCATCTTCCGCCTCCTCTCATCCCTCGTTCCGGCCCACCCTCTGGTCCTGTCAGCGGAGAGTGTAAACAAGCAGAAAGGTTAGCGCTGTTTTCACCCGGCGCCGTCTTCTCTCATTAGGGACAAGGGGACAGAGAGCCGGTAACACCGGCAATGCCACACTTGGTTGGTTGAGAGGACAACTTCTGTCATGATCCCCAGGTCCTGCATTGCAAAAGAAGAATAGTTAACAATAACAATAGAAGGGTTTACTTTTCACTTTCAGAACTCCCTTTCTCTATCCTCACCACAGAGTCACTCTCTCCACCTTTAAAACCTCTTTTCAATCTATAATTTGGAATTATTATTTTTTTTAATTATATATGTCTTTTGAACTATATTTTGTAAGGTGTCCTTGAGTGCTATGAAAGGCGTCCATAAATTAATTTAATATTATTATTTTTAGTACTATTAGGCTGCAGCTGGTTTAAGTGAGGAATCAACTTCAATAGCCTGAAACAGAGGTTTAGTGCATGATGTTGAAAGAAAAATCACACTTTTGGAAATATTTGGTACTTGGCTTAGATGTGTCATCAATTTTTAAACGACCATACCATATGTTTTAGTGCATTTAATAATAATTATAATTTTCACTCTGTTGTTATTACACACAGGCCTGAATTACACACACATGCTCAGCACCTATACATGCACTAATGGAGAGATGTCAGAGTGGGGGGGACTGCCCATGAAAAAGCACCCCGAGCAGTTGGGAGTCTTGCTCAAGAGCACCTTGGCAGTGTCGAGGAGGTGAACTGACACCTCTGAAGCTACCAGTCCACCACCATACTTTGGTCCGTATGAGGACTTGAACCAGCGACCTCTGGTTCCCAACCCAACTCCCTACGGACTGAGCTACTGCCACCCCCATTAGGGGAGCACCGCTAGCCTTACAGTTAAGATGCACATAACCCCAACATCCAACGCATTCTCATAAACGGGTTCGTATGACACAGTCAGAAAACGAACATGCAGACAAATCTGTGATGACATCATACAAAATAACAGCGACCACCAGCAGCAAGGTCACATGGTGACTGGTCACATGACATGACAGTTAAGCGGTCTGTACATTTAAAATATAGCTGAAAAAGGGGACAGTGAGGTTACAGTCATTTTTCCAGCCGTTGCAGTTATGTTTTGCCGACAGTGTGTGTCTATCCTGCAGCACCGGCAGTTTAGACTCCAAAACAACTAGTTTAAGCTCAGAATCAGAATCAGCTTCATTGGCCGGGTTTGACTCATCTTTGCTCTCAAAGTACAACACTCACTTAACATGTAAAGAATACAACCGGAAAGGACAGCAAGAAATATTAAAAGAAATACTGTATAACAAAAAGTATACAGTATAACAATACAATAGAATGTACTAATTTCTAAGAAATATTCAATAAAAATTATAGAAAGGGCTGGATCAGAAAATATGAGTATAGTCTGAGATTTAAGATTTAAATATAAATATAGTGCAACTATATAGTAACTATATAGTTATAGTGCATAGTTTCTGTAAGGACAACCAAACTGTCGGCACATTCACATGATACAAACCTCCAATGACCGCGCAACACCCCCGCTCTTCTATGCGGGACCATGTTCTGAACATAGCCATACTGAGAAATACAGCTGAGAGTCTTAATTAGCTTTGTAAATATAAAAAAATATGTTGTGGTAGTACAATTTCTGGGAATCAAACATCCGTTTCCTGGGTGAAAGTCTTGAGTTTTCCCTTAACTTCTTCCAGCACATGAACAAAAGTGGGCAAAGAGTTATATGTGTGCAATACATACACATTTCAGTGCATTGCTTTTCACAGGGATATGTATGAATGGTTTATGAGAATAAGCTGCAAGGTCCCAAGTCTGATTCTTCTGCAGATCTTGATTCATCCTTCCATCAGATTGAAATGCTTTTTTGTGTATTAATGATTTTTATTTTCAATTGTTATGAAGGATCCTCTCTAGCTTTTGTTTTTGAAATGGCTGTACTGATGCACCTGTTTCTAAGTCCTATATACATGTATAGAGCTGGACTTTTCTATGTTCTTGTTAATCTGATTGGCTATTATTTTAGTTTATTTCATTATTATTGGTTATATATTACATTGCATTTCTACCAGTCATGGGATTGTTTGCAGAATACTGTCATGTTCGGTCTCTTTTCAAAGGTAACATTATAATAGTGGTAACTTTTATTCATACGGCGCCTTTCATGAAGCCCAAAGACACTTTACAGAAGGACTGTGGCCAAGCTGAAGGAGGTTGTAGGCTGTGGTAAAAAGGTAGTATTTCAGGAGTTTTTTTTTTTTAATATTAGGGATCTAGCATTGTGGACATGTGCAGGGAGGGTGCTCCAGAGGGATGGGGCTGCAACACTAAAGGCTCTGTCTCTGAAGGCACAGAGTCGGGCGTGGGGAATGGAGAGCAGGCCAGCGTCTGAGGAGCACAGGTTTCAGGGTGGGGTGTATGGATGGAGGAGGGCGGAGAAGTACTGTGGGGCCAGGGGCATGGAGGGATTTGTAGGTGAGGAGGACTGACCTACAGATTGGCATAGGGTACTTCTCTCACTGCAAATCAAAGCAGCTATTAGGCTAACTGAAATCAAACCATGCCAATCTCTAGGTATGGTGAAGGGTATGTGATGATGTGGGGGGGAGGGGGGCTATTTTAATTCCAAAGGCCAGGGGAACTTCATCAGAATGCATAGTATTCTGATCCATGAAATAACTGGCCTTTAATAATAACTTCTGCCTGCCTCTATGGGAATGTAACATAGGGGGGTGTATACATATACCCCCAGTATTTTAAGGAAGAACATTTATTTATTTACAATACATTATTCATTCACAAAAAAAATTGTTTCCCGTAAAGGTCGGATTTTTCATCATTTTTTTTAATTAAGGCATTAAGATGAATTTCCAAAAGATGATTTTTGTTATTCCTCTTTTCTTTTCCCTTTTTCTATTCCTCACCTTAAGCAGGGGTTCCTATACTCATGAGCAGCACTGTATGTTGCTTACATATGCATAACCTTTGCATACCAATAAACTCAAAGAACCAATTAAAAGTCTCCCCATGGGCGCCCGGATAGCTCCGTTGGTAGAGCGTGCGCCCTTATATAGAGATGTACTGCTTGACGCAGCGGGCCTGGGTTCAACTCCAGCCTGCAGTCCTTTACTGCATGTTATCCCCCTCTCTTCCCTTTCATTTCATCAGCTGTCCTGTCACAATAAAGGCCAAAATGCCCAATAAATAATTTTGTATAAATATATAATAAAACTCCCCCCCCCCCATGGCAATATTCAAACCTCCTGCTAGAGTCATCCCTCCTCTCCTTTATAGTATCTCTGTCACTGTCCATCCTTCCCATGCTTACACCCAGCTCGTAAAATACCGATGCTTGGTCAGTGGCTTCATATATCAACGAAAAAATCATCCTTTAGTGTCCGTATGGAACGCACCGGGCAGAGCAGCGGCTCGACAAAACAGCTAGAACATAACTAAGATATTAGTGCAATAATTTAGAGGTTGGATAGGATCCGCAAAGATGTATACATAGACATAATAAGAAACACACAAGCACCTAATTTGGGTTTGTATTGTTCCTCTTTATATAGACGGAAAAAATCTTTGGCACTGGTCAGGGGGTACTTGGCTTAAAAACACAATTCAAAGGGGGTACATCATTGAAAAAAGTTTGAGAACCCCTGGGCTAGATGCTAAAGGAGACTATTTTCATCAGAAACTAACGTTAAACGCACACAACCAAGAATTAGAATGTGTAGGGTCCATCCTACTGTACTCTGACAGAAACAGAAACACACACACACACACACACACACACACACGCAGACACCAGCCAGCATCCAGCTCCAGTGATGACTGCCTCCCTGTCGGCCTGTCTCCGTGTTTGCTGACTGGCTGTGGAAGAAGCCATTTAGCATGCTGAATGTCAAGGTGAGCGTGTGCCGTCCTTGTCATCACTCTCCGCAGCAGAAGGTTAGGGAAAAGCTCTCCTCCAACGGCCAGCCCCAGACAAAGGGGGCAATGGCAGGAGAAAAGAAGACACAAAGGAAAGACACAAACAAACAACTCCAGTAGTGTTGCTATTCCAGGTATTTTGTGTTGTCTTCTAATTGGGCCATTAGGACAACCAAATGTCTTGGCCTTAACGGAAATATCGGTCACTCTCTTCCATTGGAGGCTAGTTTCTATCACAACCAAATTAGATGTCATTTGGAATCACGGTTTCTTTGTTTTTTTATTGTAAATTAGATTATTGGAAACCATTTTTTGTTTATCTCTTTTGTTGTCTTCCCGTCAACAATGGTCACTTTTTTTCAACATCGTTATTGCTTTTTTACGACATTTTTGTCACCTTTTCAGTGTTGTTGGTGTTTTTTTTTTTTTACGTTTTTGGTGTTTTTTTTCAAAGTTTTTTGATATTTTTAATGTTGTTGATTTTCAGCGCTTTTTCAACAGCCCATTTTTTTGTGACAAAAATAAAAATAAAAATGAACTGAAAACAGGTCAATTTGACCCAAGGACAAGATGAGGGTTAAGGTCACAGTAATACCAGTCATCAATAAGGTACACGCGTGTTCTGCTGTTCTCAAGAGAGGATTTTCATTGCCAGGTCTGTACAAATGGATGTATTTGTGAGATGTTGAGTTTTTGGCCAATAATCATACAATCTCTTTCCGTTCCCCTTCACGCTGCCCTCTGTCTAAGCTGGATTCACGTAGAGTAATGACCACTGAAGGAGACAACCATTCCCCCTGTGATCCATAACACACGGCGGTTTTAATGCAGCGGGTAATTACAATATGCCCCAACCTGCTCTCTCTCACTGGCTGGTGAAGAAATACTCCAACAGACTGAAAGGTTGCACAGCAAAAACATAAACTCATTTATTTCAGAAGGAAGTCTTAAAAAATCGCAAAATCCAATTCCCTTTTAGTGCATTAGATTATTTGGAATGTAAAATGTAAAAGTTTACGCAGGCCTAATAAAAGCCAAGTAAAAACTGTGAGGAGGAGAGAAATGACATGTACTAAAATGAAGCTCAGTGTAATTTCTTTCAGGAAGACTTCTAAACTTTATCTCTCTCTCTCTCTCTCTCTCTCTCTCTCTCTCTCTTCCTTAAATGGATCAGCTGTTTCGAGGCCTTCACTTTTCAGTTAAACCAACCAGAATTAGCCATTAATTCCACAAGCCAATCACATCATGGCCTCCCTCTACTCCCTGCTGCTGTCAGTTGTCATTTCATGCAAAGAGTGCAACCCACCCCCTCCCCTTTTTCATTTATTAAAGTTTTAACAAAATACAAGTTATATTATGTATAAGTTATACCTTATTAGAGAAAAAATACACAAAAAAACTAAATAAAGCTAAACAAAGAGAACAATTACAAGCTTACTAATGAAATGTATCAGTGCAAACGGGGTAGTAAAGTACATAAAATAGTGCATAGAGTCTTTTTTAACCCTTCTGTTGTCCTCGGGGTGAAATTTGATTTTTCATTTTCCAAAAGTTTTTAAATCAGAAGTTTTGGGTTTCCTTCAACTAAATAAAAAATAAAAAACATAACGTGGATGGTTCCCTACAATGCTCTCCACAAGTTAAATAACTGATCAGTTCACTATTTTTATTGAATTTGGGTGTTTTATTTAATTTTATAGCATTTGATGAAAAAAAAAGATTTAAGAGAAAAAAGTGACAGAAATATAGGAAAAAAACAACAAAAACGTCCCAAAAATCGCAAAATAAATCGTCAAAAGTGAGAAATAACTGACAAAAAATGTCGGAGAAAGCTTCAAAAACGCGGTCAAAACAACAACAAAAATGTCCAAAAAAATTCGACAAAGAACTTTGGGAAAAGTGACAAAAGTGTCTGGAGGTTTTCACTTCAAATTATGACCCAGAAACACAAAATGTTGATCTACGGGTAGACAACACGAGGGTTAAAGTGCAATAGATCACAAGGTCAGACTGTCCCACGGAAGGAGATGTCTTTTGTCCAGAGATCTATTTCTCCTTAGCTCAGGGAGCACTTGCTTGCACATGTCATTGCTGTTTATAAGTCAGTTGATTGATAACACAGCATCTGTATCTACAACACATATGATAACTCCTATCAGTTCCTTGTGTCTCTCTAGTACACGATCATCAATAATCCAATACATTACAGATTTAAACTAAAAATCAAACATTACACCATTCACTTTTAACTTGTCCCAGACTTATTTTGCTCTATAACGGTCCATTAAGTGATGCTTAATGTGTCTCATCTTCATTGCAGGAAATCACAGGACCTTCTTCCTGTGTTTACTTTCTTGCTTCCGCCCCCAGACACATCCAACCAATAAGGGGAGTGAATGTTTTGGCGTGATTTGTAATGACGCATTTTGGCACGATTGGATTTTTCCAGGTGTGAACGGTACACAGAAGTCACTGTTCAGACATCACGGTTTGGTACGAGTTCGGTACAATGGAGGGAAAAGTAAAACAAATATGCAGAAGGCAATTTTTTTTTTATTGTGCATGTCTCCGGCTCTACCACCTAGTGTCATACAGCTGTAACAGCCTGAAGCGTGTAAAGTAAGATGTTAACAGTAAACAATAAGTACCCCACATCATCTCCAGACTCCATCTGTAAAAAATAAGACATTTAGATGTAAAACTACTGACTAAAAAATGAAAACACAGCATCTCTGTTCTCAACAGTTCTGGGTTAGAGTGAGATTATAGAAAATGGGTATTGTTTCAAATGAAACAAGTGAATTTAATAATGAAAGATATTTCTTATTTAGAAGAATTACTTTGTGTTCTTCTATACTATCCAGTATATCCTTTATTCCTAAACAGATGTTCTATGCTGTATTCTGATGAAATGTCCCCCCACGACTGATTATCGGTCTCCCCCTCCCCCGTGCCACCCCACTTAAAAGATCCTGGAATCTCCCCTACCTGAATCTATTAGGACAACGGAAATATGATTAAATTGCCTACATAAAACAGGAAGGGAGCCTTCAGCTTTTCAAATAAAGCCCTGGCTGCCTGTGCAGATGTAGTAAATAAAGGTCAGGTTCTTTTGTTCAGAATTTACGGTAAAGCCAGCGTTGTAGTTACCAGCTATTTGCTGCTATCCATCCTCCCCAGTCCTTCTATCATTGTTTCTTTGTGCTCGTGCCTACTTTCCACAGCTTGAGTAAACACTGCCAACTCTTTCATTAGCCCTCTCACCACAGTCTCTCTCTTCACTCGGCGTGTCTTTCATCCCCTCTCACTCTGTCTCTCCATGCCTCTGTTTAAACAGATGAATGTGATTAGAGCCAGTTTTAAATGACATTGGAAGTTTGTGTGTTTAATGACTCAAATAAAAGAGACGGTTATTATGTTTAAAGATAGGTCTTAATATGACGTCTGTGAGTGCGGCTCTGTGTGTGTGTGTGTGTGTGTGTGTGTGTGTGTGTGTGTGTGTGAGTGTGACACTCCACCGACTCTATTGAGTTTATTTTATGGTGCAGATTGCCAGATGATTGACTGTAATGTCTGGCCTATAGAGTTGTGTTCTGTACATCAACACCAGCCTGCCTTGGGGCCACAAAAACACATCTGGGTTCACCGTTGAATCATTAATTCATTTTTTTTGTAGATCTAGCTTGTGAAATGTAAAGCTATCCTTTGTATCCATGCATATCATGTTACTTGTGATGCTTGTGAAAGTGGTAATAGTTTGGTTAGCTTAAATTACAGGCGATAGCATTGACTCGTATTAGTGTGTCACCCAATCGTGTCCTACTGAGCTATGGTCTTACAAACCATTGCCACAATTTCCATTGTGGAGGCAGGAAGCCAAGACCCGCCCATCAATAGCAGTTTGATTTGTTGGTGTTAGGCATTGACCTCGAGTGGCTAAGGTTAGGATAGCTGATTAGAAGAGCAACTTTTTGGAAATATTTGCGGTCACTTATGGTTTATTTACAGTAGTTGAAATCAAATTGTTAATGATTTATTAAGTTAAAAAAGACTTGTTAGATGTTGGTTAAGACTGTCCATTTTCTATTGTTAAATTAAATATTCCATCTGTAATCATATTTTGATTGCAATACAACAGGCCGTGTTTTGATCTTTACTCAGTTTGCTAACTGATTAAAAACACAACTGACAGAAAAATCAATAGGTGTAAAAAGATAATTCACACTTTCATTTTAAAAGGCAAAAATCAGAAATTGCAAGTTACTTTCCTCTGATTCCGGAGGGTGGGAATAGACCGTGGTAATGTGTAAAAAATATGAACATGCAGAGACTAAATTGTCATTTCCGAGGCATACCTCCACAAGTCTAAGGGTTTTCAGTACAGGTCTATTTGAGTTAAAATACGGGATTATGTTGTGTTGCTGGCTTTCTGATCATAACTGGTCACCATCAGAGCAACACTTTGCTGCGAGTCACCTCATGGGTGGGTGTTGGGGAAACAGACACCATTTGTCATTCAATTTCTGCAGCCTGATTGTCTTGGACCACACACAAGTTTCAGACCAGATCACACAAGCCCTTTTCTCTAACATCTATGCTGCAGCCTGGCCACTACTAGGCCATGTATAATAATACTTGAAAGATTAAGAAGTCTTGTAGGCCACTTTGTCATACCACACACATACACACACACACACACACACATCTGCCTGTACCTGCAACACCCTTTGCACTCTCATCTGCATATCCCTTGCTCTGCACTATAAATTCCACCAGAAACGGGCACTTACACTTTCATAAATCTCCTCCTTGTCACTTTCAAATTACAGAGATTTATTCACAGAAGAACAGGCCTTAACAGAGTCGAGAGAACAAGGAAAAGTATATGGGTGGGGTGGAAAAAAAACACTTTAACCGGCACAACGGTGTGAGGGGATTTGGGGACCAAGTGTGTTGTTATGTGGAACTGCGTGTGTCGCAATATATGTTTCCAGTGTGCTTTATTTTCATAAATATAATGTTGATGCTTTGAGTGGGAGTCCGTTTAAGCAACAAGCATTCATAGTGTGTGTTAATGTTACTGTAACAATATGTGATGCAATGTAGTCACTTCATTTTGTCAGAACACTAAAGTGTACAGTATTTCCTGTTGAGTTGGCTGAGAAATATGTTTTCATAGAGAGAGATTCAACATTTGTTCCCCGTGACCAAGTAAGTCTTCTAGTGCAGCAACTTTTTCAACTTATGGTGTGTTCCATTTGTACTAAAAAGTTGGAATTTCCTAGCCGGGCTCCGTCCTCCTACGTACTTCCACTCAATTTTAATTTCCCTTCAGTGCACCGTCTAGGTTTGCGGTATATTCTTGGGTTTTCTCCGGACAAATTTTAACCGGTCCAATCACCAAACAGAGGGAATGGCTGAGAACAACGTTGGGGCCGGGAGTTGTAGTTCCGTGGTGGCGGAGAAAGATGCGAGCAAAGCCATTCACTCCGTTGTGGCAACACTGCCGAATATCCAGAAGTTAAAGCCCGAGCAAGAACAATCTTTGCTGAGTTTTGTTGAAGGCTTTGATGTTGGGACCCCCCTCCCCACGGGGTTCAGATAAAGTTTGATTTTCCAGCTCGTTCTGTTAGTGCTGAAGGAGTTGGCTAAGGCTAACGCTATGAGGCTAACGCTAGTGATGCTAATGCTAAATATAGGCCTTGTTGGTCGCCCATCTTGTTGCAGATGCACATGACATACGTCACAACCAAACGTTAGCGATTGGTTATGGCAGATCCAGAGTGGCTCTGGGCAGGTCCAATAGTTTTAAACTTCAACAGAGGACCCGCCTTCAAGGAAGTTAACACTTGTCAATGGGGAGAGGCCAGACTCTCTGCACTCTGTTACCGACTTCTGAGTCGGAATTTTTAAATGGAACGCCCCCCTTGAATTGGAAAAGTCGGAGAACCTAAGCAGACCTCGAAATCCAACATGGATGCTCCATGCATCAACAGTAGTGAAAGCAGTAGTAATATACAGTTTATTAGCACTGTCTTTCTAAATCAGTTGTACACAGCCCTGTCCAACCATGTGTGGACATGTTGCTATTCTGTTTGTATGCACAAAAAACAGCCTGCTGCAATATTATGTTAAATGGCATTGCTAACAATGGCTAACCTGGCGAGAGAATACCCCACAGTTATTCTGACTTGTTGTACCTGGAATGCAGTTAACTGTGTGTGACGTCATTCCCAGCTCCGGCTTCCGAGGTCAATGGAACGCAGCATTATTGTGGTGCGCCAAGTGGTAATCGGGTCATTACTGCCCCCCCCCAAAGCTGGAGGGCACTGGTGCTTGGCAGTTGTAGTGGCCCCTTTAACAGCCAAAAGGCCCTTTAACAGACAAAATGGGCAATGATGAATTCATCCCATGCAAAAAAAAAACAAATGTTGCTTAGAGACAGATTTATGATTCATCAGAACAGTACTTTTAGGGCGCTTTTTCACCTATTGGTTCACACTCCACTGTTAAACGCACCAAACACCCGTCACGCGATCAAGATGGTTGCTTGTTTATTGGACAGAATATCCAAAACTAGCTGACACTTCTGGTCCCAAAAATAATGGCGCAACACCAAATTTATAACGTCTTGGATTATCTGGTTCTGCTTTAGTGCTTCTAATATTTTAGAAGGTGGCGAACAATGTGAGCAGCTGACAGACAGTGAGTGAAGGAGAGAAAAAGAAAGAGATGATGATGTCACGAAGATGACCAGCGATTTGTGCTTATGGATCTGAAAGTTCACTGGTTCACTTCAAATCACATATAAGTCTGTAAATCGTGTTCATGGTTGAAATTGCAGGCTAGTAAATGCTCTGATTCTGGTTCACTTTCTGTGTTTGGGTTGTATCACGTTCTCACCTGTAATGGACCTTACTCTTGTTCACTGAGAAGTGAAATAAGACCAATGTTTTCAAGCGGACCAGAGTTCAGATGAGCTTTAACACCTAGGGTGACCAGACGTCCGAGTTTGACCGGGACAGTCCTGATTTTGAGTTGCGTCCCAAGTCATTTTATGATGAGCAAGCTGGCTACAACAGTAGTAAAAACACAAAGAACATGCAGTTCCTGTAGGCTTCTTCCCGATATCCTATACAACTTAATTTTTCTTAATGGTCGAAGTTAGCATCTTCTCAATCAAGGCTGGTGTGAGCTCAGACCCCCTGGACGGACCCGGGGATTCAGTTGCCGTAGCTAGCTTACTGTCTAGGTCGCTAACGTTAGCTTCCGTTGTCTGCCCTGAGCCTGATTTAGGGGTGCCGTGTTATTTCTCTGATGCTCCATTGTTCCAACCTCTCAATAATCCGAAAAATTCCCCACAGCCCACTAGTCCGACGTCCCTTTGTTTAAAAAATAATAAACCCTCTGCTCCGACATCCCATTGTTCCGACCATGTAGGCAGCTTTTGTGGATCACCTACCATGAGGTAGTTATTCAGGACCTATCCTCTGACCAATCGGCTATCCTAACCTTAACCACTCCAGGTCAAACGCCTAACCCCAACCCAGAAGCAGAGAGGCAATCGGGAGAGTTGGGACTTTTCACGGTGGTTTTAGGCCTCGAGGGCTGGTCTGATAATAGTGTTGCCCCTGCCCGCTGCCTTGCCTGCTCCAACAATGTTTTTTTAACTTGTATAGGCAATTCATGTAGTGCCAATTTGGACACAATAGAGCGTTACTCTTGACTTGAATGTTGTTTACAAGTCAAAAACTGGTAATAACTGCTAACTAATATGTGTAAGCATACAGCAGATGCTACAGTCTAGCGCTACTCTGCATGTTGATTTTCTTCACAGAAAGAAGAAAATCCTCTAATCACAAAAATTCAAACCAAATGAACTTACTCCAGTACGTAAATTAATCATCTACTTACTCTCCTCTTCTGGGCATTGCTAGGACTTCTCTCATCCTTCCATTTCTCTCTCCCTCTTTCCCTTTGTCAGAGGTGTTACGCAGTTCGGTTAAACAGAGAGACCTTTGAAGTTGCGATTATTGAGCTGGCAGCACTGTTCTCCTTTTGTCTGTTCTCTCCCTCTCACTGTAGCCGAAGACTGTGATTCATGTAGTTCTTGTGAAGACCACCATTAATTTCATGTATAACAGCTTTTATCTCCATTCTCGAGTCTGCTATTGCATCCATTTTCTCCCTCTCTGACTGTCTTGCCTCATGTTCTTTCTCTCCCTGTCCTTTCACACTTTGCTCCCTTACTTCTTCCTTGCTTGTATGGGCGTTTTATCTCTCTGCCTTCCTTGTCCTCTCACCTCTACCCTTCAGCTCTTCATCAGAGGTTTGCCCCCTCTGTTTTTCACTGTCTGTCATAATCATTTCCATTGTCAATGTAAGGAAGTATTTCTATATTCATTCATTGTAATGCTATCTGGCATATATTGTGTCAGCCTGGATTTTGTTACATTCATCATCACCATCATCACTATCAAAACAGCATTAGTCTAATCATTATCATCATCATTTTTATCTTCAATATTGTCATAAAAATTAGGCTTCAAGTAATTTATAATCCACATGACTTTATCAGCATTACCACCGTGATGACCATCATAACCAAACACTAAAATATTACCGTTATTATAGTCTATATCCCCAACCTTCCACTCCTGGCATTGCTCTGGTGCTGAAGGACCTCTAACCTCAGGTGGATTCATGAGGACTATGGTAAACTGCTCCTCAGATCTCTGCAGGGTAAATCCATCCAACTTTTTCTCCCATGCCAGAATGCTGTGTGGACTAGCTAGACCCTTCTTCGCAGCATTTTGGAGGAGGAGACTATCTTTATTATAATCATCATTCTCATCATTATCACCATTAATCATTGGAAGAACAGTGGCTTGCATAACTTTACACACCCATTAAGGCATTAAGATCAATTTCCAAAGATGTTTTTATTCCTCTTTTAATCAACTTTAGCATGGGTGTGTAAACTTATGCAAGCCACTGTATATTATTAGAATTGTTGAATGCGTCAAGATACTCAGTGCCAATTATGTCATGTCCTATGGTCCTGTGATAAGGTCCAGGAATTTTGGACCAGATGACATGACAACCTATGTCATATTACAGGGACCCGGGTTGGGATGGATAAGCACATAAGAAGATGGGTTCAGACTAGTTTAATGATAATGAGACAGATTATTTTAAAAGGATGGAAGAATGAAGGGCTGCTGTCAATCCAGGAGTGGGCTTGTTAGATTGTTTGAATAAATGTCTTATAAACAGTTTGAACATGGGGAACGTACCTGAGCTTCCTGGAGGGCTGAGAAGCTTGGTGCAGGGGGAGAGACATGTATGATGGGCTTATGGTGTTGTTATTTATACATATGGTTATATGGTTTATTGTCTATTTTGTTACTATTCTGTTGAATGGTTATGAATGTTGTAGTTACTGTGTCATATTGTCTTGATTTTTTTCTGGGTGATGGCAAATGGGGGTGGGGGTGTTAAGTTGTGTTCAGTTGTATGTTTTGTATTTTGTTAAAAAAAAATTAAGAAGGAAGATGGGTTAATCACAAAAAACGATATGCAGTGCTAACCTCATCATCATCACCAGAACAAATTCTCATCTTCATCATCATCATCATGAAAATTTAAAATATTTAAATCCTCATCATTATCATCCTCATCTTCATCCTCATCATCATTATCATCAAAATCATCATCATCATCATCACAGTCCTTTAAAAATATTCCAATTCTCATTATCAGAATCATCATCTAATTTTCATTGTTATTATTATGATTGGAATAGTTTGAATCCTCCTCACTTATTACTCTCCTCACTATCATCGTCATCATCATCATCATCATCATCATCGTCATCAGAATAATTGAAATCATCTTCTATCTCATCACCACAGTCATCATACTCCACACCCCTCCTCTGATGTCATTTTAATCATCTAATCAACCACCGTCATTACAGACTTTACAACAATTAGTGTCATACAACATGATCAACATTTCACCCATTACCACTTCAGTATAATGTTGTCAGTCATATTAATGGAAACCACCGTCACTAATATTATAGCCATTGTTAGGGTTCATATGTGCAATATGTGTGGACATGGTGATCATTACAATCATCATCAGAATCATAAAGGTACAATATTGACACAGCCACAAATCACTTTACAACGGTGGTACGGGGGGGCAGTGCCCCTGTAATATTAAGCCTCAGCCCTCTTACCCTATCTGTGTCAAATATTTGTATACACTATTAACCCCACCTTTATCCCTAAAGAGATAGAAAGAGAAAAGATATTATTAATGTGCGGTGATGAATAGATACGTAAAATAGGTTAACACTGAATGAGTATGCTTGTGTTTTATTGTTATACAGTATGTGTATCGTTTGTCTTTTGTAGAACCAAACCTATGGAGGGTTGGTGGTATGGAACACTTGTGCTTAATATATTTGGTACCCCTAAAATGGCATGTGGCCCCAGACTGGCCCCTCCATTTGAAATGGTCTAGAACTGCCAATGTCTTAAGCTTAAAATCTCCACACACACACACACACACACACACACACACACACACACACACACACACACACACACACACACACACACACACACCATGTCACAGCCATTGATCTTGATTGCTACCATCCCGCACCCCCCTTTATTTCCCCCCACAGAGCCTGCGGTGGCACTGAGCCGTGGAAATGTCAGGGGTCAAGTTAACGTTGGCGCTAAAGCGCCGGTCACCCTGGGCCACGGTAAAGGTCGGCAACATGGCGACAGCTGGTTGATATTGTCGTTCGGGAGGCACTCATGAGTCACTGCTCCAAATCCTCCATGTGGCATTAACATCATTTTCTGATTCCTCTCTCTGTCTCTCTACCTCTTTCTGTCTTTTTCCAGATGCCATCTTGACAGATCTGTGTTGGATGTGAAGAAAAGGTCAGTTCTTATAGTTAACACAAGCTTTTTTTTCCTATTACTTTTCTTGTGCATGATACAGTGTGGCAATAAAAAAAAAAATGAAAAGAATAAAGTTAGGTTAATAGCACCACATTGGTTAGCAGTGAACTTGAGCAAATTCTTAAAGTGACACATGGAGTGAAAGGAAATGGAGGTTTTTAATAAGCTTAATGAAACTTGGACTTGATTCCAAAAATAACTGAGAGTGGCTTTTACCCTATTTTACTCAACCATCACAGCCTACATGTATGCATTGATTAGGAATTGAGGTTACGGCTAATGAACACTGAATAGACAGTTCTGCCTACAGTGATGCCTCGCATCACATCGCACTGTGATACGTCGCATCAAATTTCCTGTAAATACAAGCTGTCCTCGGAGCGAAACCCTTCATATATCTCACGCCACCTCTGCTAGGGTTAATTACCAGCAAGATATGGGCTTTTTTTATTTGCTACATGTGTTAAACTTCATATTTTTAATGAAACATGTGACACAGCAAACCTGTCAGGTTGTACAGTATTGCTTAATGTCAAGTTGTCATTACACAGAAAGATATCAAACAATGCCAACATAGCTTTAAAAGTGTCAAAATTTACCAAATGACACTTAATGACAACAGTCGTGATAATTTATAAAGACTCCTTCATGTTCATGACGGTGTCATATCAGTGTTATGCACACCCCTTCAAATTAAATGTTCTAAATTGAGAAAGAATGCTGCTGTTGGAGTGTTGTGTAGTACTTGGGTCTGTATTTTAACATGCCTGATGTATCAGTGCATTTAAAACCACAGTCTGTTATTAATCATTCACTATTAGCCTGAACATCACAGCAGGTGAGCAGGAAGCTGAAGGGGCTCAACCTTGCCAAATAATGAGCTCAGCAACATCTCGGCATATTTTATTTTCTCCTCATCTGATGTTCTTCTTGCCTTACGTGCTTCTTTTACTTTATTCTTACACAAATTGTGCATGATTTGTGAAAGCTGTAAAAGGCAGAAGATGACACTGTAAATGCTCACAGCACGGTGAGGTGTATTTACATGCTTTTACTTTGGATGGAGAAAGCACTTTACATGCAAACCATACAAAGTGTATTTAAATGGCCTCTATATTTCTGCCAGTCCACTTTCTGTTCTCCAGCCTTTACCGATTGCCTGGGCCCTTTGTTGTTCCCCCTCTTTTACTGGCAGAATGAATATCTACACTCTGCAGCACCACAGGGGGTCTAATGAGTGTGTGTGCTGGAGGAAGGGAGGGTATGTTTAGACAGCTAACGTATGTAAGAACACGAGAGCAACAACCACTCTCCCCACCTATTCACACAAACACACACACAGACACACACGCGCAGACACACAAGGGTTAATATGGCCACCAGCCGTGTGGCATGGCTCACTGGCCCACCTTCCATCTTGCCCAGCCAGGCTCCATGCTGGGCATGACACGCCTGCCTGACAGTATGCGTTCGCCAGGCCACGTCGGCTAGCATATGGAGACCTTCCACCACCACTGGAGAGTGGGGGAGGAGGAACACGCAGTGCAGTCAGATAGAGAGCCATCCTGTAAAAACAAATCCATTTCCTTACTTCAGAGTGTTACAAATTTAATATATATACATATATACAGTATACAAAATATTTATATATATATGTATGTAAGTAGTATTCATTGGAAAACAATTGTTGGCACACAGGGAGCCTTCAAGCTGCAGGAATGAGTGAAAGGATGGATGGATGGACCCCAGAACTCATTTTGTTTCTATATAATATGTTATATACATATATATATATATATATATATATATATATATATATATATATATATATATATATATATATATATATGTGTAATTTGTTAAGATGTGTGAAAACAATGCACTCACATGGAAAAAACCTCCAACTTGACAAAGAGGATTTGAACCCCCAAATAACGCACTTTCTTTTTCTTCTTTGCAGACCCAAGAGGTGTTACAGAAAGTCACATATTGTATTTTGAAAATGATAAAAATGTACGGCTGGGGTTTGTGAGGCCCTGACAACCTTGGCAAAATATACCCTACTTTTAATTTGAGTGATTGGCACATCATTTTATGGATGACAAACATTCTGAGCTCAAAATACTTTAAAAATGCAAAGATAAGAAGAGCAGTTTAGTGAATACTGAAACAGTTTGCTTTCTTAGCAGAAACTTATTGATCTCTTTTGGAGAAAAAAAAATCATAATAAACCATGATCAGCATACAAATGGTAATCTGTTAATCTGTCTGTCATTTAACCACCATAACTTCTCAAACAATATAATTTTCTACACTACAGTTTACCCTGGATGACCATAATAAAACCCTCACATTTGTCCACTTTAACAATCACTCAGCAAACACAAGACAGAAAGAGACAGATAGCTCGATGCAGAGGTGGGTGACCCAGGCGGTGTGTGTGGGTGTGTGTGTGTGTTTCTGTGTATAGAGTGTAGCCATCTGCAGTTCATCACTCCTTCTCCAAGTCTCAATCTTGTTCTCGTCTCTAGCATTTGGAGGCACTAAGGTCCCAGATGCCAACAAAGGTCAGCACCGGTGATTTATTGGTCCTCTTCTGGGAGGTCGTCTGTGGACCTGAGATGCCTGCCGTGGTCCTGGATCACAGCCAGTTGAAAAGCTTTTGCTGAGCTTATTTGGGCATATCCCATGAATGGATGGATGGATGGCTGGATGGATAAATGGCTTTCATAGGGATCGACCGATACTGTTTTTTCAAGGACGAAAATTTTTTTAGTAGTTAATGAAACCAATATTTGGAGCCAATATGTGTTGAGTGAAAATGAAAATGTCAAAAAAATTTGGAATGTTACAAACTCAAGCACAAAACTTTGTTAAACTGATTTAGGCAATTATTTAATAGATTAGAAACTTTCAACATAGTTCACAGTAAAAGATAGTCAGATAGTGTTGTCAGCGGGACATTAAGTCAGACTGACACTGGATAGACAGTGTTGTTGGCGGGACATCCAGAGCAGTAGAGGTGAAACAACTCTGTGCTGTGTTTTCAAGGTGTAATGCAGGGAAATATGATATGATCTGTTTTGTTTCTATGCTCGAGTTCCTGTCTGGCACTATCTATCACTCTCTATCACGGCACGCAGCCGTTCAGCAGTCAGTGGAAATACTCACATTGACTTTGATGGAAACCTGATGACTCCGCACATCTGCAGCCATTCCGCAGTTGGTGGAAATTGCGGGTCAGTGGTGAGTGAAACCGAAGCAGAGGGACAGACACAGAGCTGTAGTCGAGCCAAAGTAGCGCACTTTTTAATTCATTAACTTTATCAGTTATCAGGCAAATAAATCGCCAATGCAGATAATCTGCAGACTGCCAAAAAATGGGCCAATAATAGGCCAGGGCCGATAATCCGTCCAATCCTAGCTTTTATTGTCATTCAACAGAGTGCACATGTGAAGGACATTTTGTTCCACTGGCTCATAAATACTGCCCTAACTAAAAACGCGTATGACTGTACAGAATAAGTATTAAAATAACTGATTCAGTAGATGATGAAGGTACTTCATCAACAGATACCCTTACCTGACTTTTTATGACTTCAGCATAGTTTGTCTTTATGAGCCTTTCAACGTGGACTTCTGCAGAGTTCAACCTTTATGTTTGCATCTAAGGAAGAGATATCCTTATGTTATGAAATGCGTTTACATCATTTGTGTTAGTTGAAGTCAAAAACAGTTGCTGGGGGGTTATTTCACCGTTATAAGAATTTGCATGCTGACCAGGAAGATGTTTCTAAAAGCTGCATTTGTGATGGAAAAAAACACTTCACAAGCCACAGCCTCATGGCTTTGCCAAATCAATATACTTCGGATAGTTTGCACATTTTTGTACGGATTATCCTGAACATTTATTTCCCAATGGGACACGTGACGATTTTTTAAATTATTGTGTTGTTTCAGAAACATTTACAACATTAAATCTTCTGAATTGCGCTCTGGTTTAAGTGGTTTAAGACCAGAACATTTTAACCCTGTGATGGCTCCAGCTGTGTCAAAGCAAAAATAAGGCCTTAGTTATTGCATTTCACCATTTCATCAAATTATAACGACTTATTTCTATAAATTTTTGCATGTAGTTATTTCGGTATGTGTGTGAGTGATGTGGATGTGTTTTTTAATTTGAGAAGTTTTTAATTTAGCACTTTTTGGGCTTTTTTTCTGAGAGGAAATAAAAAAAACGCACAGACATATCTGTAGAAATAACTTCATAAAATAAACATTTTGTGAGTCATTTTCTTCTGTATTTTTTCTGTATTAAGTTGAGACATGTGGCTAGTGTGGCTATTTTTGTAACTAGCCCATGTAATATGCTTACAGTAGTGTTTTTTAATAATTTTACATATGATTTACTTGGACGGAAATAGAAATTCTCTATTCTAACCTCTTTAGCTCTGTGTCAGTAAGACCTAGTGTCACACTGACACAAGAAACAAAAAATTGAGAGTGTTAGCTTCCCAATGACCTCGGGACCCTCCCAGAGGGCCAAAGGATGTGGAAACTGCATCACTTTTTTGGGGTAAAAATTTAGGCGAGAAAAGCATGTATTTTCAAGTGTTTCTAATATTAGCTGATACATGGTTGAACCTCATTTGCTGTTAGCAGGGTATCGCCGTAGGGTACCTATCCCAAAACGTCCCAGTTAGAGAGAAATGAAAAACATATCTTTGTAAATCTTTCCAATCATTCCCTTAAAGAACCAAGCAGGCCTGCCTTGTTAATGACCATGACCATTTTCACCATGTAAATTGCTAATTGGAAGCAAAGGGATTTTGAGAATAGCAACAGACAGAGAGCGGTAGGTGAGCGATCGTCTCTATCCTGGTTATGTACTTCCGTTGATCCAGACTAGTTGGGTACCTAATAAGAGACCTTCAGACCTTCAGGCCTGGGCCCTGAAGCTCACAAGCCTTCTTGGCCACAGCTTGGCCTGAGAAACTAGTTATAAATCAGATTATTAGGAAGGAAAACCTGAAGTTATAGGGAGAATATGCTGTTTTTTAGCTGAATTTACCTTAACTGAACAGCTTTGGAGTCATTGGAATGGTTATATGAATTTTTTTTAGTTGAATGGTGGTCGTCTCGCTCTTCCCTAGCGTCTGTGAGTAGAGATGGGAAGTAACGAAGAACAAATACTTTGTTACTGTACTCAAGTAGATTTTTCAGATATTTTTACTTTTACTCCTTACATTTTAACAGGAATATCGGTACTTTCTTCTCCTTACATTTTACAAATATGGCTTGTTACTTTAGTTTTGTACTAAAGGTCGTCGATCAGGTGTGATTGTGAGTGCGTGTAGGAGAATAGCGCGGACACACGCCTCACACTGCGAGCGGGTGCACACGCCACACAGAGAAAAAGTGAGAGAAAGAAAAGAGACTAGCTGTCTGGAGGATAATCAGCTGAGATCGTGTGTGTGCGTCTTTGAGAACTGTAAGTCATATAACTCATGATGTCGGTTCATTTAAGCCTGTTGTTGTATTGGTATATAGTTCTGGCACATTTAAAGTTAGCTTGTTTGTGTTCTTCACCTGTTACCTAGGTTACACCTGTTACCTAGGTTACACCTGGCTGTTGATTCGATATAATGGCGAGTGTTGAACGTGTTTGCTCATTAAGATGACGTAATTAATAGTGGCTTTATTGTTATTATTTAGCCTACTAGTATATGTGATTCTATGCATTGTGTAATGTTATTTATTTATTTTATTACCACACACACACACACACACACACACACACACACACACACACACACACACACACACACACACACACACACACAGCCATAGCAGAGCTACCCCCCCCCCATGTTTATACTGATGCTTGATTGTAATAAAGCATCAACAGAGAGAAGTTGTCTCCGTCCGTGTTTTAACAGACACACCTGGGGTACCAAATGTAATCTAATTGGATGGGAATATACACAGACTTCTCACAAAATCCCACTTGAATTCATATCTTGCTACTCGGTCAGAATCTTATTAACCTGGAGTCCCAGTCTCTGTCACAATAGATAAGCTATATGTTTTCTATATGTTTTAGGCCTATTGGCAGACAGCCATTTAAAATGGAGCCAATGACATATAAAGAGCCTTTTTCTCCATGTCCACTGTAGTTTCTCAGCGGGCTCTCTAGTAACATCTGTCTGGTCCAGGTAGCTTTGTCATTCGCAAGGCTACTTTTACTTTAAGTACATTTCCAAGCCTGTACTTTGTTACTTTTACTTGAGTAAAGAAGTTAAATCAGTAATTCTACTTTTACCAGAGTATTTTTAACAATTATCTGTATTTCTACTTGAGTACAGGAAGTGAGTACTTTTGCCATCTCTGTCTGTGAGCGGAAAAACCCCCCTTGCAACTTTTGGCCGGCGACTTGCTGGACTCAGGGTCGGGAAGTATCTCGTGATATCAGGTATATAGAGAAACCTTCAAAAAGAGGAAAACAGCAAAGAAATGGCCAAAACTGCATAGCGTCACTTTAATCAGAGATCTCCAACTAAAACATACCCTATGAATTATAACCAGATATCCAGTTTAATCTTAAATGGCAGTTATGTTTAAAGCATTTTTCGAGTCTCTAGAAAATATAAATGATAGAAGGAAATTGCCTGCGGTTAATTACTGTTTAATATTTAATTGTATAGTAATAAGGAAATTATTAGGACATGGCCTTGTCATTTCAAAAACTCATCAAGTATGGACAGTTTGTTGCCAAGTCAAACCCAGAAATGTTGTTGTGAACCTTTGGACTATATGTGTCATCAGTCAAATCCTGAAAAACACAAAAAACTAGAAGGCGTTAAATCATTTTTCCCCCAGCTTGTCATGGCTGAATACAGTCGTAACGGACACCTACGTGAATGGGTGAAGGAGAAGCAAATTCATTCACCTACTGTGTGTCAGAATGACTAGCAGAACCATGTATTCCATGATTTTAAAGGCTATATTATACAACTTCTTAATGTATTTATTGGTTTTTGCTAAGTAGTTGAACTTTAGTCAACGTATTTTCATTAATTAAATGTGTATAGGGCAAGTGCACCTTTCTATCGTGTTCTTTTCTTTTTCAAATTCCATTACTTTTACTTTGAAGCATTTAGTTCCAATGCTATTTATTCTTGTCCACTGCTTTTTCTTTCATTAGATTTTCCTATTCATTATGGAATATTGATTCTTTCAAGATTGACACTTGGAAAAGCCTTTTTAGAGAAATGTAGTGATTTAGTTGAATTATTAGATGTGTCTCTCAAGGCCCTCGGCCATTATCTAACATGAACTACGGAAGATACAAAATCATAACTTTATAGTTGGCACAAGTTATAGTCTGTCAGATTATAAATGCTGTCACTTAGTGTATGGCATTTTATTCAGAAAGTTGAAGACAGTATGGACATGTATGTGTATGTACTGTAGCCACACTCTAACTTAAAAAAAAAACAACCTCTCTCTCTACTTTCTGCCAGCCAACCTTCAGTTTGTTTTCAAGATGCTTTGGTAGATGTAGATGTTTATGTAGATGATTTGGTGGCATACACACCTCATCCCAATGAAATTAAACAAAAAAAGGTCTTGACTTTCACCACAGTGGGACTAGTCTAAATGTTTCGTTTCTGGTTCATTCTGCCGGATGTCCCTAATTTGATGTCCGTTACCGTCCACTTTCACCTGTCTGTCCAATCTGAGTTTTCTGTTGCAAGACTAAAACAAGTTTTGAACGTACACACGTTCCACCAAAACAAGTTCCTTCCAGAGGCTATTTTGCAGAGGCACCGCCATTAACGTTTAGCGCCTTCCAAAACGATTGTGATTGTTGAAACGCCAATGAACCAGAGCAAGTTCTTCTCCCATCCCTGAATGCTTTCTAGCTAGCTCATAAGGTATGCCAGTAGTTCAGTCCGTAGGGGTCGGGAACCGGAGGGTCGCTGGTTCAAGTCCTGTACGAAGTGTGGATTGGTAGCTAGAGAGATGCCACTTCACCTCTTGGGCACCGTACCACCCCCTTAAGCTATCGTCATACCAAAGCTGTAGCCGCAAGTGTGTTGAATTGACTAAAAGGTGCCTTTTAAAACATATGAACTCAACCTTTTGTTTGTAAAAAATATATATTGTTTTTTTCAAAGTTACATAGTTCTGCTTTACCTCCATTTTAAGGTAAATATTCATAAATGTGTAACTAAAAACAGTTTATAGCTGACACATTGTGACTGTTAGATTTGTGGGGAAAAAGACAAATGGAACTCTTGATTACAACTGGCATTTCTTTTTTCTTTCTTTTTACTTACCTTCATGTGGAACATGAGAACCTGAAAGCACACTCCACCCTGTCAATATTCAAGAAGATTCCAGATGAATCTATACGTTAGAGGTGAAACGCTGCAGTGGACATGAATTAGAGAGACAATAAAATAGTTCCTGGATCAAAAGGGTGGCACACAACCTTACTCTAAACATTAATCGAATAGAGGGCTTTCAAATGTGGCATTTTACCGTGGGAAAAGACATACTACTTGGCTGTCATGTGAATGAATGGGAGAGGCATTTAGTGACAATGAGGTGGCCTTTTCCCTCTGCCGTGTAATTCCAAGGGGGGGCTAAATAGTTGGAACATTTTGTAAGCGAAGGAGGAGGCAAGGAATCAGGAAACAAAGGAAGTAAGATAGAAATCACAAAGGACAATAGTAAAATTACATTTCATTCATTTCTAGGATAACAAAAAGAGGAAAAAAATAACTGTTCTTGTTTGTCAACTCCTCTCTCTCCATTCCACAGATGGAGAAGGAAGCGAGAGGCAAGGAACCAGGAAACAAAGAAAGTGAGAAAGAAATGGCAGAGGACGATAGTTAAATTCATTTTCCAACATATCTAAATAATTACATTAATTCTAGGATTCTAGGAAAAGAGGGGAAATGAATTCCTGTTCTTGTTTGTCAACCCCTTTCTCCATTCCACGGATGGAGAAGGAAGCTAGGAAGCGAGGAGGCAAGGAAACAGGAAACGAAGCAAGTGAGAAACAAAAGGCAGAGGCGATAGTCAAATTAATTTTCCGACACATCTATATCATTGCTTTAATTTATCGGATACCAAACAGAGGGAAAACATAAAAAAAAAGAATTCCTTTTTGTTTGTCAACCCTGTCCCCATTCCACCGATCCCAGCGGTTGTTAACAACCCCTCCCCTCCTATGCGTAATGGGGTGAAAGGTATCCGCTGCTCGCCGGGACAGAGGAGACCTCATTTTTATATGTGAACGGCTGTGAACGCCGCTGAATGACACACTACAAAGGTTGGATGTGCATGCCCTTTCTCTCTTAAATGGTACGTTGGCATTTAGCTTCACACGTGTCAGCGGAACACACACTCCTCAAGTATTTTGCACCCAAAAATGTGTGGAAGTGTGTGTGTGTGTGTCCACATCAACACTGGAGGATTTTTATCAGTTCCCAGACAGGAAATAAGGAAGAGAAAGTGTGTGCGTGTGTGTGAAGGAGAGAGAGAGGGAGAGAGAGAGAGAGAGAGAGCGCAAGCAAGCGGGGATGATAAGACAGAGAGGAGCAAGAGAGCAGATTCACATGCACATTACATTTCACAGAAAGACAATTTACATTTTGAGTCCATATTATGTTAATTTGGAGTGGCCTCTCCAGATAATTCTATTACACAGATACCTCTCCCATGTCGTCCAGGGCAGAAACATCATTTTGCCGTTGAAAACACACCTGCTGGCGCGACATGACGGAAAACAAGGGCTAAAGGCAGGTGGGTGTGTATCTGGGTTGTGTGTGACTGTGTTTGTTTGTGTGTGTGAACAAGATGCGTGTTCATGGAGGCCTGCAAAGAGCAACTTATCTAAACGACTTGTGATCCGCTGAACGGATTTACCAGTTTCTCTTCTCATTACCGGATGTGCTGCCAGAGTGCGGTACACAGTATTATAACTTCTAGGAAACCGTATCACTGCTGCGATCCCACAAGCAACCCCAACTTGCTGTAATTCCCTGTCATTCTCCCACAATCCCCTAGTGGCTCAGCACTGCCAGCTGGGAGGATGTAACCCAGGATGGGACTTTTTAAGTGGGACACATCCCCATTTCCCCTTTTTCATGACTCAAGGGCAAACAAAAGCCAACTTGGCATTTAATGTCAAAACAATAAAAAAAAAAATAATAAAAAAGGTGTTTTGCTATTTGGCACCATCACGGCATAAGCAGCAGCTATCTTAGCCATACAAATGCTATGCTAATGTTAACTATGATTTGAAACCGCAGCAGAGTTTCAGCGACTTCAGAGTGAAAAATACGTTACAGTGTTTTTAATTAATGTTAAAATGTGTACTGGTTGGCAGGACGGTCTCAAATGTCTTGCGAGGTTTTTCGCTGTACCTTTTGTTGGTAAATGTGAGTGTTTGACTCACATGCGTCTTGTCTTTATATCAAAAGGAAGGAAATGGATTTGGCGACGTACATGTAACGTCAACCCGTTCTCACTCCAGCTTGGTCAGTGGCTCTCAGTATCACATACCAAGCCAGTCTCAAGAGCAGTTTTTGCAATGGTCCCGTTATTTAATCTATGGAATTGTGTGCAATGACACATTTTCTTGCTTTTTCGTGTTGTTGAGGACAATTTTTAAAGTAATGTATTTAAATGGAAAAACATGTTTTGTGGTCACAGCACAATTACAGTAGAGAGTATTATAAATGCGAAAATCCGATAGGGAGGTTGGTTGGGGTGGTGGATGGGTCAAACAACACAGGACTTTCACCCCAGAGACTCGGGATCGTGTCCCAGCATGTGGCGTGTCCTTTCACTGTTCTCGTTTCCCGGTGTGTGGCGTGTCGTTTCCTGTTCTTCTAAACAGGTTGGGTTTCCTAAACCCAACCGCTCGTCCCAGAGGCGCGCAACTTGTGCCCGGCATGTGGCACATTACTTTTTCAGCAACACGGAAAAAACAAGAAAATCATTTCCGTGTACAAGAATCAATAGATTAAAGATAATGTGACAATGTCGGACTGCCGTGAGACCGTGTTGCGCATTGCTGATACAGAGTCTGTCATGTGGGATTGGTTCAAGTCTTGGGAAACTCCGGTTATTGGTCAAATTAGCAGAAAAGTTTCGTGATTGGTCAAAATTGCAAGTCGGACCAAAGTCACGGTGATTGGTTGAATTTGCGCAAC
>JABXJD010001306.1:0-95859 GCA_013375575.1 Percina caprodes | reverse complement strand
CATAGAAGCAAACCAAAGAGGAAACTTTAATCAGACCAACACTGCAAACACTTTTTAATCAATACCAGTAAAAAAAATAAATAAACCTTAACTTATCCCGAAGAGCTAAACCAACCAAAACTAGCGTTAATTTTGATTGGAAAATCAGTCAGAGGCAGAGGAGGGAGAGTAGACACCAACAGAGATACATCCAGGACATGTAAGCCGGAGGAGAAGGAGGACACCATTATGTCCACACATGGGATGCTCTGATTGGATGACTGAGCTCAGACACAGCTTCCTCCAAAAAAGGTTAGCACAACACTCCAATGCAAAAGCACTTTTAGACTTGTGAAGAGGGCGCCCCTCAAAGTGAGTGGGATGGTCTTACTTTTTTTTTTTTAATTTTTAGATCCTTACATCCTCTCTACTCAGCTCCTCGTCCAATCAAACTGCAGAAAACTGTCGGATCTGACAGAACTCTGATGCCTCTGAGACATCAGAGAGAAGGGATTTAGGGGGGAGGGAGAGCAAAGGCTTCGAAGATTGAACTGTGGGTAGGGAGGATGCTTGGTAAAACAATGGCAGCAGACTCCAAACCCCCAGAAAAAAGGAGAGGACACAGCAGGCAGGGATTTCCACACTCCCAGTGCAGCAGTGTGTGAGACAGACCAGGGCTGAGCAGGGAAGGAGGGAAGCGTAAGGCCAGATTTTAGGCACGACTCCACGTCATCTGTTGTACCTGGAGCCTGCTCTGCCTTAGCTGCCGCTAGCACCGATGGCTCCTTGCTGAGGGCTCGCACCACGGCACAGTGGAACTCCTTGTGTGGGGAATCTGGAGCTGAAAAAAACTCTTCTGCTGTTGAAAAAACGTCGTCTGCAGAATCTGTGCCTCCCTGAGGTGGCTCAGCCCCACTGGAAAGAACAATGGAGGAAGAGCCCCTCAGAGGCCGGCGTGGCAGTTGGAGGTGGTGCTATCTCTAGGGTGGGTGACTCAGTGGAAGACAGCAGAGGTGTGGAGACGGAGGCTCGACCCTCGGTAGCTTTCAGGCTCAGGATAGGGTACACTGGAGGCTGATCCTCCCTATTATTGTCTCTTCCCTGCACTGTATTGTGTGTGTGTGGAGAGACAAAGTGATTCTGCAGGAAGGTAATTATTCTTTTATTGCACATATCATTTAAAACCTAATTCTATCATGAGCATGTTTAATTTAATATAACAATACCATGGCAAGTGTGGAAAGCATTTTTTTCCTTCACTTTATACTTCGATACATTTCATCATCTCCACTCATCAGCTTTACCTTCAGGCCCTTTCTGTTTCAGCTCCACCTCCTTGCGGTACTCCTCCAGCTCCTGGTCGGTGAGTTTTGTGAAGGGGTTGGGACCCTGCTTGCTGACAATAACCTTGGGTTGGTACTCCTTCTCGATGATGGCTTTGGATGCGGTCACTAGCTCCCCCTTCAGGACACACAGAAGGAAGATAGAAAGAAGTAACGGTCACTGCAAAAAACTAAACTCTGTGTAGGATGCAGAAATTCTCATTGAACTGGATTATCAGATCAGAGGCCATTTACATACATAACTATGATGCAACGTGAGGAGAAGTATCAGCCATAGATGACGTTTCACCATTTCAAATTAACAGGCTTTTTATTATATTAGGAATAAGCTAACTTTTTCCAGATTCATTTTATACAGCAACACTGATGCATAAAAGCCAAGCACGAACAGATTTGAGAAAAGGTTCAAGCCAATGCTACATCACCAGGCACACAAGAAATAGTCAAGGTGAGGCAGACAAGACATAGCTGCAGTAAACTTACAATAGTTGTGTTCTTTAAACCAAAAATGTTAGTTTCATTTGAGGACTTTTTTTATGCCTACCTGATAAAAAAAAAAAAACACCTTCACTGGATAGAATATCTGCCCTTTATATTGCCCACTTCAACAATACCTTTAGAAACAAGGGTGAAAATCTATCCTGCAGACAAACTCATGACAGCAAAGAGAACAATCTCAAGAATCATAACTGCCACAAAAAAAACATTAAATTTAACTGTATCCAAAGTTCTCAGGCTGTAGAGTTCATAAACATGTAGGAAAGACTAGGTCACCATACAAGCATAAGAGAGAAAATGGCCTAATTCTAGCACGATTACTCACTTCATCTATACAAGCCCAGATATCAAAACGTCTATCTGCAGGCTCAGATGAATGACTGGAGGATGATGTGAAGTACAGGTGAATATTTGTGACTGGAGCAGTAAGTACCTTTCTAATTGATTTAGCAGGACTATAGGACCCCTCGGACACATCGAGGCCATCAATAGTGTCTGTACAGTCAGACAGAGGGGCGTCCTGCAATAGTAAACCCAGTGAGGGGAAGGAGCACAACCCAACTCTTAAACACCAGCACATTCAAATCGGCAGTCTGTCAGGCAGGCACGAATGTGTGCGGACATTCAGAAACATTCCACTCTCACACACAGGTGGAAAGAGTACTTTGGTACTTTTGGCTCATGTACAAATCCTACACACTACAAGCCATATCTGTCAGTCTGCCTTTTCAAAAAATAGTTGCATTTTTGTTTTTCATTAAAAAGAAGAGGGTTAATTTTGTCTTTCATTAGTTACTTTCCACCTCTGCATACACATATACCATACAGACATTCACAAGCATTGGAAAAGCACAGCAAGATGGTTCTGGAAAGTGATGTGGGGCTGTGAAAAGCATAGCAGTCATGGAACAAACAGCTGAGATCATGCATTGTCAAAGACAAATTATCCACACAGGGAGGGCTCTATACAGTAGGCAGTCAATACAAACCCAATCTAACTAAATAACTGCACAGCAAGGCCTCCTTTGGTCTTACTACGGACATGTGGGATACGTTTTAGGTAGCTTGGTTAATGCACTTGAAAAATTATTTTGTCCTGCTCCTCATGGTGTTTGGGTTACATGTCCAGGAAGTGGAAGAATTGAGCTGCCCAGCAAACCATGCAAACTCAACTTGTTGAGTCAAATTCTAAGCCATTTTCACATATGAAAGTAGGATAAAAGAGTGCATGCACAGAGATAAAAGGTATATTGGACTGCAGTGGGAATCTAGTTAAACAATGCAAGAGTTCAAAATGACCAATATTAAGGTGCTGAGACAGATGACAGTCTCAACTCTGTACTGCCAGAAAGAAAAAGTAAAAGAATAAAATATAAAAAGGAACGAAGCAAAGAAAACAAAAACAATGTATGAATATGGCCACAAACTGTTTTTGAGTTTTGGAGAGCAGAGTGAGGTTACTGCTCCCAAATTAAACTCACCTGCCAGATTGACAATCTCTGCGGTCAAAGAATAATGTGACAGTTACAAAGTCACCTGATTCTCTGGGTCAAAACATGGAAGATGTGTGTTGCTCTCTGTTATTAGTGGTGAAGTTACACCTTCAGAAACTGAGTCACTTTTCTTTTTTTTTTAATTAAAAGCTAAGGACAACTTCACCCACACTATTCACAATGTGCAGCATTTTGGGTTGGGGTTGGGGGTGACACCAGACCTGGACAGAATATATTAGGATTATTATTTAAACCAAAACTAAAGTGACCAAAAAAACTGCACAAACTCAAGTATATTATCAGTATGAGACACATATTCATCTCCAGGTCAGGATTGCTGTAGCTGCAAGATTTGTATGGGACGAGTTCACAGACTGACCTGGGTGAAGGAGCGTTCCACCATGGTGCTGGCACACAGAACCTGAGACTGGGGCCCTGCTGTTGTTATGTCCTGCAGGTTCTGCTCCCGGATCTACAAACATTTGAAGTCATAAAAAAGAATGACAAACTTATCGCGCATCCATGTGCCTCAGGAGTCTCAGATGTTCTTTGTTTCACTAAAAGTAAAAAAAAGACAGTAGAAGGAGACAAACACAATACCTTATTCCTCATTTCCAGGACTTCTTTTGGGTTGGTGTTCATTGGGATGAACTGATTGGCTGCGGCAGACTGGCGGAGTCCGTCTTCCTTTGTCCACTGTAAACACCACATAAAATGTTTGTTTTTCCCAAACTAAAACCAGATACACTGAATGAGAGGAACAAAAATAGAATACAAAATACTGTGCAGGCTTCACAATACATGAATCATGCTGAACTGAAATGGACAAAGTTGGATGGCTGTAAAAGGGTTTGAATGTAAAAAGTGAACCAATGATGATGAGATTAATTTATAGTATTAATTTATGAATTTAGTAAAGGGTTGTTCTACAACATTACCTCTCTGATGTTTACCTATCAACCCATATTAGACTGCATTTTCCCAGTAATGTGGTGCCGTGGGACTTAAACACAGACCGGAGCAGCTCTCCTGACACATGATAGATGCGATTTTTTGCTGTTGCATTAAGCTTAAATGTCCTAAAAAAATGATACAAGTATACTGGAATTTTTTACATTTTGTTCCCATACATCCAGAAAAGTCAATGTTAAAACACCAGTAATTTGCAGATGATCCTGCAAGAGGCAGCTTGAAGTAATACGATGAGGAGTTGTGGTTTATGATTTTGTTTTAACACCGAGAGGAAATGCCGCTTTGAAAAGCCTCCCAATGGTTAGACGCCGTTTTTGGATTAATATTTCTGAAGTGATCAGTGACGACAGTTAAAAATGCAACGACTAAAGCCTAACAGTGTACTGAAAACCATTTGTCATCATCATTGATGTGCCATTTGATTAAGAAAACAAACAGGAGCACACTGAAGATCAACTGAAAACATCACAGAATGAGAAGAAAAAAAAAAAAAAAAAAAAGGTAAAAGGGGTGAGGGAGGGAGAAGTGAAGGGGGAGTGGCAAGAGAGATGGATGGCTGGGTGGGTGACAGATGATGAGGCTGGCTTACGAAGCGAGAGTGGCAGTGAGGGGTGAGCTGGCATCACCATAGTCATTTCCCAGGCTGATACACAACAACAAGGACGACAGAGATAAGAGAGAAACACACCCGAGGACACTTGCACACGTTGGGACAAAAGAAAAGCCACAACGCTACAAACTAAGACAAGAGTGTATCTTTCCTGCAGAGCATGAAACCCTTTAGCGTCTTGACAAAAAAAAATTACCCCATCTACTTTTCACAATGTTTTTGTAAACCTGGTAATGCTCAGCATGATTGGAGGAAAAAATAAAATAAATAAAGTTTGCACCCATTTCTTGCACTAAACTGAATGAGCAGCAAGTGAATGTACACATCAAATCTTCAGCTTTCATGCAAAACACTTTAACCTTTTAAACTAGGCATGTAATTCGCAGTGGAAAGCGTAAGCTCATGACTCTATTCCTGTGTTTACTTTAAGCTTGGCTAGTTAGCTGCCAAACCAGGGGCTAGATGAGGGAAGGTTTCTGGATGGAAGTAGCTGGGTTGGTTGAGTATGAGATGAACACATAAAAGCGATATACTCACTGAGAAAGAGTCTCACAACAAAACATTTCCTACTTTCCCAACAGGAGATAATTGATTCAAAAGTCAGGTCAAATTTCATGGCTTTTTTTTTTTGTTCCCAAACAAATCCACTCATGCAGGCCTTGAGGGGTTGAATACGATTTTCAGAAGAAAGTGAAACCAAAAAACATGAAAAAAAAAATAACAGAAACAGAAAAGTACAACTGGGAGCACTTGAAGTTGTTTGAGGAAAATGAAAATTAGAAAAACAGGCTGCATAACCCCCTTTGGGCAAATCAAAATTTGGCTTTTTCTTATACTAATTATTTTTATCTTATCAGATGTTTATCTGGTGTTAATTTAGTAAAATATTATCAAAGACATGCCAACACCTCCCTCATTCATACGGGCAATGTAAATCGTATTACTACGCTTAACAATATAGCCTCAAAACTCACTGTAGTTGCATTTTATCCTTTTTTGCTGAATCATCTTTGAGCAACAAAAGTTAACAAAGGCCTCAACATACAACTTCAACATACAAAGACAAAACTAAGAGTGTGTGTGTACTGCGGCGCAGCAAGCAAAAGTGTGGTTAGCAGCAACGTCACTGTCTTGCCACATTCACCTGCCCACTTGAGGATTCATGCCACACCCCTGCTGCTCGCTCCTCTGGGAAAAACATCAACACCAACAATGCATTTCACTACTACACATGCAGTGGGGCATGCTTTGGGCAGCTGGCCCGGCATCATGAAGCATTAGGAGACCAGACGGGAAAACTGAGCAAGGAGGGTCAACAAATCTTCACAGCTATGCTACTAAGTAATTAACAGACCAGAGTTAGCTGCACTGAAATGTGCGTTAATAGGACAACTGAAATTACACTGACTGAGCCTAAAAAAAAAAGCCCAAAAGTAGTGAAAAGCAGGATTATACCAACTTCCACTTTTAGCCTAGCACTTACAGTTTCAGCTTTGAACTATACTTTTACTGCTCACTGTCCCCAGAACCTAAGGATGCCGACCACCTGCCCGTGTCCACCAACAAGGTAGCTGTAAAATCTTTACTATGAACAATAAGGTAGGCACAGACCAAGCAGTTGGTTATACAGCTTGGCACGCAGACACCAGACGAGAGAGACTGCAGCAAGGGTTTGACGTGATCGTGTGTTATGTTCGTCCACACCTTAGGCTTCGACTTGGGGCTGCTGCCGTCGGGCCCATCCTCGCAGGGCTCATCAGGCCGGCCGCCGGCATTGAGCCAGCGGGTCTTGTCACGCTGGCCGCGCTGGAAGCTCTGTTTCATTGGGGAGCGAGCACCTGAGTCACTGTCCTCCCCGTATGAGTAACCACCATGGGTGGAGGGAGCAATCTCCACTTCACTGTGCTTTTTAGCTTTGTCTCGCAATGCTGGGCAGCGGTAAGGGTAGCCCGTCCTATAGCCCTGTGAAACAGGAAGACAAACATAAAACAGGGGTTAACAAATAGTTAATACACCAACTGTATATCAATGTTTTAAAAAAAAAAAAAAGTTTACTTTTTAAGAAGCTACTTTTAAGTAAACACTATGTAACTAGGACTATGTTTTAAAAGACGAAATAATACATTCTTCTTCTCTTAAACAAAACATTCATTTATCAGCAATAGAACACAGCGTTGTTTAAATCCATCCATACATTCTGGTCTGGTATGACCAATAGCTTATGGTGGCTAATGTTAGCAAACTTTAGATAGACTGCTGTGTAACTGACATCAGTTTTACCACTATGCCATATAGTCCATTGTGGTCGATGTAGAGGGAAAACCTACAGTGTTGTTACGGATTAGAGAAGTGGGTAGTAATTCATCCAGTAGCCAGGGTTCCAGAAATTAAGGGACAGTTTATCCAAAATAAAAACAAATAAATATTTCAAAGAATGAAGAACTCCCACTCCACAGCAAACGTTTCCCCCTTCTTTTTGTACTTACCAAGTTGTCGAGCATTCTCATGAGAGCCTCAAACTCCTGCTCCCCGACTAGCCACTTAGGGTATGTAGAAGGCCTGTCAATGGCTGGCTCCGGGACCCGTGGGCGGGACTTGTATTTCGTTGGGTCCAGCAACACCAGATTATCTGGCCCTCCAGCGCTGGCCAGTGTTCGCACCTGAAAGAAATTGGGAGGGATACCGACAGACAAACCACAGACAGATCCAGAATACAGAAAGAAAATAAAATGGGCACACACAAACACGCATACAGACGTCAAGATGAAGAAAGATGAACACATAAAAATGTAGAGAGACAAGGGAGACAAAGACAATTGTTATGACAAATGCAGACAAACATATGGTGCCAAATACAACAACCAAAATGAAAACAAATGGTTCTATACATCATATCACAATAAAAGCAAATCATTTTGACATAAA
Organism: Percina caprodes; assembly: GCA_013375575.1. Classification (NCBI taxonomy): domain Eukaryota; kingdom Metazoa; phylum Chordata; class Actinopteri; order Perciformes; family Percidae; genus Percina; species Percina caprodes. The sequence goes on along the minus strand of JABXJD010001306.1, from coordinate 88,039 downwards.
CATCAATGCGCTAAATGCAATTTCCAAGTGATATTTCAGAGGGAGTGTCCTTTACAGAGTTCAGCGTGCATCCTACCTGGATCTCACAGGCAGTGACCAGATTGTGGATGTAATAGAAAGCTTCCTCCACTGTTTCGCCTACAGACACCAAGCCATGGTTCCTCAGAATGAGCACCTGGGGGAAGAGAGGAATTTAAAAAAAAAAAAAAAAAAGAACTGTCTCATGTGTTTCAGAAGTAACAAAATTAGAATTTAGTTTTTTTTTTTATGAAACTATTACATTTCAAATTGACATTTGCACAGCTGCTGCAGAAGCAATATTGATCTTGTTGGTTATTTTCACATACAGACATACAGTCTGCGGTTACCTTGCTGTTAGGCCCAAGGTTCCTCTGTATGAGGGTACTTTCTTCCTCATCAACCAGTATGCCTTGGTAGTCATGATAGGCCACCTCACCCAGGGACAGTGCCTCAGGTGAGATGGGCAACAGGCCACATTTCATGGCGGACACCTGCCATCAAACAGACGCCAACAAATGACATCAGACTTGGTGTTCATATTGGGTATATTCATTTGTATGTGTCGTCCCTTACCGCACCACCCGCGGATGTGTGTATGTGTACGATACACTTGACATCGGGCCGTGCAGCGTAGATGGCAGAGTGGAGAGTGAAGCCGGCCTGGTTGACCCCGAGATTGGTGCTTCCCCGGTCAACTATCTCACCTTGAAAGTTTATCTTCACCTAGACAGCAGCACAGACAACAAGACGTTACTCAAAGCAATAGGTTTAAGTTGAATGACTTAAGAATCTCACTTATCACAACATATTTTAAATCACATGAGAAGTACACCAATAGTCACAGATATCACTGATAGAAAAGTAGAAAAACTATAAAACAAGAGATGCAGTTCTAATCAGAACAGATTCTCACCAGACTGGAAGCGGTGACTTCACTGTACAGGAGCCCAAAAGGTATAATTAGGAAACGCTCCTGGTCTGAGTTCACCCTGACCTAAAGGACCAGTTGACAGTCACATTAGATCACAGTGTTACTTTAAATGTTCATTTCACTTACAAACACCAAAGCATACCCTCTTAGAATATATCAAACTTACAATTCAGATAATCTACCCAAAAAGCATTGAACATGTACAATTTGGCCAATATTTGTTGAATATGTACATATATTTGTTTACATTTTGGCAAAATAACCCCATTAAAAAAAAAAAAAAAAGCTAAATTAGCTAGCTCCTGTTTGCTATGTACCCATGAATTAAGTCATGTTAATAAATTAACCATTTAATTATTAAGCAACATTATGAATTTTGACTGATTAACACTATCAATAAAACAGGTAAAAACAATATTAAAAAATACAATATAAAAATTGAAGCTCATGTATCAACAACAAGACTCCAGATCTAGAATGAGAAATATTCTATTGATATGCTACAGACAGCTAAACTCTCAGCACAATTCCATTGTTTTCACAAGAAACAAGAACTAAAATCTTAATTTGCTAATTTTAAGCTCTTTTTCTGCTATTTCGTGGCTCTCTGTTTAACGCCGATCACAGCGGATGGCTACATGACACACACCACTATATGAGGACTAGCGGGTTAAATCGGCCGTCCATGCGGACACACAGCTACAACCTCGCAGGTGGATGCGGTGGAAACAGACTCGGACATACATTCCTCCGACAGATGCAGACTTGTGTCGGTCGCATGAATGCACAAGCGGTCGCATCAAAGTGGAAGCTTGTGCCCACGACATCCATCCACGTCCTTGTGGCTGCGTGACCGGTACAAGTCCAAAGCTGGCCATGGACACGGAACGCAGGCCCGAGCTTCCCGGACAGGTTAACAAAGAATCGTTGCCTGCTTGTCGTAACAGTTAATGAGCCGTTAATATTGGTCAGCTATGGATCTGAATTTTTTTTTTTTTTTTTTTAATCCCTACTATGAATCACAGGATTTTTACTTTTAAATGTGATAATTTTCAGGCAAGTTCTTTTGTGGAACGGATTAAGATTAACATGCTAAATATATCTTAATGAACTGCTGAAAGACAAATTCAGTCAACACTTTCAGTTATATTAAGAAAGAATCCCATCTTACTGTGATGTGGTTGTAGATGAGCTCGGACCAGCCAAACAAGTCAGCGAGCCGATAAAAGGCAGCCAGCTTGCAGCGGAGCAACTTCTCGTCCTTGTCATAGGAAATAGAGTCTGAGCCACGCAGATCATTCACTGGAGTCACCATACCCAAACCTGAGTGGAGAGGACAGGGTTTGCTTACATGAAAGAGAAATGATGATAATAATAATAAAAAATGTATCAAATATAGTGCTCTGTACGGAACAAAAACAACAACCATTCCTGATTCCTTGCTAGAGGGAAAGAAAATAATCTCAGTTACAGATGATAGCAATTAGATGGAGTCTGAATCCAACTGGACTCTTTGTCCAATAATTAACTTTGGCTTATGCTGCATTACTCATTGTGAGCACAGACATAGCAAAGCTGAGGTCAAAAAGTCACACACACTCATTCCCTTCTCTGCTTACTCATGTTGAGTGCCGCCATGCCTCCCTGAGGTGCAGCGGGATACATGGAAGGCATGCTGGTGGTCATAAAGTCTGCGATCTGCTGCAGAGCCAACAGGCTAGTGGGTGTCTTCCCCTTCTTCAGCTGATCCTGGATCATTGTCTCCAGCTCGTCGCAGAATGCCTGCCGGTCATCAATGAAGTCAACAACAACAACAAAAACAAAAAATGTAAGGGCAAAACCAAACAAACACATATGGGCACAATGACCCTAAAACAAAGAAGGCATGTTCGAGATCAAGAGGCTGCGGAACTTTAGAACCAACTTCCATATTTGGTAAATTAAATAAGTACCCTGAACTTGCTTGAGACAGATTAGTGTGCTTAGGTTACTTGAAGTAACATGAACTTAAATGTATGCTTTTTTAACAGACACGGCATAATGACAGAGGGGCAGGTAATCACACAAGTACACACATTAGCCAAACATCCACTCCATTTCCAGTTTATTATTAGGTACACCTAGCACAAATCAATGCAGTCTAATACAACAGTACTACAATGAATCATACTTTCACAAAAAGGTTAGAATGTTTTTGTTGTTTTAATGTTTTAAAGAGGTTTTGATTAACTATGGGCAGATTGGAGGCTGCAGTGTGACATAACAGAAACACTTGTTTTATGCAATACTGTTGAACAGGACTGTTGTATTAGACTGCATTAGATATACAGCTAGGGAAACTAATAAATAGGCAACTGAGTGTAATTCGCATACAATTCATATTCACAGTACACAAGGTTGAGATACAGAGAAAACACTCACCTGACCCTAACAAAGTAAAATCTAGACACCACTCTAGGCTCTTTATTTCCAGGACTTTAATACATCAGTGCTTCTCACACATACAATAAGCAGTGCAGTTCTCTGTCAGCTGGTCACACACACACACACACACACTCGGGGAATAATCCTGATCCACCATGTGACGTTGAGAAGGCTGCTGTCTTTACACTAAAAAGAGCCTTTTCAAATTTCACCATGCTGGTAATGACAGTGTGACCACAGTATTTTTGTCAGTTGACAAATCTAGTGTACGCTCCTGAATCTCAATGTATCGAATAGGTCTGCTCCACTGACCGGGCTCTGTAGTATCATGGAGACCCTCTTCCTCTGCTCCATCATGTTGAAGTCCTGCCGCAGGTCGGGTGCCATGTTTCTCTCCCTCTGGTACTCTGGGCTGCTCTCATCTACCCGGTCGAAGTACCGCTCCTTGTGTGGGGCTGTGGTGGGAGGGGGGGCCGTCACCACACCGGCACCTGAGTTGCCGTTCATCCTGGGGCTGGCCTCCTGTAGGAGGGAGTAATAGAGATAATGTTTGAACTGGTTTTCAAGGCCAATACAGATTATTACTTAATGAACCCGATAACCAATATTTGGAACCAATATGCATTTACACTGAAATGGAAATCTTTAAGTCAAATTAAAGATTTTGGAATGTTACAAACTCAAAACTTTTATTTTTAATGCTTTAAGCAATGTTTTAATAAATTTGAAACTTTCAGCATAATACACAGTAAAAGACAGTCAGATAGTGTTGTGGGTGGGACATTAACTCAGACAGTGGTGAGTGAAACTGAAGCAGAGGGACAGATACAGAGCTATAGCGGAGCCAAAGTAGCGCACTTTTAATTAACTTTATCGGTAATCAGGGAAATAAACCGTTGATAGAAATAATCTGCAAAATTCACCAAAATAGGCCTGATAATCGCCTAGATTCAGTCTACTCCTAAAACATTAAATAAATTAGGATTAAAACAGATGATTAATATCTACTATTAAATTACCAACTGTTTGCTTCAGTCTTCATTCATAATTATAAACTTTTTTTCCTTAAATGTGTAGTATAAATTAAAAGAAAAATCAAACAGGAGGAAGTAAGATGCTGACAGAGGGATCACCAGTCATTTGACCAGAAAAATCAATCATACACAGACCACACTCTGCCCTACTTCCTGTCACGATCATGTGAACACTCTTCCCAGCTGAGATGGTTTTCATTGATTTCCACAATGTGTTTCCTGGAATCACAACACCACTCAACTGTCAAGGCTGGGCAAAGGAAAGCAAAACTGGAAATAGAGCCAAATGTATTGTAGCAATCAGTTTGAGAAATAATTATCACTCCGGAATATACACTTCAGAATAGAGGTTGACAATTTTTTCGGAACTCCCACGGATCACGTGATTCCCGCGGGAGCGGCGAGAGTAGGAAGGAGTCGGAAGATTTGCAAGGCATTTTTATAAATATGAAACTACACAGTGTCATTATTGAATCATAGAGACAAGGGGAAGTTAGGGCTATAGGCCTATGTGTGTGGTTAACTCAGCTGCAACATGCAGCAATAGATTGCTACTTTTGGTTGGTCTGAATTCCTGTCAGGTCTACCCGGCAAAACTCAAACGCCACCCTGGGGAAACTAAGTGGCGTGATACCTGACTGTTTAAAAGTGTGTAGCTTAATACTAGTTAGGTAGCAGACAGATGAGTCAAGTCCATTTATGACAAGGATGGAATAAGATGTGGAAAAAAAGGTGCAAACAACAACAATGCAGGATACTATTTTAAAAATCAGCGACAGAGGAGACAACAAATAGAAGGTAAGATACTAATCCAGTCTCTCCAGTCTGATAGCTTGACAACGTAAGGAACGAAACGGGAGAGGGATGGGATTCTTTCTCTGGATTTTGTAGGACAGGATTTTTTTGGGGGTGTAGTCACGTGATAGGGACATGCCCAGAGTATTTTGGTGGGCTCAGGATGGAATGGGAGTGACAATTGATTCTTGTGTCACCCACTACTTCAGAACCAATATCCAACTTTTATCTTAAAAATTAAAATGTGTCCCCTTCAACTGACAACAACAGGGAGGGATTTAGAGACATAAAAAGATTGGAGAGACAGCTTTCCTATAGATCCATGTCCATCCAGCCGGCTTGGTGTATGTGTGGATAAATAGTCACTGCCTGTCTGTCACGGAACAGACTACTCAAGCTCCGGCTCTAAAGGAGGTGAACCCAGTTATGAGCACAGCAAAATGTGTGTGTGCGCAAGCATGCATGGGTAATGTGGGGTTGCTCTGGCAGAAACTGATGCAGCCCATTATTCGGCTGGGCATCAATACAAATGTTCAGCCAAAACTACCATGACGACTGCAGACCAAACCCGAAGCATCCAGTATCACACAGAGCTGGCAGGGCTGGCCACTTTTATTGGTGTACTGAGATTTTCCACATCAAAGCCAACATTTTTACACACATCTTAGGTAAACTGCTCAAAACAAGTGTTTAACCAGTTTGGCTTATTCTAGGCCAACAATGTTTGGTCCATTTTCACCTCATAAAAACACATTAAAAAGGAGGGTAAAATTACATAATCACAACATAACATTGTAGAAAGAAAAACATAAAAAAGGGTTTAAAGCTGACTGTGTAACATGTTTTTTAGGATCAATTTACAACAACACTTGAGACTTGAACCACAGATAAAACCTAAAAACTGCACTCTGCCTTTAGTAAAATGATAATATGAAGTGAAAACAAAGTATTATATAAAAAAAGGAGTTATTTCCACATATACCATGTGTTAATAATTACCTTTAAATAAACAGAATTCACAAGAAGAAAAGTCCATGCTAACTCATTAAAAAGTGCTGTAGAATTTAGCCAAAAACTTTGAACACCGACAACTTCTCAGTCCCTCCCCCCCTTTCTGCTAAAGCCCAAATAGTCTCTAAGCCCCTCCCCCCACAAGGAAGAATAAATGTGTGTTCCTAAGCAGTGATTTACATGCAGTTAAGGGTGTTACACAGTAGCTGCAGCCAAGCTGGAGTGCGCAAATGTGGCGTCATGAGAGCGCTGTAACAGTGTATCCTCGCACGTGGTGGTCGTGACACAGGCTGCAGTCTTCTCCTGAGCAGAGGTGGCGCTAAAGCTACAGATTTTGCTATTTCCATGTACTAGAAGAAGAACTGGCAGCAGCACTGACATCAATGCTTCAATTTGATTCAATTACCTACTTCGTCGGATCAAGCCTTTCATTCACCATAAAAGAACTCCTCTTAACCCAGTAAGTTTACAAGAGAGACGCGCAGTCACTCAGATTCCTGGCAAAAAAATAGAGTGGTGCGTGTCCAGAGGGCGTCCACCACGGCGACTGTAAAACTGCCATTAGACGCCCCCCCCGGCCTTGATTGGTGAATCTGAACAAGGAGCGGTGGATTTTGCCAATCGCACTGCAGGCTGTAGGTGGTGCCAGAGAAGCCAGATTTTTTTAAATGACATGCTTCATGTAGTACTACTCAAATACGACAGAAAGTTTCAGAATCTTACATCTTTAATTCCAGTAGACTCAAAAGCTTAGATGGTAGTAACAACTACTTTGCTAAGCTAGGCTAGTTACCGTTTAGTGGGCTGGTTTAACACTTATTTATAATGTATATCAGATTTATAACAAACTAAAGTATCAGAATGTTAATTCATCATCACTGGTGCCTGTTGGCTTGTTATTTTCTCTCATTCTTCAGCACTGGAACAAAGCTACCATGCTGTACCAAAACAAATACAACACTGTTGTGTGGCAATAATACTATCTTTATGGCTGCTTTTATTATTAGGTTAATGACAACACTGCAGTCTCTGCAGCCCTTCCAAGACTGGCTTGTTTACAGGAGATGGACTAAATGCTACTAGACTGCTAGTCTGATCTCATTCCCTTTGCTCTGGCGTGTTTAATGCTGCGTTTGCTGTCTGTTGTTCATGTTGGTGTTTATTGCTAGCGGCAACGATGGTAATCAAACATGTCTGCTGACAATGGGACCACCACAAAAAAAAAAAAAAAAGACATTTGTGCTGCTGTCTTTTTTTTTTCCCCTTTTAGAGACTAGAATATACTTGTTTAGAAATCCACTTTTACCCCTAAAACCCAGAATTTAGGCTCGTTATCCATTCTAATCTTGCTCACAATGACCCATCTCTCTATGCACTAAAGCACTGCAGGAATTGTGTAATAGGATCCTTTGGATTGTCTTGAGGCTGCCACTGGTCCAACATTGCAGTGCACAGCCACAAAATCTGCTAACGTCTGCAAATACATGATGAATGAACCATAAGTCTCGATGAAACTGCATGACAAAGAGAAAGCAAAATATGAGAAGCAGGAGCAAGGAGGAAAATATCAGATGATATGCAAAAAAACTTGTCTGTGGCGTTCATATTTCCTTGGGTATTCTGCTCTTTGTCAGCATAATCACCTTGATGTCAGAGTAAACAGAGTAAGAAGAGGGTAAAAGGGAATACAGGCCATATTATGCATTAACAAATGAGTAATGGAGTTAAATCAGGTTGCTTCCACTGCCATCTCACAGAGCATTTCTTTGAATTAAGTAATTTCACACTGCACTCTGCCCTCCCCCAAATGTTAACTGAATCCAGCTGTGCAATAGTAGACACCATTCCAACAGTAAATTATGTCCAGTTCCTTAGCTGATTTCTTGGACAATTTAACATTCGTCGTGGATGCAGGAAGCTTTCACTATCTATGCACGATGTTGTCATCTCACAACCACAGGAACCCCCGGCTCGCCAGACCCCCTACTTCTCATCTCTACTCAGATATATAGGTGCAGGGGGGCTCGGCTAGCCTCCACTGCTGTTAAGAGTGCAATTGCTATGGAAACCAAAACACATTACCATGGAAACACGGGACAGCTTTTAAAGATTGCCATTATGTAACAGCTGTATGCCGCCAACATCATGCTGCAAGTCAGTCGGTGTCACAAGGCGCACAACTTCAAACTAATGTGCTACTCATTTTACGTTAGATTTAAAACATGTCAGGGACTCGAGAAATGAGAAACATACACCGACTTAATAGTATTTGTTTTAGATTAAAGGACCAAGTCAAGTTTGGAATCAAATACTATATTTTTATGGAGCACTTTTAATCAATTAATTAATAAAATAATATTTCAAGGTTACAAACATGATTTTTACTCATATTTCATGAAATGAGACTAAGATATTTTACAGTTCTCTAAATGCATTTGTTTAGTATCAAGCTATAACTGAAAACTCAGAAGCGCTGGTCATTGTGCATCGGGGAAGGGTTGAGTCAGTGTCATACCATGATGGGAAAAATCATGACAACCAGAAAGTGTTCATCTCTTGCACCTGAACCTTCTTTAAGAGAGGAATAACGACATAAATAAATAAATAAATGCAGGAATGGTACAAATGGCCCATCTCCCTAAAAGGCAGATTCACCCATGCTTCCATAAACACAGCCATTAAATAATCTGTATTGGAAAGTACCCTGTACTCATTGAGTGGAACCATGGGTGTGCCTAAATGTGCAACTCATGCATCATCCTCCAAATGTTGGGGAATTTATAGCAACCCTGGAAATAAGTATCTGGTCCTGGCACTGTATTTTCCAGCCTGACAGCACTCTGTGCCCTGCAGGTTTAAACAACAAAAAAGGGCATAAGAGCTTCTCCAAAAGCAGAAAAAAATAGATTATGTTAATGAGCTGTAGATAGAAAGACCTGCTATGGGCCAGCTCTGGCTGATGGCAAGCATTAGAATCTCTTGTCTCTGACCAGAGTATGAGCTAAATGAATGCTGCTATAGAGTGCCAGCTAGGACTTTAAGATACTGACAGTTGTCTGTTTACAGAGGTAAACAGCTTGTGCACATCAAAAGCTGCTATTGCTGCCTATATTTCACTGTGAAAAACCCTTGGGCTGAATGTATCCAAGAGTTTTCTTGTCTCCAAGCAACAGGAAAAATGTGACAATGAATCACATTCATACAGTACAATATATGCCATCTGTCTTTGAGTGAGCCCTTTGGATTTGTCATAAGATAGATAGATCGATCTATGTGTGTTGGTGGCCACAGACTGGGGCTGCACAATATAAGGAAAATATCGAATTGCAATTATTTTGACTCATATTCCGATGCAATATGTTTCACAATATTGAAGGGAATGCTCATGTTTGTATTATTCTCATTTCCATTGACTAATATTAAATGAAAATGATTATAGTGTGATTTTTTGCGAGGATATGTACCTAACAAAAGATGTTTGATTAAGGTTTGTAATTAAAGTGTAGTTAACTTTGTAGACGTTAACTACAGTTTGATACCCGACACATTTTCTTAGGTTTCTAAACAAACTAATACAAGTCAATCCTGCTAATCAATTTGCAGCATTTCCCACAAAGGCTGAATAAATTCAAATATTAAAAAAGGTGGTCCAAGATGTCCAGTGATGTTTTTAACGGATGTTTTTTTTTTTTTTTTTTTACAGTGTGTTCTGGGGACAGGCAGCTTGCGAATAGTGAGATGTTTGCTTGACAACAAATTTTCTAGCTTCAAAAAACGCGTGATTTAGATTAAAGCACCTTTAAGAGATGTCTGATAGTTGACACATTTACACATCATTTTACGATACGCATCATCATATCGCTCAACCGTAGTAGAAAAATCAACGTCCTCAGGCAAAAAGCCTCCTTACTTCGAAACCCATAACTTTTGTGCTGCTAACCACAACAGTGTAGACTGGCAAAGGAAAATGAAACAAGCAATTTAATTCCCTCTAGATTGACAAACAGATGTTTTGAAGTTACAATGACACCACTAAATACAGGTGTTTTCATTCTCCACAGAGGCTTTGTCAGCTTTAATGCGCTGGGTTTAGGCCTACATTGTGCATATTTAAATTTTATCATAACTCCTTTTTTGAGAGACGGAAGCAGGCACTTAAAAATTTTTTTTCCCATACTAAGCTCTTTGAAAAGAGAAAGCAATAAGATCCATTTAGCTTGTTCCAAAAGTATGCCAATCAAGCCATCAGCAGTGAAAAGATTATTATGGTGTGAAAAAAAGATGGCCTCAAAGTCATGCTGGTCTTTCTGTAACAGTTTTAGTGTGTGTGCGTGTGTGTACACAGTTGGTGTTTCAAGCAGTTTTTAGACGTGAGAAGCACTCGGACAAGGCTCTTTATATCTCTAAGCTGGATGCCTGTCATTACTGGGGATGAAGAATCCACCAACATCTGTTCTCTAGTGTGCGCGCATGTGTGTGTGTGTGTGTGTGTGTGTGTGTGTGTGTATGTTTTACAGGCCCCTACTACTACTAAACTTGTAGGAATGCCTTAGGTGTCATTTTACCACTGCCCCATGTATGGTTTGTGAACCAGAAAGTAATTGACTACACATAGAAGTTACAGCATTATGTAAACATGAGCCAACAGCAGACATACTAAAATACAGTACATGAGAAGGAAACAATAAAATATGTATATTACTGACGTCTTTGCTCAAATCACATCACTGAAGGAAAAGAAATTAGGTCTTGCAACATTACTTATAATACTCTGCTTCAACTTGAGCCATTATCTTTATCGTCATAAATATCATACCACGCTGCATGCAAAAATAATGGCATTTAAATTTCTCTCTTTTTTAAATCATGGTATACATCGGTGTGCTCTTAGCACAAGCAGAGGAATTTTGGCCAAATTGTATTTCCTGTCTGACAAAAGGAGAAACGTTAAATATGTGAGTTGTATAAATTATTGTACAGTCGTGCACAACCAAAGCTTATGGTTTCACCTAATAAATCGTCTTTTGGAGATATTTTAATGAAACACTGTGCCGGAGGTTCCTCTTTGAAGTCAGGTGGACTGCTAAAAGATTATAGTTCATTGTCATCTACTCACCCACTAGATTACATTAAGTCTTTAGCCATTTTCCAGTATGCAATTATATCACACGGTGCAGATTCTAGGTATCTGTGCTTCCTGCCAAAAGAGGAATTTTTGAAAATTGAAAGGCAACTATAATGTATATTGTTATAATAGCAATGCAGTAAATAACTAACTGTAAAAAGGGGGTCACTTGTATAACCCTAGAGAGAATTAACCCTCAGAATCTGCAACCCACTTCAGTTTTACTGAGCTTTATAATCACTTTCAGCTCATTGTTTAGCTGTCCGACCAGATCTTTTCTGTTTTAGTTTACCATCGATACCATAGCGTTGTTTTTTTTATAAATGTACTGTATGTAAGCCTCCCAAACACTGGGAAAGGTATTATCTGCTGCAGACCACCAAGGCCATGCCAGACTGTTGTGTTAGAGTGTGAGTACAGTACGGTTTATCTGGCTGTCACATTCATATGGGACAGAGTGGTGGAAGATTGCTCTCTGAAACAACACACCCCTCCCTGTACAGTTTCCTTAGACCACACTTTGGGCTGTACTGTCATAATTTGCATCTGTGCAGAATTCTGCCTGGTTAAATATTTGACCCAAACATAGATACCTATATTGACTCGACCTTTAGTGGCCTCTGTGGTGTGAATTAAAATTTAAATGACTGTGTACGCATCTCAAACTTAAAAAAGTAAAAATCTGGCTAAGTGATCACATATGGGGCGGAAGGAAGGAAATAGTGAAATAGTGAAATAGAGAGAATGGACTTGAAATGAGGAACACATTTTCAGCTGCTCTGCAGTCAAGGGTGTGGGCGTGGGGAGTGGGAGTAAAACAAACACTCTGTATCTAAAGTGAGTGTCTATGTATATGTGTAGTAATGTGTGTTGAGGGTGGTAACATTAAGCCAGACTGACAAAGCTAAGCTCCCTCCTTTGGGAATTTCTCTCATTCTAACAGAATTACCAAATCCAGGGAGTTACCGTCCCTTAACACTCACATTTTATCAGGCAGTTTGGGTTTGCCGATCCTCATACAGTATGAGGGGGAAGGGACTGTACAAAGAAGTCAGACACTGCAGCAGCTTGGTGGCTATATTCTCCAGTTTGGAGCTAAAAACAACCTGCTAACTTAACAGGGCACATTAAACCTTTACAAAATCTCAACTTATTATCGCCTGTCAAACCTCCAACTGCAACTATGAATTATTATTCATCAAATATTCCTTCAGACTACTCTTATTGATCTTTAAGTGCACAAAATGTCAGCAAATTCTCAAATTCATTGAATATGCTTGAAGTGGCGAACATTTGTGTTAACACACTTATCAATTAAGGAACCACAAATGGCCTATAGTTTTATTGCAATTTACACTACTATTGTACAATGTATTACCATGCACTGCCATTGTATACTGTATATTTGATGTGGTTACTTTATATGTTGTGTTAATGCAAGTCACTTATAGTGATTTGACTTGGCAACTACAACACAATGCCACACTGGGATTAATAAAGTACTTTATCTGATTCAGTGTGGCATAGAGTTTCCTCTTGTACTGTGAAATGACAGGTGATGGGCATTCAATCAAGACATTATTGTGCCATTATGTATTATTATGCAGGACATGGTGCCATCTGAATAACAGGAAGCTGCTCCATCACGACACAACTAAATATCCTTCGGCTCCAAACACGCCCAGACTGGAACCAGACCTACCCAGTGAAGAGACACACTTACATTAGGATAGGCATCGAACCGAGCAGTCCATATTAAATAGCTCAAGTATCTGTGAGCATGTGAAATGCAAAATAATGCTACCACAGGCCTGCTCGTGCAGCAGGCTAACGACACACACCAGGCACAAGTGTGTTTCCCTGGGTTGTTGTTGTTGTTCAACGCAGGAAACCGTCCAAGTTCAGGCGCATTCATTTAATAACACTAAAACGCAGAAATCCTCGTTTTACGGTGTGAAAACGTACACTGCCGCCTCTCTGCAGACTGCACCGAGCAACATATTAGCAAAACAGTGAGAGCGCGCCACACTGGAACAAAACGAGACTGTGGAACAAACGTTAAAAAACACACATGGATCATGTCGTACCGGACAAACCGCTGAAATGGAAACATGGTTCAAAATGGTTCTGAGCTTACCCTCTCTTTGATGAAGTGATGCAATATACAAACAGTGTTCGGTGAAAACAAGACGGTGGGTTTCACTATCTTTATCCCTTACCCTGGTGATCTCAGAGTGGGTTTATATCTCTCCACTCGTCGTTCCTGCGTCGCTCCGCCCAGCCACCATCATCCCATTTGGGTGCGGCAAACTGGTTAATCTGTGGCTCGCTACTGGACATCCGGAGGCACGTGACAGCACCGGGGAAAGTGGTTGGAGTACGAGCATTTTGCCCGCCCCACCACATCCATGCGCCCCATAGAAAGGGGCTTTGGATTTCTTTCACTGTCTATGGTACAAATATCATAAATACCATACATCCATGTTTTTTATTTTACTGCTAATGCTAACTACCTATGAAGCTAATAAGAGATAGCCTAACTGTCCTATTGGTGGTCAGTGGTAGTACTGTAGGCCTACTTATGTACAATTTTAATTGTACTTTACTTGAGTATTCACATTGTATGCTACTCTACTTTAAGCCTACGTGTAATATATAATATAATATTTATATTTATATTTTACTCTGTACTGTAGGCTACTAGGCCTACATAGGCTATTTGATATTTTTAGATTAAAATTACACATTAAAACATGTGATTAATGCCATAGAAGAACAAAGAGTTCACAATTGTATGTCTATATACTCCTAAACCCTGTATTTTATATTCAAGCTGTTGCATATAATTTAACATTTAAAGGTCCCATGGCATGAAAATGTCACTTTATGAGTTTTTTTTAACATTAATGTGCGTCCCCCTCAGCCTGCCTATGGTCCCCCAGTGGCTAGAAATGGTGATAGGTGTAAACCGAGCCCTGGGTATCCTGCTCTGCGTTTAAGAAAATTAAAGCTCAGATGGGCCGATCTGGAATTTTGCCCCTTATGAGGTCATAAGGAGCAAGGTTACCTCCCCTTTCTCTGCTTTGCCTGCCCAGAGAATTTGGGCCACCAATGACAGAGAGACATCGTGGCTTTCAAACGAGAAAAGTGGCTGTTGGTCAAGGCCACACCCCCAGTCTTCACCTTGACACTGCTTTTTAGATCACAACATTTTTCCTCCATCTGCTTGTTCCTTTGCTGCACCATACTAACTACACGCTAAGCATATGCTGTATACATTTTGTTGACAAAATATTTTCAAGCTTTAGCAACTCACAATAAAACATTACAAGCTTTCAAAAAAAACAAGATCAAATTAAAGTTTAAAATTGTATGTGCTCAGCTACATAGAGCCAAAATGAGTTTCATCATTGCTTTATGAAGTTAGACTTATGATGGAAATAATAGCCCATTGAATTGAACAGCCTGAGATTGCCAGAAGACTTGTTTTTTTCATAAAGATTATTTTTTGGGTTTTTCTGCCTTTAATTTTTGATAGGACAGCTAGGTGAGAAAGAGTGGGAAGACATGCAGGAAATCATTAAAGGTCTGATTCAAACCCTGAACCTCTACGTTGAGACATAAACCTCTCAGTACATGTGCGCCTGCTCTACCATTGAGCCAATCTGGCCATGCCAGGAGACATTTTAATGTATAGGCCTACACCTCCTGTATTGATGCAGCACTTAGTAATCACCTCGGCTCAGTTATGGCATGTGAGCTGGCTGGATAGATAGCTTGACGTACTAGGACATGCGACGGAACATATTACCTTTTGAGGATCTCACTGATCTTGCATTGTGATCAAAGCTGTAAGGTTGACAAACACATTGCTGCTGATAAAGTTACACTTTTTGGGAACTGTTTTAGAACTATGGTAGGCTACTGTGGTAAAGTTGTGGTTTCATTCCATAACTTAAAACATCCATTCTTTGAAAGATGACACAAAATAGTCAATTCCATATTGACTTGAATAGAGTAGGCCTACTTGGGCTCGGGAGATGTTGATGGAGGTGGGGGGGGGGGCTACACAATAATTTAGTCCTCACCTCGAGGTGGCCGCTAGGGGGCGCAGTTAATTGGTTTGTTGGAGATGTGAGGCGGGATTTCCGGTGAAAACATTACAAAAATAACACCTCCATGATGTCTGATGGAACATTTTAAATATACAGTATGTTGCTGAAGCACACACTGACAAAGCCTGGCCTAACATACTGTGTGTGTATATATATATATATATATATATATATATATATATATATATATATATATATATATATATATATATATATATATATATATATATATATATATATATATATATATATATATACGTACATTATACGTATATTATACGTCCCTATATTAACACATAGGGACACCCGGCACCAAGGACACAAACAGGGTTTGTGCCATGGTTCTGTGCACGCGAAGGAAACTGCAATGTGAGCGCGAAGGGCAACGATTCATGCATTATTAGGATGACATATATAATATTTTCCACTAGATGGTGCTGCTTTTCCACACTGGTGTTAGTTAACCTGTAATGCATTTCTTTAGGTCAAGATTACACTATTATTGGATTAGGGAAATGTGTGAATTATGTTAAGCATAGGATAACAAAATATATAACAAAAAAAGTATAACAAAATATGCCATTGCATTTACTCAAGTGAGAAAGCAAGGTGAACCAAACTTTTGTATGTTTGTCCCCAGGAATTATTTCTATTTCATAGAATTTAAGATGGTTGACCATCTTAGCAGGTAAAAAACAAAAACAAAAGTAATTACTTTTGCAAATTCCTTTCTTGTCTTTTTTGTGATATTACTCTTTGTTACACTTCTTCAATGATTCAAACAGGGAAGTCCTTTTTGTGAATATTTGATAGTTAGCCAAATAATCACTGAGCAACATTACGCCATTGTTTTGGTGTACGGTAACTGTACTGACACATTTAACCTCTGTTTATTGATGTAAGACCTCCTTTGGAAAGTATATCAGCATTAAAAGTTGCTGCATAATATAACGTAAGTTTTGCAGACTCTAGTATTATTAAAAGTCATATAGGAGGTAATGTTTCATTTCAAACTCCTGAGTTAACTGTATTTACCTTTGATATGAGTGACCCTGACTACTGACTCTTATGGTGTCTATCCTGTCTCGTACCAGTCGACACACATGCAGTCCACTCTTAACTGATCTCAGACCAGCGCAGGCCCTTCCAATTGTGAATCATTGTGGTCTGCCTTGTAGCATGGATACACCAGCTAGGGACTCTAAATATATCCAACTGGTGTGTCTGAAGAGCTCAGGCATGAAGATCATATACTTAAACTGAAAATCTACACCTAACTCTATTACTTTCTCATCTATTGTGTGCATGTGACTCTCTGTTCCTGCCACATTCACATTTTGGGCATTATCTGATTTTCTTATCTAGAGCAAAATTAAAATAAGCTTCACTGTGTGACGTCTTTGTTTCCCTCTTTCTTTAACATCTGCAAATGACGCATTCTTTTATTAATTTAACCACCAACAAATACAATTTGTGTTTCTGTGAAAGAGAGATGAATTTTGAAAAGGGGGCAAACAATGCAAGAAAAACCTACATAAAGTCCATAAAATAAAATTTAAAAATGCAGACCTATCTAAGTGGTGTCAAATCATTTGAGCACCAGTATTACGTTTGGGTTTCAGCACACATTCCTCGGTCACCTGTTTTCTCTTAGCAGCACATGTCACAGAGTGAGTGAAGATAAACCCAGCTGCTTTACGTATTCATTTCAAGCAGCACTTACTGTCCCCTTTTAACTCCAGCCAGCCTTCAACCCTGAGCTCTCAAATCACCAGGGGCTGATTTTCAAAATAAACAATTTGTAGTATAGCGGATGATGCCTGGGAGTTTTGGCATATTTAAGGATACGGGGAAGAAAAAGGACATTATAGACTTACTGGAGCTCAATTGGGCAGGTAAAGTTCTCAACATTTGTTAGTCAGTGAACCCACAAAGCAGGCACAGAGGTAGAGTGTGACGCTGTTCTATCATCCACAAGCAGCAAGCTGTCTTTTACTCAAAGATGGTATTGTATTGGGCCTGCAGTGCCATGGAAAGTCCCTCTCCCTCCTTCTCTGCCCTGCACAATGAGACAAGGGTCAGCCTGTCTTTCCTTCACTGTGTTTTTGATTCACTTCTCCTTTATGAAAATGTTGTATAACCTTTGACCTCCAGCAGGGACCTTTTAAACCCACTGGTCCCACCTACAGAGTCCCCTTATCTAAAGGTTTAAGGTGATTCTTCACCAGGGCTGTAGCTGGCTACCACAAAAGACATATTTAATGAATTAATTAATATGAATTGATTGAGTTAATTAAAATAAAATGCTTAGTATTCTTCACCTAAATAATATACCTGTAAATAAAAAAGAAACCTGCAAAAAGTTCTGCATTCAAAATTTAGTAAGCAAGTAAGTAAAAGTAGGCTATAGAAGTTTTAAGAGCAAAGCAGAATTGCCGTTTTCAGGGTGTTATATCATTATATATATAATATTATTGGACTATAACTACAGATGCATTAGTCTATATCCTTGACGTTCCACTTTAACAAATACACTGTTTCAATGTTGTAGTAGGGGAAAGCAGAGCTAATTTTAACTTTTTAATTTTAACTACTTATATTGTGTTTGCCAGTTTTATATAGTAATGCATCATACTTTACATTTTTAATCTGCAATGTAACCAACTCCAGCTGGCAATAAATGTAATGGAGTAAAAAGCAAAATATTTGCCTCTGAAATGAATTACATCCATTTGATAATTAGTAGTTACTTTGCATATTCAGATTAGTAATACAAAATGCAATCAACTAATATAATATGATATATTACTATTATAGATTAAGATAAGACTGTATACATAGACTACTTACTGTTCTTTTACTTTCTGAATGCATACTTGTAACGGGAGTATATTTTAGATTGCTTTACTCAGATCTGAGTTGCCTACTTCTTTCACCACTGGGTCTCCCACCACCACCACCACCGCCTTGCACCCTCCCCCTGTCTGTTGATATCGCACAGCCCGGAGAGGTTTGAATCCAGTCTCTAGTCCCAGCCGCCATGCTGAGCTGAGAGAGAGAGCGTATCAACCAAACTTTCACGCTGCTGCTGCTGCTGCACCGACGCTCATCTTCGTACACACAAGGACAAAAGAGGACCACGTACTTCCCCCACGGTGAGCAGCACCACACATTTTTACTTGAGTGCACATTTGAGTTAGCGCTAGCTAAGTAGTGTCGGGGCTTTCTTGGTTTTCTAAGTTATTTCAGCCTGAAACCCGCTGGTCGTGTTCATGCGTGCTAACCGGACTCCAACCTCAGCTGCACTTGTTGCACTGTAGCCGAAAAAAAACCTCATTGAGACACAAAAAGAGGAAAAATACAGCGTTATAATTGAAATAGTTTCAGTGGTTTTGACGGCACACTAAACGTTTAAAATACTTTCCCACGACGTTTTTAAAGCCGAACCGCGGAAAAAATAAGTTGTTAGCGGACGACTGTTGCGGCAAGAATCCACACGGTCGCTGTCACTGTCCTTGACGAGCAAAATACCTCCTGAATATAATATTACGTGTTCACCAGCCGTGCTCACGCAAATCTTTTTAAAGATTAAACTCCCCTTGCACTTTCAAAGTGCCATTCTGGCACCCAGAGGTCATAGAGAGGTTTCTACTCTTGGCAAGTATATACATCAACGGTGCTCTTTCACTGCAACAACAAAAGACCTTTTATTGACAGCCTCGAAGCACATATCCACGTTACCACAGTTTATATTAAAGCTGGTTGGAGTATCAAACGAAATAAGCTCCTGCAGCATGCACTTTATAATTCTTCAGCCTTGAATGCATCCTGTGCCAGAAGGCCAGTGCGACTGGGGCTCATCAGTAAATAATCATAAACCTTTCACCTGCAAACATGTCTAGTCTTAGTCGGTGTGGACCAGAGGGAGTATTAAGAAGTTATGGAGCAACTTTCTGTCTCACCATTTGACCTCTGGCCTGGTTACTTGGAGCCCTGTGTCTCGGTGTGACTCTCCTGGCTCCATGTAGTATAATTCAATCTACACCATCATCTCTGTGGTCCTTCAGCAATCCTAAAATGAAATTCAGGCTTTTGAAAGAGTGAAGGAGAGACTGATGCCTTCAAAAGCCATAGTTCTTCGGTGTGGAGCCAAAACAATGGATTTATTAGTTGATCAACAGAAAATTAATCCAAAGTAATAATGCAAAATGGATGATTCCAGCTTCTTAAATGTGGAGATTTGCTACTTCTCCTTGTCTTACATTATAGTAAATTGACAATTATGGGGTTTAGGACTGTGGGTTGGACGAAAAAGCAATTTGAAGACAAAATCAGCAAATTGTTATGCGCCTCTTTAAACTCTCTTTAAATGTTTTTAGGCCAAAAATCTACAAGTATTTGATACTGATAGTAATCATTACATCTATCCCTATTCCTGATAATCGGAAAGATTTGAAATTTCACTATTTCTCTCTACAACATGCTCTTGGAAATGCATGAATGCTCTTCACTTAACAGTAAAGAAATGCACCTTTAAAATTGATTATTTACAAGCTCACATTGCATAAGCACTGTGGATTTTTGTAACATGCCAGCTATTTAGTTTTCCCTTTTTAAAAACAGCTGTTTTGTTTTCTTAATCTGTTTTCCACTGCTTCGTTAGTGACATTTACCACTCCTCCTCTTCTCTTGGTGTTCCCCAAAATGCATGGGCTATGACATCCCATCCTCACGGCCTCAATAAGTAATTTTTCTGCCTCATCGAGTTTGATTCCACAGGTCCTTGGCTGGGTCACATCAAGCATGGGGGCAGCCAGCCGGATCTTGTCAATATGATGGGCTTGCTGGCACCAGGGCAAGCCAGAATCATGTCAGCCAGACCCTCAGGGGGGGCCGGAGAACCAGCCAGAACAGGATATTGCTGTGTGATCATTCACCAGAAGCAGACAAATCATTAAACCAGTGGCTGCGTGCCGCTGAGAAGCTCTGGCATTTCGGTCTGTCACTCCAACCTCAGGTTAGAGGTTGTGTTTGCGTTGTAAAGTTGTCATTGACTCTTGAAGGTTTTGGAATTGCCTTTGGAAAGAAGGGTAAATGTGGTAGATGGATTATTTTGTGTGAAAATGGATAGGTTGATATAAGAATGGAAATCTATTTTTCCATTCCCTTTTCTCTGCTGTTCATAGTCCTAGGCTGCTAGGAAGATAACAAAACTGTAGTCTTTCTTTCTAGACTTTCAGACTTTCCCTTATCTGCTTTTTTATGGGAGGAAATCCTTGCATGCATGTTGTTTTCCAGGACTTCCCATTTCATTAAAGCGTATAAGTCCATTTTTAACACCTGTGACTGTTTGATTTGTTTAAATTCAATTACTGGAGAAACCAAACAGTTTTCTCCCACATTCATTAGAAGCACAGGATTCACATGTGCTAAATGAAATTACACTCAACACTATGGCTTGTGTCTGATAACCACACAAGCCTGTCTGTAGAGTCCTTTTTTTAAAATCAATAATCAATTTAAAATGGATGGGAAATCGGAACTGCATGGCTGAAAGAGAGCTTTGTTTTAAATGTGAACTTTGTGCAGAAATGGCACTTGTTTTGGATGTCAGGGGTTATTTACTTGGATGTCTTGCTTGGGTTTCCAACCAAGTCCTGGCTGTTTGTGGCATTTCTCTCTCTGTCTCTGTCTCTGTGTGTGTGAGATCCCAATGCAATTATTCAACCACCTCAAAGGAGACTTTTAAAAGACGTCAATTTTCTTCACATGCTTACAGTGAGTGACTGTAATTGAATAAACTCTTAATGGATTTGAGGGTGACATTCATAAGCCTTCAGAGTCTTTCTTCTTGTCCCCTCTGCTGGGTTTAGTTGTAGGCCAGTCTCCTCTGGTAGAAAAGGCTGGGATACCTGTAAATGGTCTGGGCAGTAGCACTTGACCTCCTGCTGTGGAGGTCACTGTAAAAGGTGCAGACACACACGGCCCCTCATTGTTCCCTGCTGCACCAGAGCAATCTAATTATCAGGAATCTGCTGGCAGTGGAGTCAGGCTGCATCTACACTACTGCATTTACGAGACAAAGACGATCTCCATCCACATTAGACTTTTAGCTCCAGTAGCAGAACTAATCTCCGTCCATGTTAGCACGTCTGACAACTCATTTCGCATGACCATTCGCGTACACTGGGCATGCGTGCTGGTGTTACTCTGTGCTTGAAAATCATGACTGTATTGGTTAAAAATACAGCAAATAAACAATGTTATTAAACCAATACGTTGTAGTGTAGATGTAGCCTCAGCCAACAAGACTCACTTTTTAATTTAAAATCATCAACCGCGCTGAAAACTAAAAGATCCACATGACAGCGGTAGCGTCCTATTTGTAAGAGCCTTTTAGAAAACAAAGTAGTCATTTTTGATGTAAGTCTTGCAGCAACCTCATTGTTTTGGTCCTGCAGAAGTTAAAGGGTAGAGGTCAGGGGCCAGTCTGTGGTGCTCTTGATGTTGAGGTGTGCTGTGCTGGGTCCATGAAACGGACATCTGGGGCAACACCCACCTCCTTTTTCAAAACGCACAACAAACCTTCCCTGCCACACCCTAGTACCTCAGCACCCTTAGGCTGGAATAATTTCCTACTGGCAAAGAGAAGCATCTGGCTCCGTATCAGCAGCAGTGGCATGTCTAGGTGCTTTATGTGTGTTTGCGTGTTACTAGCCAAGCATAATGCATTGCTGCATTCCAGAGATGTCTTTGCAAAATTGTCTCATGATTGAACGGTGGTTTCAAATCAGCTGATACAAAAACAAAACACTGGATGTTGAGCTTTGTTTCCTGTTTTTCTTTGTTTTGTCTGTCAAGTAACAATAAAGGTAAAGAACGGTCCACGCCCTGCAGGGCTCAGTCGCTTTGATTCTTTAAAATGGTGAAAAGTAGTTTCATTATTAACATCAACAGTCCAGCAGTCATTTATTTGAAAATGCTGGCAATAGTTGCATTCATGAAAACTGCACTGAGAAATCTATGAAGAATCCCAAGATGCTGCACCCAAAGCTATGACTGCTTTAGCTGAGAGTGCAGGAAGCCAACTGATGCATTGTTATAGTGCTATTGACTGCTTACTTGATGTTTTAAAAATGTTCTCAGCGTTGTTGCTGAGAGCAGGGAGCTAGAAAGGGAACGGAGAGGGGAGCCGGACATACAGTAGGCCTACATTCTGTTGCTGATACATTGAATCACTGTGTGACTCAGCTGAATGGACAAGGTGTTCTCTCTTTATGCAATTTCAGCAGCATTAGTTTGAAGGTGGTAGTTTTTGCATTTAGATGTTGCATGACAAACTTAATTTACAGTCAGCAGATTGTAATCAGGTGTGTGTGTGTGTGTGAGTGAGATGCAGTAAAACAAATTATACCTTCTAGGGTGTTCTATGTTCAGTTTGTGTTGAAACTGTATTAAACTGCATTAGATTTAGCTAGGTGAACCTAAAACAGTTAACTGAGTGTATCAGTTGCTACATACAGTGCTGAGAGGACAGCAGCTGGACCTGCAGTCCCCATTCACAAAAAATCCCCCTCCCCCGTCTTCCCTCCACCCCACCACCACCCCAAAATCCCCCTCCCCCTTCTCAGCAATTGTGTGTGCATTGATGCTCTGCAGAAGCGTGATCTCTGCGCTGTCGCTCTCCACTGGCGAGCAGCATCTGACTGCTGTGACAGGGGAAAGGCGGTTTTGGGCGTTTTGTTACACACTCAGATGAAGACAGTCTGCCACTGACATGCATTAAAGTGAAACAGCCCTTTAATGCAATCGCTATCTCTTCACTCTTTGCAGCTTCTTGTGCCCTTTTTTTGTGTGTTTATTGTGCAAGGGGAGAGCGAATGAGGGAGCGTGAGAGAGAAGGAGCATGACCGGAGAGCAGAGAGAGGGAGGAGGTGACCGACTGCTCGTGCTGGATGATCATATTGTATTTTCTTTTTCGTCTGTCATGCAAACCATTGCTGACTTTCCCAGTAATAACAGTGTGAAAAAGAGCCAGTTGGAAGAGCCTCTTTTAGCATTCTTTTTCTCTCAACCTGCAGGATCTTCCCACTCAGATTATGGTAAGATTCACATCGTAAACAGCTTGTGTGGATGCCTGTGAGTGTGTTGACTGCTGGCGTCTCACAGTGTCAACACCTTGTTCTTCTGCCATAGCAACCAGATATGTTTTTATGCTCACTATGTGCATTGGAGAGCGTCTCCAGTGCTGCGCATGCTATTTTTACCCAAATCGCATTTGGGAGGTAAATAATTCAGTATTGTGGTAGATGGTATGTTTTCATGATGCAGTAAGTGGGGCTATATTGTGCCTCTTTTGAGGAAATACCCACATTCTTTTCTCCTTGGCTGGTTTTTGTTTTCCTTTTAATGAGCCAAGATTTGAAAGAGAGAAAGATTTTCACTGTTGTCTACTGTTTTGTTTTAAAGTAAAGCCGGGCAGACACTGTATGGATTTGGTCCAAATTGGCCCTTGACTAATTTCAAAATAGGACGGAATTTCTGCCAAATTGACATGGAGGATCACAACGCCTGATTAATCATCATATGGGTTTCTGGCATGTAAGAAATTCTGGTCGGTTGTCTTAAGGTTTAACAGTACCACAGTCCGATTTCCCTCATGGCTGCTTGGTTCCAACTGCGGGTAGCTTATTTAATATTAATAGAGTAGGATTTTACATTTTGTGGCTACAAATATAGTTTTATAACTAAATTTAGACCATATTGTCTGCATCTTCCAGACATACAAATAATCAAAGTGCACAAACTAACACTGCCTTTCTCTCTTTTGTCATCATTGAGGATGCAGCCATCTTGTTTTTAATAAACTTTATTGCAATTTTCACTAGACATAACCAACCAGGTGTTCGGAGTTTACGTTTGGTGTGATGAGCCAAGTCGTGGCAGGTCAATTGATCCGTACAGTGTGAGAATAACAGTCATAGGTTGTGACAGTGCACAAAGGCAGGTTGAAATGTGTAGTGTGAGTTACACCCAGAACCAGCGTACAAGAACAATAGTTGCACATTGTCTGCCAAGCTTTAGATTTGTTAACCGTCTGTCTTCCCCTGGCTGGCTGTTGTCAGGAGTTCACATATCCCCCTCAAGAGGGAAAGGAGTGGCATTTCCCTTGGACATCATGTCAGTTTAATTTTTTCCTTCACCATGCCACAAATTGTTCTCTGTAACTAGGCATTGAAACACTTGATTTTAAAACAAAGATGCTTGATTTGTTTGTGAGCACTGGGCTAGGTAGCTCAAACCTATATAATATGTCCCCCTCAAAAAATCTGATTCCAACACTGTTAACCCACTGCTACAGTGTTTACAGGACATTAAGGCTTGGATGTCCTTAAATTTTCTAAATTTTAATGAAATGAATGGTCATTGGTGGCACTTCTGTGACCTCCTCCCAAGTTGATCAGGGTTCTTTGGCGCAGTATCGCAAGCCAATTGTAAAAAATGTGGGTGTAAAAGTGGACTCAGACCTTAAATTTGACAGCCAGATTAAAGCTGTGGTGAAGTCTATTTTTTTCCAATTAAGGCAGCTAGCAAAGATCAAACCAATCCTTCAGAGACAACACTTTCTGACCACTCGGCTGGATTACTGTAATGCACTTTATATGGGGGCTAGTGGGTCTTCCATTGCTCGTCTTCAACTTGTACAAAATGCTGCTGCACGTCTTTTAACAGGCACAAGCAAGTATGAGCACATTTCACCTATTTTAGCTTCACTCCACTGGCTGCCAGTCCATTTTATGATTCATTTTAAAATTCTTTTATTTGCTTTTAAAGCCTTGAATGGCCTTGCCCCACCTTACCTCTCTGAGCTGCTGCTCCCCTACACCCCCAGCCGATCTCTCAGGTCAGCTGACCAGCTGCTCCTGACGGTGCCTAAAACTAGGCTTAAGCTCAGGGGGGACCGTGCATTTGCCGTTGCAGCTCCAAAACTTTGGATTGGACTGCCTCTGCACGTTAGACAGGCCACCTCTCTGAAGATCTTATGTGTATACCTTTACCATATGCCGGCAGTGCATTTTATTGTATTGTACTCTATCTATCTATCTATCTATCTATCTATCTATCTATCTATCTATCTATCTATCTATCTATCTATCTATCTATCTATCTATCTATCTATCTATCTATCTATCTATCTATTGCATACGTTTTATTATTGTGCTTGTATTGTGTTATCTATTTATTTTGTATTATCTTTTTGTGCAGCACTTTGGAAACTTTGTTTGTTAAAATCGTGCTATATAAATAAAGTGGATTGGAGTGTCTTCATGTGCTGTCGCTCCACTTCAAAGAGCACAGTTCTTCTGTCTCTGAGTATATCTCTATCTCAGCCTTGCACTGGTAAACCGTTCCATCCGTTCACATGACCTTTTTTTTTTTTTTTTTTTTTTAACCACCACCTGCAGATTTCTTGCAGCACCTTTCTTTATTGTTCACTGCATGCAATACTGTATTGAGCGCTAGCATCCGGGCACTCTGTCATTGTTTGTGTGAGAAGGCAACAGTTGGTAAGAAACTCCTGGCTTTGCAGGAAAACACTGCATACATTATTACAACAGCATACATAGGTGAGCATGGGACATTTTTCATATAAAGCTCTCCTACTGGGGTGGATTGCCACATTGTGCGAAAGCATGGACTCTTGCATATTTCAGTAATTCAGTAATGTAAGGATATAACTGGAAATGAGAGAATTGTGGTGACATTTGGTCCATATCATTCTGGTGGAGCCTCTTTAACTCAAAGAATTAAAAAAAGATAGAATTGGCAGATAGCCCTGCACTATTTGTTCAAATTACAGTCCAATTCAGTCAAATTCCTTCACAGGTAAATGTGATGTTGGAGTTTTGCTACTTGTCATAAACACAGTGGCTGAGAGACCAGAGGAAATGGGACTTAATTGATTACCGGAGATTACTTGGGTGTATACAGCTAATGTCCGTTTCTGCACTGGACAAACGTTCACTGAGCTTCTGCCATCAGACAGGCTTCAGACAGAAGCAAAGCAAAGAGCATCAGAAAAGAGAGAGGTCTTGCAGACAATGTTCAGAGTTCAGGGATGTGGAAAAAGTAAAAGTAAAGCAGGGAAAAGGAGGCACAGCAGCATCCTGAGCCAGGATCCCCACACAGACTGACTGCCGCTGGCTGCCTCTGAGGCTGGTGGCTGTCTGTCTGGGTTTGGGGCTGATAGGATTGGGGTGGGGGGGGCCCATTACCCTCACTCCAGTTGTAGCTGCAAGCGATAAAACCAATAAGTCCTCTTTTGCTGATCAGTGTTGGATTAATAGCCGAAATAGACATATTTCTAAGCTGCTTCAATTTCTGCTTCAGGTTCATTATGTATACATGCTTATGAATAAATCCCACTCTAGCAGGTCACAATCTATGTTATGCCAACACAAAACCGGATTTCTAAACTATGAATTTAATGTGCTGCTATCGTAATCTTTTAAAGGCCGATAAGCTTAAGAGCTAATGCCAGGTTTTGGAGGTTGCTCATCAGCCAGCAGGACAGAGGACGCGCCTCGTCTCATCGTTGCCTTATTAAAAGAAAAATCTGAATGCTGGCAGTGAACAGCTGCTGATTTATGTGCCCTCCAGAATATGCATCATTAGCAGAGGTGTCTTTATTGATTTTCTTTTTATTATTCTGACATTTGTTACACCCTTTTGATAATTTGTATTATCTTTTTATCAGTGATGATTAATGGATTATGAAAGCTTTGATGCTGGATGAGAAACCAGCTGCACAGATCCAAAACGGTCATCATTGCTCATCAAGTCACACAATGACTTCTTCATCTGTGATTGGTTTCATACTGTCTGCTTGCAGCCCGGAGGATTCCTTGGTGCACTCTGTTTATGCTAGCTAGCTGGCTGCTCGGCTGCTTTGGTAACTATGGTAACAGTATCCCCCCCGTTGAAGAGACCGGGCCTTGCTAGGCTAATTGTGAGCAAGTGAAGCGTGTCTGCAAAGTTAGCTGTAGTCCCAACCGGGGCGATGGCCAGTTTATGTTTTTGTTGTTGCTGATTTTCACAGAAGTGTCATGCAGTAATCATTGCAGTAGAAGTGGTTTGCTTATTTTAAATAGTATTTGTTTTTCACCAGAGAGAATGTAATCATCTGGCTTCTTGACCTACATACATACATATAGATCACCTTGAGCTGTAACAGGCATTTCTCTTAATTTTCTGACACTTTGTTTTAGACAAAACAATGAATTGATATTGAAAATAATTGTCAGTTGCAGCTTTTGCAGCTGTCTATCTACTGCAGGTGTGAATGAATGATTTACATTTGCGTTGCTTTTCCCTCTCTTGTAGACCGGTGTTGTGACATTTGCCCTGGGCCTCTCCTCGACCATTTCCAACTGTGTGAAGAAAAGTGAAAAGGAATTTTAATGAATCAGTATTCGCTAACCGACGCCATGACAGACAAGTAAGTTTATCTCTTTCTCTTTCAAAGTGTTTGTATTTGTGTAAAGAGCCCACTGTGTCCCTTTTTGTGTAGTGAGAAGTAAGAAGATGATGTCTCTTGTGATTACACTTCTCTCGCTTTGCACAAGATTGTCTCTTGGGAGTGTTTGTGTGAGTGTGTTTTCAGTACAACAGTGGAGGAGAATTGGGGGGGTTCTGGTAGCAGAGAGAGAAGTGTGTTGTGTTTGGGGGGGTTGGTTATAAAGACCGTCTGTTTTGCCCCTGAAGACGTATGACATTTGCATTAGGACTGATTTGCATTCTCGTTCACTGTGCTGGTATGTTGCTGCTGCTGCTAGTTGGTCTTTAGTTCCCTGACAAAACACATTTAAAAACACTCATTTAAAGGGTTTTGAGCCTTTGCCGTACTACCTCTTCCCCTGCTCCTTCTGTGTTCTCTACCTTTTTTTGTGGTTTCTTCTTCCCCCTTTTCAGTTTGGACCCTGTCTCTTTGCTCCCTATCTCTTTTCTCCTTTTGTCAACTTTGCCTTTTGTCTCCCAGTCCGGTGTTTTTGGATTTGATCTATATAGAGGATGGAGAATGAGGGTGCAGTAAGCAAAATAATGGCTGAGGAGGTACATATGCATACTGTAAAGTTTCCAAAGTAGTGTTGATTAATCAATGCTGAAGACCTTTCTTTTCGATGTTGCCTTTCTTTAAATTATGTTCATTTCTTTCTTTTATACTGCACTGTAACTTTTATTCTTGTGTTTTATTTGTTTTTATATATATATATATATATATATATATATATATAAACTGTTTCTTCTGTGTTTTATCGGTTTTACTTTCTTTTAACTGTTTTTGTGTAAAGCACTTTGAATTGCCCTGTTGCTGAAATGTGCTATATAAATAAAGCTGCCTTGCCTTGCCTTGCCTTGATAAATGAAATAGGGTTGGTGTGAATCACTATTTGTATACACTTAGTCAACTACCTGTATCTCTCCACTTGTATGAGAGCAAGAGAGAGAGATCCCCTGCTAACAGTGCTATATAATGTCAGTATAAAATATTGTGCATCTTAAGTAGAGCCGGATAATGCTATATTTGCCCAGAGGGGAATTTTTCTTGCAAATTAGAAGGTTGTACCACTTTGGCCGTTCCCTTAAGGATGCATTGCAATTTCTGCAGAGCCAGACGTTTAGGCTTGGAAGTTTATAAGTATTTTGGATGCAACATAAAGGCAGAAAAGAAAAAAGATGTTCTTTTGAAGCTATATTTTAAAAACAAGATGTAGCAACATTTTTTTTTTTTTTAAATAGCTCTGCTGAAGTTAAGTGAAGGCTGGGAGTTCCTAAGTAAGTGATGTTGTTGACAAGCTGCCCCGTTGGATGAAAGGTATCTGAGCAACCAGAAAGAAGGTGGGGGTGGTATTTTATTGTGCGCTAGATGCTAGTCCATGTTGTAGGGTGATTGTTCATCGGGGAAGAATGATAAATGTTACGCCAAAAGGAAGTGAGGGGAAAAGTTGGAGGACGTGCCCCCCGATGGTGACTGTGAACAAAGCCTCCCTCAACATGGCACTACTTAAAATTCATACAAAGACAGAAGAAGACTGCTACTTATTTTCTCTACACACACACACACACACACACACACACACACACACACACACACAAATGCCCCCCTTTTCCCTTCTAGCAAACATTTACGAATAGTGGGATATCAGTGGACATTCCTGTAGATACGTGCATTCCGATTGGTATTCCCAGATACACGCAAGCCCGCATCTAGAAAAAATGAAATACTTTGCATTCACAGTTTTGCAACACTTTCAACAAAGGAAAGGGCTGTGTTTTCCATGCAGATGTTGCTTTTGATTCGGGAGCTGATTACCCAGCAAAAAATGTGAATGTTTCAATTGCAGGATTTTAAGTTCAGTCTCCTATTGTACCAGGATGCTCTGGGATGAGGAAAGTTTCTAAAGCCTGATTTGCTCTGTAGTGCTTGTAGACAGGGATTCTTTCTGTTGAAATTCAAGCCTGCGTTAATCCTTTTCAACACACTGGTGTGTGTGTGTGTGTGTGTGTGTGTGTGTGTGTGTGTGTGTGTGTGTGTGTGTGTGTGTGTGTGTGTGTGTGTGTGTGTGTGTGTGTGTGTGTGTGTGTGTGTGTGTGTGTGTGTGTGTGTGTGTGTGTGTGTGTGTGTGTGTGTGTGTGTGTGTGTGTGTGTGTGTGTGTGTGTGTGTGTGTGTGTGTGTGTGTGTGTGTGTGTGTGTGTGTGTGTGTGTGTGTGTGTGTGTGTGTGTGTGTGTGTGAAAGTACAGAGTCCATGCACCCTCCATCCAGGATTTGAATGAACTGGAATTTCACCCTCCTGTTTTTAGCGTCTTACAAAATTATTTGCAGCAGGGTGCTATGTATTGCATCATGTATGAAAGTAGGACAGAAAGGCAATGCCCCAAATACACAGAGAGAATGTAGTCATAGGGAAATATGTTACTATACAAATAAAGTTTTGTTTCTAAAAAAAAATAAATGTATAAATATAAGCTGTGGACTGTACTTTGAACTGGGTGCCCCTGTTATTTGGGCGAAAACAGAAGCAAGATGGAAAAATGTATTGTTCCTCAAAGGCACACGCCACCTTTTGTTGAAATAGGGCTTATATTGGTGTCCCCTAGCTGTATATAGGTGGCCCAATGCATTTTTTGTCTCTGTGCATGCATTGTTTTAGCCCAGATAATGTTTAGCAACACCGGCAGTGCCGCAGCTAGTTAGCTTAGCATAGTGAATAGAATCCTATGTTGCCAGCTAGCATGTTGTGAGTAAAAGTGAGCCAACAAAAAAAAACCTAATTAGTTCTTGTGGCCTGCATATTCACAACAAGTACAAATAGCAGTGCAGATTAAGACTAGATGATTTTCTTGGCAGATATTGACTTGGGACTATATTGGGTGGAAGCACAGCCAAAGCATACATGGGCGCAGAGATCACATATGATTACTGTAAACATGGCGCATGGTTATTGAATCACTTTTACTCACAACGTGCTAACCAGCAGCATAGGATTCCATTCACTACGCTAAGCTAACTAGTGATGGCGCTGCCGCTGTTGCACCAGGCTAAAACAATGCATACACTGAGAAAAAATGCTAGCTACAGCTATAGGGGAGACTGTGATAAGCCTTATTTCAACAAAAGGTGGCGTGTTCCTTTTTAAGCCTTTTAATGGTTTCATTTTTGTTTTCCATGAGGAGAATCCTCCTCATACACATTTCTCCCTAGTCTTCTTAGTCTTCTCTCTTCAACCACTGTATGAATTTGCACGCTCGAATATCCTCTCTCATAGCACACGCTGTTTTCTCTCTCTTTGTCTGTCCCTCTCATTTTCTTTCCCTCCCCCACCTGTGTTGGTGCTTGCTGTCAGCCCTGTCAGGGACTTGGGATGTTTATAGATGGACAGTAAAGGTGTGTGTGTGGGTGTAGGTGTGTGGGAAGGATCACACTGTCATAGAGATGAGAGGCCTTTTCGTAGTCTACTGTATATTTATTTGCTTTGTGTATTTGTTAAGATGCCACATGTGTGTGTATTCATGTCAGTCTCAGTGGGCAAGGATCCAAAACCACCATCAGAAGCTGGTTAAGAGCTTTTTTTTAACTGTCACTTAAACAAAGTTGGAAAATACGTTTTCTAGTTACACATCTGCTAAATTCCAATGTGTTTTGGTCAAAAGTTGCAACCTTGAGAGTAAAACCACTTGAAGACTGACTACATATAATACATATGGTACTTGTAAGAGAAATTGAGTTGTGGTGGTCATAAGATACAGACAAAAGCTTGAGCTGGGATCTTGTATCAGCTTGGGGGGAAATCAGGTGTCACAGTGGAGTGAGCTCAATAGCCCTTCCTGTCAGTATGTTTACCATAGGCTCGGTTTCGGAAGTAGGGCCTATTAATAAATTTGTTCTGGCTTGAATAGTCTTCAAAAGACCAGCTTTGCACAGTCCTCATTCAAGTCCACTCATCAGTTAAAAAAAACAAATGAATTGTGACAACTCCACTTCCTCTCTGTGCCCTCTCCAGACCGTTGTGTCACCAAGGGCGGGGTTTGGGGGCACGGCTTGGCTCACACCCGGGCTCGACACCCACTCAGGACATCTTGAATTGAGACGTGAAGGCGTGGTGTCACTGATGTTATTGGGATTTGTGGGTGCATAGTAAAAAGTCTGTATCGGCTGTCACAGGGTTTTGTGCAGGGCCGAGGGAAACCAAGTCAAAGTGCTTCCTAAGGATGTCAAGGGGGACGCACCCTTTGGCCTACAGCGCATCAATCTTATGCAACTGTCATCTTCTCCCAGTGGTCCATTGATGCTGTCAGAGGAGGGCAAGAGGCAGGGACTCGCTGCATCGTGTATTTATTCTTTGTTTGTCTTTGAGTGATGGTGGAAAATGAATGGTAAAGTCTGGAGGAAGATAGAAAAAAACACAGGGTGATACTTAAAGGCTTAAAGTGGCAACACACTGCAACTATCAAGCATGACTCTTGACCTTGATCTACATGAAGAATCATCCTCTGGCTTTGGGACTCTGATATCAACCACGAAACTGATCTGAAGTTAAATGCTATTTAAAGTCAGCTAAAATCTATATTAGTAGAAAGGAATGCAATAAGAAATCTTAACATGGATACATATTTTCCACCCCAACCAACTTATTACAGGATATTACGGGATAACATGCAGTTATGTCTTGCCTGAATATGATCAGTTGGAAGTGACCTGCCCATGCGTGTAGTCTGGTGTTTATCATTTCTGTTTAACATAATCTCATTATTCTTTTATACAGTAGAGCAGGGGTGGGGTTGGCCGCTGCATTACAGTAGCTTATCCCACTAAGCAAATGCTAATGAATCTGCATATTTGGGTTGATTTGGGTGACCTGAATTCAGTTGTCTGGAAGATTTGTGTCCTTGTTCTGGAACAGTATTTGTTGCTTTGTCAGCAACAGCTTTCGTCTGTTTTGTTTTTTTTAAACTGACATTTGTTTATCTTTTATTTATTAATTTAAAGATACAATAGTTTTTTTTGTGGTATGTAGAGGTATTTTGCCACTGATTTCCTGTTTAAAAAGTACCAGTAGAAAGTCACAAACTGAACTATAGTCAAAGCAAAGTAAATATGTAAGCCCATATTTTTTCACTCAAAGAGAGTTGGATTGTAGTGGACTGTGGGCATAAAGCTTGTGTACTTGTGCAGGGAGAATGTATTCAGCCTAGTTGTAAAGGTTTTCATTTTGCTCAGGGAAGCAGTCTAAGGGAACAGACTGGAAAGTGTTGTGAATGGAGGACCAACCATCTGTCACAATGGCAATAAGAAAATTTCTACTTTCCCTCCATTTTGACTTATGAAATCTTGTTTTCACACTGAAAACAAAAGCAAAAACATTTTCCAGCTTACTGTTCTGTTGCTGCTTATGAAGATTATTCCCTAAAGTCTTTATTCTCATCTTGATTCATTGGTGATGCATAACTCTAGTGCTGCTAACGCTGTACAGACTTTTTAAAGGCCCTGAAGACCTATTTTCTCAATCATCATCTTTTGAGCAATGTCAAAGTTTAAACATTTTAGTTAGTGGTAATCAAAAAGATTAATTGAGGAAATAATCTGCATATTACTTCATTATGAAAACAATTGTCCGATGCAGACCTAGGAGAAATACTTCTGTAAGCAAGTTTTCTGGGGTTTTTAAAGGTCCAATGGCTCTAGTGGCTGTAAAAAAGGTTGAATTTTGGTATTGGATATGGTATTAGGGTACCACTAAGGTCTATATAAAAGCATCCAAAGAGCACCATGTCATGGGACCTTTTAAGGTAGAGTGCTCTTAAGACAAGTGGTTTGAATCCACCTGCAGTTGAAAAGAAAAAAGTATTAACATTTTAGCTCACTAGATGTAAGTGGAAATTAATGTATGTAGAAGTGTATTTTAGCCAATGCATAATGCAACATTTCTCAGCAATCCATTATCAAATTGTTAATCTTCAAAATTGTGCTGGACTGGAAAATGGTGATAGGCCACAGCGAACAGTCAGTCCTCTGTGGACAAAGAAGAGGAAATGAATATAGCAGTCACAGGCCTCAGTGTCCTCCTGATGGTTTTAGCACAAGATAATGTTTATCATTTGGCTGCTCACTATGTATTTGTCCTTGGTTATAAAAAGTTAGCACAGTATCCTGACAGACATCATATATCACCGGGTTGGTTGTCAGTGGATATTTCAGTATATAATTTTGTCCTTAGAATTATCTGCCTCATTTGTGTGTTTGAATGGACAAATGGTTGATATGTATATACAGTATGTATTTGTGAATGTTGTTCAATGGCAGTTTTATTGTGCTATGTGTTTTCATTGATTCATCATTATATCTGTCTAACTGTGGTCTAGACAACTAACCACACCTACGTGCACACATGCAAAACACACACAAACTTCTTCCTCCCTCTTGAAGGCACACACTACATAACTGTCTTGTCTGATCTTTCTGTCTTCTCCCCCCTCCCTAGCTTGAGGATTTTATAATTCTCTCCAGAGGAAGAGCGTCGCATCTTGTAAGGAGCCACAGGTCAGAAACTCTACTCCTCTCACTCCCTCCCCCTTTTTATTCTGTGCAGACGGACACTGAGCTGCTCATGGGCCTGCATGCTTCAACACGAATGCTGCATGCTTCTCCGACTCCTCCCCTCCCCTGTAACCACCTTAGGGCTTTTCTCCTTTTTTTTTATTCCCCCTGCATGACCACACCTCGGCAATCCACCTATGATTTGATTCTGCTTGGCTTTGGTGCTTGTGACGAAAAAACTTTTGCAATGATACGTTTACTTTTTACCAATCATTTTGTCGTTTGCTCTCACCTTGTGATTTGGTTTTCCTACCCTCTAAGTTGTGATGTTCTTTTTGTATTTCTTTTGAAGCTAGCTGATGGCCTATGTCTTATTTTTATCTTATGTTCATAGTGACATACATGGTGGTCACATGCCCAGCTGCCTGCGCTCAGTGGCCATTTAGGCAACAAGCTTTGCTCTCCAATTGAACGTTCACTAAACCACTCCTCCAAAAATTGGTTGTCCAATCATATCTTAGCAACCATTTTCAAGCACTGCAGACCTGTCCATTTTTGAATTGCTCCAAATGCTGAAGCAGTGTAAATGGGCTCTAAACTCAAGTGTTTGTACCTTTTCTTTTTTTATTGCCTTTTCAAAGACAAGAACACATGCAGAAGTGTAAGTTATCAATTTTAAGAACTTTTCCCGCTTCAGTCCCCCTACAGGTTGGAAGCGCAATTGTCCATTACATTACATTATGCAAGTTTGCCAGGTAGGGTAGCAGATCTGTAGTTTTGAATGAACTGGACAATGTAATGTAATGTAATGGACAATTCTGCTTCCAACCTGTAGGGGGACCGAAGCGGGAAAGGTTCTCTAGTGTTGCTTTAACAGTGTGTATGTCTACAATATTTGCATTTCTGGCAAACCTAAGGAGTGTATGTTTAACCAACTACGTTAATTTTTACATTACAAAAAGCCCCTCTATGGAGCAGCATGTTGACTGAATGGGAGCAAGTTGCTGACGATAACGATAAGCGTTCCGTCCTGCTTTTTATTTGGTCTGGGGAAGTTTACATGCCTGCAACTAAATAACTTGTTATCCAAGATAGCCTTACGTTTCCTAAAAAGTATATATTGCTTAATACTCAACTTCAAAGCCTTTTCTCTTGTAAAAGAGAAACATATCATTTTAAAATAAATGCAGGATTTAAATGTCTACGGTAAGGACAAAATACAATTTATCTATAATGCTGTGCTATGTTAGATCTAACAACAAATGTTTGCTTTGATATAATGTATATTGCCATCAAGTTTAGGAACCTTTTTTAACATTGTTTTTGTTTTAAAACGAGTCAGCTGGAAACATGAAGATAGTTAGCAACCAACCCATAGTTAATGATAGTTGGCGAGCTAGCTACAGCTTATAACATGTCATTTGAGCCAACACAATCGACCGTCATCGGATAGAACTGAGAAGCGTGCTTGTATTAACATCTGTGTGTAATCAATGACCCACTAATTCAAAAAGCACACTGAATTTTGATTTGTACATTGCATATGTGGTAGTATACGTGTGTGTGCTAGAATTGACATGACATGCGTAGCAACAGTAACTAAGGGAGGCAGAGCTAAGTGAAGGCTCAGCTGATGCCAACACTTGTCTCCCAGTGATCAGTACTAAATGGTTTTGGTGCCAGTTGCCCAAAGTTATTATTATGCAATTGTAATAATGTTGTTTATCTCCAACACTAGGCAACCCACACCAAAACATCTAAATTGATAAATAGCACTGAAAGTAAAAGTAAAAATGGGTATTTTTGATTTTGGGCTGAACTGTCCCTTTAAGTGACCTAATCTACTTAAATGCCTTAAATTATTTTCATTACCAAGGACGGAAGTGTGCCCTAAATCTGCCCGCCAGATCACATGAAAAACATTTTGATAAGTGTTTTAAAGTGTCCGGCTTGGCTTTGTGCTGTTCATCCCCTCTGCTGTGCTGAAACGGTGAAATTAGTGTTCTGTCTCTAGGACACACTGTTAGTGTTGTGACAGCCTATGTGTGTGATAGGGTGGGTTTTCACACAGCACTCCAGAGGAGGTTTATGTCTCTGCCGGGCCAAAATTATCACCATGAAATCAGTGCCCGCTGAGAGAAAAGCAGAAGAGAAAGGAGTCCTCCTTAAAGGCAGAAAGGAGAGGAGGAAAATATAGCGGGTTTTTTAGATGTTTACAGCCCTTCAAATGTCCCCTGACTGGTGGGAAAGCTTAGTAACTTTCATTTGAAAGGCTTTCTTTGTCTCATCATACTCTTTCACCAAATACACCAAAACATCAGTAAAATGTTAATCATATCAGATATATTTACAGTAAATCCCACGTCAAT
The DNA here is from genome assembly GCA_013375575.1 of Percina caprodes. NCBI lineage: Eukaryota > Metazoa > Chordata > Actinopteri > Perciformes > Percidae > Percina > Percina caprodes. Next base: position 51,116 of record JABXJD010001306.1, on the reverse strand, counting down.
TTGACTTGAACTAGAGATGTATTACAATCCGGGAGCTGAAGTCACCTGCCCTTGGCTATTGCTGTTTAAAAACTTCTACCAATGTGATCACCATTCACTAACTTGGGACCGCAAGGCTTTCAGCTGGGGACCACAAGACCTTCAGCTGGGCTTCTGCAGCTTCCCAAAATAGTCCCACATTACACGCCCCAAGGCCTGGCTGGCATCACAGTAGCCTCAAGGAAACTAAATCAAGTGAAAGGTTGACTTTACTTTACTATGAGCTGTGGCTTCCATGTCACCCCAGGCTATAAAATGTACCAGTATTTACCCAGAGATAAGTTTTTTTCAGTGGTGTAGTGTCACCAATGCTCTCTCCTCTAGCTTAGTTTTGGAAGTTTGAGTTGTCTTCCTTCAGAAAATCTTATCCATTTACTATTGTGTGTGCATCATTAGTAATATTGCCAATTTGCAACAAAGACATTCTTATATTGAATAATGCCTCAATGGCTTCAGGAAACTGCTTACATGGCTGTCTGAAAACTGTATCAAGATGGTGATGCAAAAGGCAGCTTTTTTTGTGGGTGATGTTCAAAACTTAAGTTCCTTTTTATTATTTTTGCCAATGCAAATGTCTAGAGTAAAACTTGTCCACTTTTTTTCTCCTTTTAAGTAAAAGCAAAAGCGCATGGTCATAATGTTTTCATCTTAGACTACAGAGGCATATTCAGTACTTGGAAGGGGAACACCACGCAGCAATCCTTGATCCTCTAGTTAGCTTACTTCACTACTGCCTGTATTTTTATACAGGGACGTTTTTCAGATCTTTCAGCGCCGTGTGACTCGAGGAAAGGGCGTGTTGTTTTTTAAGAGCTTGCCATCGGCATACTAAATATATACTTTACTGGACCTGACCCCTCATTTGCCTTTGCTGTGGCCACTTTAAGTCGACATGCTAGCTCAGCAGGGGCCCTACAACTAGTAATTATATAGAAGGGTTTCCATTTAACATCCCCTGTGTAGTGTAGCTTTCACACAAGCTCTTTTCCTCACTAGACATGTTGTATTGTCGTTGATGGTTTACCTATATTGTATAACTAGAAGTAGTTTCTGTGCCCAGCCTGCACATTAAATGATCAGCACGTGTCCCTTGTCATCATTCAGCATTAAATGTAGATATGAATTAAAGAGTCTAGTGGATAATGCTGGTAATCCTTGATCTGGCTTTTTAAAAGTTTTCTTCCCATCTGTCATCCAGTGAGCTCACCATGGATAATGTACCATGACTGCTGCATCAGCTGTTGCAGTTTTCAGATGATTTTCTCTGTATGAACAACAGTCCGCTGTGCAGTGCAGGTCGGTCAGCTGTTCACTGGCTTTCAGATGACTTTGTGTTAACATGATGTGGCTTTGACATGGTGGCTTTGCACCTCACGATGGAAGGCTGATGTCTATCTTAAGTGAATTCCAGATGGTTTGGTCGTGGACCACAGCTGCAGGCTGAACTGTTGCATGTTGATTTATCTAGACAGCTTGAAAAATTAAGCAAAAGACTTGAAAGTAAGAGGAACTTTCTCAGTTTTACTCCTCTTAGTTGTATAAAGCCTATGTCACTTAGTGTCGGTTGGGACTGAAGTCTACAGGTTTGAAAACAAAAACAAATCAGGGATTGTGGAGTTAAGTAAGGTTACCTGACCCCTGTAGCCCGCTCTTCTTCTCTGTTTAAGGCTAGCAGCTCAAGGATTAGCTGCTACTGGCACAACTGTCTGCACTTGTTGCATTGTGGTTAATGTAGGCACCAAATTTTGACAAGGAAGAATAAAGTGTTTAATAGAAGTGGGGGTGGACTGGTAACTGGAGAGGTGCCAGTTCACCTCCTGGGCACTGCCAAGGTGATTTTGAGCAACGCACCGAACCCCTGCTTGGGGCACATTTCTATGGGCAGCCCCCTCACTCTGACATCTCTACATTTAGTGCATGTATGTGTGTGTGTAATGTGTGTAATAACATAGTGAAAACATTGTAATTTCCCCTTGCGTGATTATTATTATTATTATTATTATTATTATTATTATTATAAAAAGATATCATCTCTGGTTCTGCTGTATTGATTTTGATCTCCATCGTTAGTCAGACAACGGCTGTATTCAAATCTCTCTCTCTCTCTCTCTCTCTCTCTCTCTCTCTCTCTCTCTCTCTATATATATATATATATATATATATATATATATATATATATATATATATATATATATATATATATATATATATATATATATATATATATATATATATATATATAATGTTAGGCCAGGCTTTGTCAGTTTCCGTTTTTGGAAAACAGAAGTATTGACTGGTTGTCGTGACCGTTCCAGCGCTTTGCATTGTGAGACATCCCGGTATTTTTGTCATACTGCAGATTTAGCTTTTGTTTGCATACTACATGCTACTTTTTGTCCTAATCAGTACTGCTAGAAGGTGGATTCTAAAACATCCAATGTTATAGGAGTGCCATGAGGGGCACAACAACTGGGGACAGGCTGTAGCCCTGACCATCAGATGGAAGTGTAATTGTCAGCTGAAGTTATAATACCAGTAGCTTAGCCTGTAGTGAGAGACAGTAAAGCCTCGGTCATCAATACAATACAAAAATATTTTATCAGCCTGTGGGAAGAAACAACCCAAAACTCTGGTGCAGCTGGCAGTATTTTAAGATGGGGTCTTGGTCCCTGTCTGGTCTTATAAAAGGGATTTCAAGCCCAGTTGGCTTTATCGTGTACACATATGACCGTGCTTGAGTCTCTGCCACATCTATAGCCAAACTCCATTAATCTGCAAATGACATTGGAGCAGACATCTGTTCCCATCAGTGTGTCATTCTCTGCGGTCTCAGTATTTTGTTTCAAGTGAAGGCTCGCTCTCTCACTCACTTTCTCACACAGGCCCGGCTCCAAATAATAATATACCCCTGGAGAATACAAGAGCAAACACCAACAGTACTTTCAGACACTGAAAAAAAGTAAAGATTTAAAAAACAAATTACCAAATATCTGTAAATGTTTTTTAAACATTTTTAACAAATGTGACCTGTGCTTTCATCTAGATCTTGATTAAAAATATCCAGAAATATTCACTGACAGTCCCGTGATCATTACATTACTACCAGTTATGATGTCAAACTATGTGACAGGTTTATTAGAAATCCTTCAGCAAAGCACCCTCATTAGCATACGTTGTCAGTGCTGTTTTATCACCATTCCCACAGCTGGGTGGGTACTGTCGTACGGATGGTCCTGTTGATTAAGTGAGCAGTCATACAATAAAATGTGGTATTTGCACTCAGTGTAAGAGATTCTGTCAGTCTACCCTCTTTGATATAAATGCCCTGCAATGTTTACAGATAAAACAATTTCCACTCCTAAGTGATGAATTTCTAATAGTTTTAAACCTTTACATGGAGGTGTGAACCAGTACCGTGACAACAGCAGAAGTTGTTTTCACTAGGAGGAATGTGAGCAACTTAGAGCAAAGATTAGTGCACAGCACAGTATAGAAATCTGAACTTCCAAAAGAGACATTCTTTCCACAAAATGAACTACTTAAAGCACATTTCCCATTACACAGTGTTTGTACGTGGTTAGGACCATTAGTATTATAGCAACAGATGGAGCTGAAAAGAAAATGAGTAGCAGCCTCTTGGCGTGCTGCAGCAAAAGGAAGAAGAGCAACTCTGTGCGTTGATGCTGATGAGTACATGGAAAAGAGAGCCAGTGAGGGGAAAAGAAGCGAGGGGTTGGAGTTGTTGGCAGGCACTGAATGTCCAACTCCTTCACATCACCCTCCATCACACTCTGTGTCTCTGCTCACAGGATGTGGAGCTTCTTTTCTGCTCTCTCTGCATTGGAAACGATGTGGCAAGTGGTGAAGCCGCTATCCCAACATTTCATCAGGGAATTTATCCTTGAGTCACATACGGTTGGTTTAGTTGGTACAGCATCATTCCACTTTAACTATTTCCCTCACTACTTTCCCAAGCACTTTATTTTTTACTATTTTAACAGATGGCAATCGCCACCAATAAATCAAATGACTAAATTAATGTTCAGACCGACTTGAGCCCTGCATTCATTTGAATGAAGCCAGTCCGTCAACACCGCTGGGGTGCCAATTCCCACTTAAACCATATTTATGGTCAACACTGTGGGTTAACAGGAGTTTTGATTTACTGTTCAATATCATATTTCTCCCATTTATAGCAACAATGCAACACTAAATGCATGTACCGTACGGATTTAGACCATATCATGATCAGTTATTTGGGTGGGAAGGTCCTCACTGTATTTACATTGTCTGTCTGTCTGTCTGTCTGTCTGTCTGTCTGTCTGTCTGTCTGTCTGTCTGTCTGTCTGAAGCAGGAGTAGAGTAACAGGATAACTATCAGCTTGTCCTTAATATTTCCCACAACTGCTTGGAATCAAATGTTTTAGCTTATTGCAAAATGGCTTGTATTCATCTCCACCACAGTTTTCACTGTAATCCGTTTACTTTCTATGCCGCCTCAACATTTTACTGGGCATTTTAAGTGGGTTTCTCTTTAGGATTTCCTCCTTTTTGTTATAATCCTGCAGATACATGTTGTACACCTGTTTACCTTTTAAACTAAGATTTTCTCTGAAGATGCCAGTCTGTATATTTTTTTTATTTTTTATCATTGTTGGTCGACCATGTTTTTGTCTTGTGAAACATTTAGTTTAAAAAAAGTGCCAAATAAATAGTTATTTTTCAAGGCCACTGCTCCGCCTTGAGTAATAAGTACAAACAAAGTTAATTTTTTTTCCTTTAAAACTGGCTATATATTGTTTTTGTACAAAAATAACATATTAGGGAAAACTGTAGTTGTAGTGGGTTGCCTTGGTAATTCACTGTCATTGTGGTTATGTGTAATTAGCTAACAGTGTGTCCCAAAATGAAAAACAAGTGCGTAGCTGTAAGCCCCCCACCCAACTGTTAAATCTGGTTAAACAGTGATTTATTCTGATGACCAGCCTCGATTTAAAAGGAAATGGTTGGGACACCACTAATGATTTGTGTTGCGTCAATAAATCACTTTCCAGGTAACATTTTCTCTCTTACTCTCCTACTCACCAACACATTCACAGTTCTTGTGCACAGATAGGCAGAGCTCCAGTTTCCCCCTCTCTGTGCCCTGTCCTCAGTGGGCAGCCTGCCAATGTCTGTGCCCAGTTAACAGCACAGTGCTGGGAACCCCAAGGCCCCAAGCAGGTGTCAACCTCCTGCTCAGCCAAAGGAGCTGAGAAAGGAACACAAAGGGCTCAAAGAGACCTGCCAGCATGGTCACCGTCTTAAATATCCCAGGCCAGTGTGGCCACTCCTCTAAATCTCTCAGCAGTACAGGGTAGCTGCCAGTTTGCTCTTTCTGCTACTGTAACACTGACTCTCAAAGCAGTTTGAAGCTTTTTTAAGCTTTGCCCTTGATGGGGCTCAGAGTGGTAAGATTGATAGAGGGATGTATCTAGTTTGAGGCTTTTATTTATCCAGTATAGGAAGCAAGCCAAAAACAGAGAGAAATTTAGTCTGTCTGGGTTTTCATCATGGATTCAGTATTATCTCCTCCATTCACATTGTGCCTATGTCACTCCCTTTTTTCCTCCCTGTCTCTGTTGAAGAAATTCTCCTGCCGTCATAATACAGTTTCTGGATCATCTTTTATGGGATGCTTCCCGACCTAGATCTCATGGGCTTGTGTGATCTTTGAAAACACTGGCTTGGCTCAAGGCTAAGCTGCCCTGGCATTTAGATTGGCGAGACTGTAAAAGAACTGGATGAGAGGGAGAAGTGATGCTTCTCTCTCTCTCTCGCTCTCTCTCTCTCGCTCTCTCTCTCTGTGTTCATTGTTGCCCACTCTGCAGTGATGATGTTGATGTGAGGTGGGGGTGGAGTGGCGTGGAGACTACCCTCATCTTCAGCAAACAATAGGTCCTTGTGTATTTGACCCGCTCTTTAGCAGAGTGCAGTCCATGGCTCTGACTGAATCTGGGATGGAATTCCATCTTTGCCAGATTTAGTCGGTGAAAACCCTCACAAATACTCCTGGTGTTAGGAGGGTCATACCTCTGGGGTAATTTATTCCTATTTACAACCAAATCAATAATGAATTATCTTTCTCTCCCCTTTTCTCTAGCTGTGGTGGCCCTCATTGATTATCTGAATGTGCTGTGCTACATGATATATCTCCTCCTCGGCTGGGTAACTGATTACTAACCTACAGGTAAAAGCCAGTAAATTAGAATATTTTGAAAAACTTGATTTATTTCAGTAATTGCATTCAAAAGGTGTAACTTGTACATTATATTTATTCATTGCACACAGACTGATGCATTCAAATGTTTATTTCATTTAATTTTGATGATTTGAAGTGGCAACAAATGAAAATCCAAAATTCCGTGTGTCACAAAATTAGAATATTACTTAAGGCTAATACAAAAAAGGGAGTTTTTAGAAATGTTGGCCAACTGAAAAGTATGAAAATGAAAAATATGAGCATGTACAATACTCAATACTTGGTTGGAGCTCCTTTTGCCTCAATTACTGCATTAATGCGGCGTGGCATGGAGTCGATGAGTTTCTGGCACTGCTCAGGTGTTATGAGAGCCCAGGTTGCTCTGATAGTGGCCTTCAACTCTTCTGCGTTTTTGGGTCTGGCATTCTGCATCTTCCTTTTCACAATACCCCACAGATTTTCTATGGGGCTAAGGTCAGGGAGTTGGCTGGCCAATTTAGAACAGAAATACCATGGTCCGTAAACCAGGCACGGGTAGATTTTGCGCTGTGTGCAGGCGCCAAGTCCTGTTGGAACCTGAAATCTCCATCTCCATAGAGCAGGTCAGCAGCAGGAAGCATGAAGTGCTCTAAAACTTGCTGGTAGACGGCTGCGTTGACCCTGGATCTCAGGAAACAGAGTGGACCGACACCAGCAGATGACATGGCACCCCAAACCATCACTGATGGTGGAAACTTTACACTAGACTTCAGGCAACGTGGATCCTGTGCCTCTCCTGTCTTCCTCCAGACTCTGGGACCTCGATTTCCAAAGGAAATGCAAAATTTGCTTTCGTCAGAAAACATGACTTTGGACCACTCAGCAGCAGTCCAGCTCTTTTTTTCCTTAGCCCAGGTGAGATGCTTTTCGCGCTGTTTCTTGGTCAACAGTGGCTTGACACGAGGTATGCGGCAGTTGAAACCCATGTCTTTCAAGCGTCTCTTGGTGGTAGATCTTGAAGCACTGACTCCAGCAGCTGTCCACTCCTTGTGAATCTTTTTTCACAATCTTGACTAGGCGCGGTGATCCCTATCGCTTGTACACTTTTTCTGACCACAGTTTTTCCTTCCCTTTGCCTCTCTATTAATGTGTTTGGACACAGAGCTCTGAGAACAGCCAGCCTCTTCAGCAATAACCTTTTGTGTCTTTCCCTCCTTGTGCAATGTGTCGATGGTCGCCTTTTGGACAGCTGTCAAATCTGAAGTCTTCCCCATGTTTGTGTAGGCTTCAGAACTGGACTGAGAGACCATTTAAAGCCCTTTGCAGGTGTTTTGAGTTAATCAGCTGATTACTTTGTGGCACCAGGTGTCTTCAAAATTTAACCTTTACACAATATTCTAATTTTGTGACACACGGAATTTTGGATTTTCATTTGTTGCCACTTCAAATCATCAAAATTAAATGAAATAAACATTTGAATGCATCAGTCTGTGTGCAATGAATAAATATAATGTACAAGTTACACCTTTTGAATGCAATTACTGAAATAAATCAAGTTTTTCAAAATATTCTAATTTACTGGCTTTTACCTGTATATTTGAGTAGGATGAGCGACAGTGGCGCTACTAGGTCACTAAAAAGTGGTTGACGATGATTTATTTTTCTTGTATCATTTGTTCAGTAATTTTGGTTAAATCTTAAATGAAGACAAAAGACCTAATTTAGAAAAGAAAAAACACTTCACCTTTTCTCTGTAAGATCCTATCTTGTATATCATTTCTATTCACTAGGACTTCCTTGAGCCACTTTAAATGAACACAGTTCCTTTCAGTAGCTTGAATGCCTGTTAAATCCATATTGCTGTGACATGAGAGAGAGATGAGTGAGACTGCCTGTTGGTTTCTGTGAGAGAAAAGTTTTGTTATCTTAATCCTCATCTGACATCCGATAACCTTTTATCCCCTTATTTGCCTCGCCGGCCCACCCATTTTGCGGAGGTGTGCTGCGGGTATTTAAGCTTCTTTTAAGCACGTTGTAGAAAACCAGAATAACCTGATCTGTGCCAGATCACTTTACTTCCTCAGAGAACTGCATGCAGCTGACTGACCAGAGCCTCCTGGCCTTCAGAGTCCTCTCCGATATATTATTAAAAAAAACTAAAATAACTTCAGTTGTGTTAAACGAGAAAAAAGTCGGGGTACAATGCTGCAGTTGTGCCGACATGTCCCATGCTGCCCCTTTCACATGATTGGATCAAGAGACAGGAAGCATTTGAGTCTTACAATTGAATGACGTCAGTTAATCACTTTGTGAGTTAAATCCATTTCATTGTTGATAATATTGACAAATCGAAAGGTTATCACTCTTCTGTCCATGTTAGAATGAATTTGGTTGATAGTCATGAAAATTTACCTAAAGATTATTTTTCATGTGCCCTGCATTGCAGTAAATTTGGCAAACCTTGCACGTATTACAAGCAGGATTGAGAACAGATTTAGAGATTTATTTTAATATTTTACTAAAGCTTTAAAGCATGAGCTTCCCCCCCCCCCAGCTTTTCTGCTGACCTGAAACAGGCGACTTGAAATATGTTTTTTTCAACAAGAGAATATCACCATTTTAGATCAAAATTAGTGACTGAAAGTATAAAAATATTATTGGCTACAGTGACTGAATCTTCTCTATTTGAGCGGCATCCAATCCAAAATAAAATGCACAGCCTTTCAAGATGGTCATGTAGCCTACTCGTCCTAAATTATTATTGTGACAACTGTGACATTGTTTTGTATTTTATAACATGTCAGAATTAATACGCTGAAATGCTTCCTCAAATGGCACAGAGCAGCATAATGGAGTCCGTATCACAAACATCCTGACATGAATGTACAGGCAGAGAGCTATTGAAAGGCAAAAAGATCCCAATGCTTCACAAATTGGATAAATGGAAAACGACACCTGCTTCTGATAAGAGCTGATGGCTACCAGGAATGCTGTCGTCATTGTCATTATCACCCGAGGCAAACGGATACACCTATTATGTCTCAACAATACTGCAGCGCAGAATGTGTTTTCAAAATAAGTGATTTTTCTTAAGCCTGACGTGGTAAGTTGTTGCATACTAACACACATACAACAATCAACTTAAGTGTGTGTGTGTAACTAGCTAGCTGGTGTTTTTCTGCCACTGTAAGTTGTTAGTTCAGGCCCTCATGTGCTGCAACCCTCTCTCTCTTTCTCTCTCTCTTTCCTCCTCATTGCCCCCAGTCTGATTCTTCATTCACATGGAACTTCACACCCATCTGTTTTCCTGCTTTATTTAACATTTCTGAAATGGCTCCAAATTCCAAAAGCAACCAGTCATTAATTGGAGAGCCTTTAGGTGAACACTGAAATGAAAGGATGGAAATTGCAAATGTCGTTTGTCGTTTTGTTAGTTGTTTCTGAACTCTAGTGAATAGTTTTCTTCCTTTTTTGCGGTGTGTTAAAAAATGACTGCTTATTCAAGCATAAAGGAGAGAGGACATGAGTAGCATTTGTTCCTTGTTTTAATGTGGCGTTCTTAGCAGATTAAAGTGTACCCCATTTGCTTAAAATACCCATGCAAATAAAGCACAGAAAAAAGTGGGGAAAAAACACACACTGGGTATTGTGATATTTTACAACATACCAAAATGTTGTAAAATGGCTAAAGATTTTCATCAACACCTAATCTGGAGATTATTTTCTCGATTTAATTGATGACTCATTTAGCCTATAACATTTTTAAAAAGCAGTGTCTGTGAAAATTTTACAGTCCAAACCCAAAGATATGAATTTTCTTTCCATTGACCAGTGGATTATTATTTGCAGCTCTGTCTTCACTTGAAAAATATCATCTCTATTTTACAAATGAAAATATGAATGACACCTATGCTTTTTTATTTTTTATTCTGCAGTTTCTGTCCCAAATATCTTCTTCCATTGATTCAAATGTGTGTGACGTGCTTTACTAACCTTACTTAAGTAAGCAATACCAAAGAGGATGAATCGGTCCTACTAGTTTTCAGTATGAAGGAAGTTGATTTGATGCCGGCCCCCTTTTAGTGTCTGTGCTGCGTGAAAAGATCAGCCTGTGAGGAACTTGTTTATTTCTACATCCTTAAAAGAGGTCAGGTTTGACTGTTTTGCTTCTACTTTTTTGCCTTGCAGAGGAAACTTCACAGTTCCGAAGTTATCAGAGTCTAATATGGGATTTGGTGTGTTGGGAGTGTTTCTGGGGCTGCTCCTAGAGGTCTCCACCCATGGACCCCACGCTGTGCCTCGAACCTCTTGGAGACACCAAGGTAAGCCTGGGTATCATATTTCTGGCAGATCTGTTAATTGACTGAAAGAAACTGTTTAAGGTTTTGACCATTCATTAGGTAAAAATGCCAAACGGTTGCTAATAATGGCACAAGTGATCCCATACTACTACTAATATTAATACAGAAAAGATATAAAATACAATAAAAATTTTGGCTCTGGTAACTCTGAATTGCTGTTAATCATTCTTTTGCTTCTCTATTCAATCCATTTATAAATGTATCAACTAATCAATTATTTAATATATTAGTTATTAAAGGTTTGTTTTAATATTTCTGTGTCCTTTTGCCGTAAACCCTATCCTCTAAATCTTAACCATTTCTGGTTAATGTTCTTTTGAAACCCCTGGGGTGATTTAAATTGAAAACATGCTTGAGTCACCGAGAGTCTACAGGCGCTCGGTTTAAGGAAGTCCTACTTATTAGTCTGACTTGGTATTTATTTTTAAACAAACAAGAAACAGGTTCAGTTGGTCCACTAGCAACGCAACTGAACTGAGCCTTCCTATTGTATAGAAATTGACATTGAGATATAGAAATACAGAACTCTTTCAACTTAAGTTTCAGATAGTTAGGAGACACCTGTTTTTTCAGACTAACCTCAGTCTTACCACAGGTCTCCATTTAGAGCGTTCATGCGTCTGGTGGCAGTTCTGTTTTCACACTGCCATTTACATACATAGCTCCAGTAACTATGTGAGAACCAGCGCAGCTCACCTCTTAACAAAGTTTTCTCTGCTCACTGTAGCACAGTCACTGTTTCAGTCAATCCGTGAGGGTATTTGCTTTCATCCTTGTGGTGTTTATGTCCATAACCAAAGACTGCCAGACACAAGCGCTCCACTGCGTTTGCCGTCAATCACAACACTGAGTATAACAAGAGACACATTCACTCGGAGAGGCAGAAACGTGTCTCTACATCTACGTTTGAGAACTATGTATCGAGCAGACATGTAATAACATTAGCATTCATTCGAAAAGCGTGTTTCTGGCCACCTGATTAATGTGTGGTGGAGTTTGGTGATAATTCTGTGGGTTTATCACTGTAAGTGACCCTTTTCACATTACACACCATTGTTACTATAAAAAATATTTATTATGGCAGCTTTAAATTCAATTCTCAATACCGTTAAATACACATGTCAAGTAAAACCTTTTATGAATGTTAAATTAATGGTTTTCAATGGTTTTGTTCTCAGATTTAGATCTGATGGAGTTTTCAGAGCCTGCGATCTTCAACTACTCTACGCTGTTGCTGAGTGAGAAAAGAGATGCGCTGTATGTGGGAGCCAGGGAGGCAATCTTTGAACTCAGCAAGAAGAATGTGACGGTCAAACACAACAAGGTATCAAAACACGAATAAGATTTGTGAAAACCAGAGAAAATTAAAATAGTAAAAATTGAATTCCGATTTTCTTTTTGAACCATTTTAAGGTTCAGTGGACAGTTGCAGAAAATCACATGTTGATGTGCACTCAAAAAGGAAAATCGAGAGAGGTCTGTTCAATAATTAATGTTAATGTTTTAGTGATATAAAGTCTATTATGAAACATCAGTGTGTTCTAATTTGTTTCTTGATTGTTGCTTTCCAGAGGGATTGTCTAAACTACATTCGAGTGCTCCAAGTTGTAGACGACGAACAGCTGTATGTCTGCGGCACGCACGCCTTTCAACCTCAGTGTGACCACTTGGTAGGTTCATGCTCATATCCACAAATAAACATGTGCTTGGGCTCGCCAATCATCGCAGCAACCTTTAACTGAAATTTAATCCTGAACTTCCTTCAGAACCTTGCTGACTTTTCGTTGGGTGGTCGGCCTGAAGATGGCCGGGGAAAGTGCTCTTTTGACCCGTCACAAAGCTTTACTACCGTCATGGTTGGTGAGTTGAGGCCAGTTTTGTCATTTCACAATGCGCTCTTTTGGTTGTCAACCCCGCTGTAAAAATGCATAATAATCTGCAATAATCTCTTGTTGTTTTTGGGAGGCAAAATGGACTTACTGGACAATGAATTGCTTTTGTTTTATTATTCCCTGTTTTTCTATCAGATGGAGAGCTGTACTCAGGGACAGCTTATAACTTCTTAGGCAGTGAACCGATTATTTCCAGGTACTCTCCATCCCAGACCCTGCTGAGGACAGAGTACTCCACATCATGGCTCAATGGTGAGTTGGGACAATATGTGACAAGTGAACATCTTGAATAAAGTAATCGATGAAAAAAGATGTTGTGCTTGGTAGAGATGCCCAGGCCGAAACTAAGGATCGGTATCTGGGCCGATCAAAATTTGTTTTACTGGATCAGTATTGGCTCAAATGAAAAGGGATCATAATCTTATCCATTCTTTACTCCACTGTGTTCATCCACCTCAGACTGCTAGTGTTGCAGCGCTGCCCTCTTTTTAAGACATCCTATTGTGCAAGCATTTTGCTCACACATGCGAGTGAAAATTAGTGTGACAATGTGTAAAATGATTTGTTCGCACTGGTATTAGTGATTAGGAGTTGAGACGTTGAGGTCAACTAATTACACAGATTTTGCTCTTTCTCATTAGCAAAGAGCAGTATACAAAACATTCAGGTAACAGCTTCTCATTTGCATCTGGCGCTGATTGTCGCTTTCACCAAATACAATTGCAAACGTCAGCAGTAGGTTATATCAGCTATTGCTAATTAATTTTAATTATTTGAGGACCTTGATATCAGGCCAACATTAAATTGTTTGAGGTAAAAGATTCTCCACTATGTATCACCACTAGATCTTCTTGCATCTCACATTTTGTTCAGGAGTTGAATTCTCCTGTTAAACTTTCTTTTGTTTCAATAATTGAAGCTCATGAACTTAATACTTTTGAACGTTTAGACCTCCATTAATTGGATCAAGCCGCTTGTGAAAAACAAGGTGTGAGAATGAGTTATAGATGGTCATCCCTAGTGTCTCGTGTTTAGGCTCCAAAATAAGTTTCTAAACACAATGAGGCTTTCTCAGTAGCAGATCAATCCTAGTCTTTCTTTACCGATACCTTTCTCTCCCTCTTTCTCCTCCCTGCTTTTTTTTGCAGAGCCCAGTTTTGTATTTGCTGATGTGATTAGTGAAGGGAGAAACAGAGTAGATGGCGAGGACGATAAAATCTACTACTTCTTCACCGAGGTGTCAGTGGAGTATGAATTCTTTGGCAAGCTGCTCATCCCCCGGGTAGCACGCGTCTGTAAGGTCAGTACACGTCATGTACCATCTGCACTTACCAGCAGCAACCCTCTGTAGCCCCAATCCACCTGCTGTTGATGTGCGCATGTCCTTCTCCCTCCTTCCATTATCTTATGTCATTTCTCTTGATCTGACCCAAACAGAGCATTTGGTCTCTAAAACTACCTGTTTCTACAGCTAACGGTAGTGTACGTTACATAACTGTGCACAAAGAGATAATTTTTTCTGCTTCACATAAGGCTCTACGCTGTTGTTTAGTTTTTTATGAGACAATATGTTACATTTTTAGCTTTGTACCAAACTTCAACAGACTATCTCTCCCCGTACATCATAATTATCACACTGTCTGTTTGAAGAACAAAAAAATGAATAATGCTAAATAAAAGATTTCACCTCACTAATCCAGGGACTTTTATGCAAAATGTCCCAATTAAAGATCTTAATTGAAGATTGAAGATATCTGACGTTTCCATCCCATATCACCACTGATGGCCAAAACTGTTGTGAACTCCTATAAAGGATCAATTAGTAATAAACTGTGATGCAATTTATATGTTCTCTTAAAAGCCAGGAGACTAATTTGAAAGAAGACACAGCAGTTAATTCCATTATCTCATCATTAATTATAAATCAGACTTTGATTAACAGCTGTTGAATCAATTGTACGCACACTCATGGGTGAATGTTTGGTGAAGAAAAAACTATTTGTAAAGGTAAAATTGGCTAACATTTTTATAATTTAGTTTAAATGTTATAAAGCAAAATAGAAATGCTATATAAACCCCTAAAGCTTGCGTTATGCTTTAACATCTTAAAATACTAAATAAATAGTTTTGATACTGTCTGATAGATGTTTTATTTGCATCATCTTTAATACAAAGAGCTCTGTGCTTTACTGTCTTTTCTTTAACCAATGTTCAATTTGACCATCTTTTAAGGAGAATATTAACTGTGAACAATAGATATTAACCAAAAATCTATATCAACTGGGCAAAAAAAGTTCTGCCAAGCACTCGTAGCACTTATTGCTTTAAGCGAATCTCCCAGTGGAAAATACATCATTGCATACATTCTTACGCCTGCCATTCCCCATTACCTCTGCCTCTGTCCCTCCACCGCCTAATGTGCTGTTAAACCTCTCCCCCACAGGGCGACCTCGGGGGGCAGCGCACTCTGCAGAAGAAATGGACGTCCTTCCTGAAAGCCAAGCTGGTGTGCTCCATGCCTGAGCTCAACTTTGTTTTCAATGTAGTACATGATGTCTTCATCCTGAAGGGGGAAAACTGGAGGGACACAGTCATCTACGGGGTCTTCACCTCCCAGTGGTCAGTGATTTGAAGATCTTGAGAAGGGGATCAGTAGGGATCAGAAAGGGGGAAATGTCACTATAGTGCAGGCCCTTCAAATTGACTTATCTTCCCTTCCCGTCATTATTCTCTTCCACCAGGGGTAACGTGGGCTTGTCAGCAGTGTGTGCTTACAACATGACAGCTGTGGAAGAAGTCTTTTCCAAGGGCAAGTACATGCAGAAGGCCACAGTGGAGCAGTCCCACACCAAGTGGGTCCGGTACAACGGCATCACTCCTTCTCCACGTCCTGGAGCAGTGAGTACCTTTAACACAGCTCCAATAATTAAGACCTGAGCTCAGTTTTCTGTAAATGATTGGCAAACTATCCAGGAAATACTTTATTGTGTAATAAAAATGTAAAAAGAAAATGAATACATAGGAAAGAAATCAGTTTATTCCAGTGCTTGTCTCGTGTCGTTTTTAATAGACA
Organism: Percina caprodes; assembly: GCA_013375575.1. NCBI lineage: Eukaryota > Metazoa > Chordata > Actinopteri > Perciformes > Percidae > Percina > Percina caprodes. The sequence continues at coordinate 35,531 of JABXJD010001306.1, read as the reverse complement.
GATGGGTGTGAACATACTTATAATAAATATTTAATGTCTCCTGCCTGCCCTTTTCCTCCACCAGTGTATTAACAACCTGATGCGACGGCAGAACATCAGCAGCTCTCTCCACCTGCCAGACAAGACCCTTCAGTTTGTTAAGGACCACCCCCTGCTAGAGGACCCCGTCCTGCCCATCGGCAACAGGCCTCGCCTCATCACCAAAGACGTCAACTACACTCAGATCGTTGTGGAGAGGGTCCGTGCACTCGATGGGAACATTTACGACGTCATCTTCACTGGAACAGGTAAGAACACATTAGTTATTAATAAGCATTTCGAATTTAGACTGGTATAAATAAGGCTTTCCATATCTGAGTTACTGACTTATTAGTACTCTTGTGCTGATACAGTGCCCCAGTACAATGTGTATTTTATCCAAGCTGCTGTTGGACATTTTTCATTTTATAGTTTAAAAAAATTGTTAAATGTTTAAAAGCCATGTCTCAACACAAAAGAATTGTGGTTGTCTATTTACAACACCAATGAAAGCTGGCATAGACGGAGAACAATATGGTAAAATAGACAAGGGAAAGAAACTGATGACTATATCTGATATCATTCAATTGATCTGCTGCTTGTCTGATAATTCAGAACATCCTGTATTGTCATATTTTGTTTTTTAAAGGCTGAACTGGCTTCTTCCTTGGCTGAATGATTGACATTTTACCATTCTCACCTTTTTTAGATAAGGGAGTCGTGCACAAGTCAGTGGTGTATGAAGGAGAAGTGCACATTGTGGAGGAGATCCAGCTCCTGAAGAACTCTGAGTCCATCAAGAACCTACTGCTGTCCTCTGAGGTCAGTGGCTTCACTCTAACGGATACAAACTGTACAAAGAGACACCTGTAGCACATGAATTAGAAAATGTGTTTTGAGCTCAGCAGATATACACTGCACATAGACAGTCAGTGTGTCTATATGTTGGTGTACTGCACTCAGTTGCCAGTTTAATTGATAAAATACGTAGTTTAAAAACAGTTGGAGTCTAATACAACAGTAATGCATGTGTTCAGTTTTGTTGAGGTGTTAATTCAACTGTGTGATCATTTTGGAGGGTGTTGTTTGTGGTGCTGTTAAACTGTGAGGCATTACACAGAGGTGTTTTGTAGTTGACTGTTCGGTGTTGGTGTGTGTGTTTGCATGTTTTTCTTATGTTTTTCAATGTGCTTACTCTGCTGTGAAAAAACTCACGATAGGAATTTATCAAGAAGATGGCATGACCAGCAGTTCTGTCAATCAGATGAGACTGCACTTTTTATCGTTACTGCAGCGTGTTTATGGTTGTCTGGAGTTTGTATTTTGGCAATTTGCAGACAGCAATTGTGCGGATTTGCCTTTTTTAAAATGATGTGTAAACTAACTTAAGGACCTAGTAAAATTCCAGAGTGATCTGTAAGTGTATTTCTTTTGAAACACACTTTTTCTTTGGCATATTTACATGAACAGCCTTGTGTTTCCATAGACACGATCCCTGTATGCTGGTTCAGACTCGGGTGTAGTCCAGTCACCCACAGCCTTCTGTGGCCGGTATCTGTCCTGCGAGGACTGCGTCCTGGCTCGAGACCCATACTGTGCCTGGGACCTTCACACTGCTGCCTGTGTCAATATCTTTGATGCCCCCAGCCAACGGCTTAGGTAATCTTTTTTTATTTTCCTACATACCTGTTCTCTGCTCATGTGTTATTACACTGGTTAATGGAACCAAAGCCACCATTGAGATACATCTATACTGATACTACATCCAGTTTGACCTGCCAAACTGCCTCATGTGTGCGTGGACATATTTTAGATAGCTATGAAAATAATGCTTTGTTTTTTCAGGAAGCTAATCCAGAGCCTGAATGGTGACGCAGACAAGTGTCCTTCAGGTAGGGTTCAACATGCTCAAATATGGCCTGATAACACGTAATTGAATGTAAAACCCCTGCATACTGATTATCCTAATAACATGACTTGCTTACTGTGTGCCAAAGGCTACATTTGAATTGAGCTTAATGAATATCAAATATCACAATTCTAAATGTAAGATATGTTGTATGATTGTCCTCTGCTGGACATGTGTTCTGAGCAGGATAAACTAAGCCTCTCACTTGGCCCAAAAGTCATATTTTTTTCTGTTTTTCCTAGTAGCGTCAGGTCGGTCTCTGAAGGACTACCAGCGTGTGACAGTGAAACCAGGGAGCTCTGCTGAGCTGCCGTGCCTGGTACGCTCCAACCTAGCCCAGGTGTTGTGGAAATCCAACGGCTCGGTGCTTACCGAGGCCTCACGCTTCCACCTTGTAGGCGAAAACGGCCTCCTTATTTACAGCGTTGCACCAGAGGATCAAGGTCACTATGAGTGCTGGTCAGTGGAATGGGCCCCCGCTGCTGGGAAGAACTTTAGCCGCCTCCTGGCTGGATATGTCCTCACTCTGGACCTCCCGCCCAGAGCCCCGCACCAGACAGGCCACGTGACCACCACCCTCGGCAGCCAGGAGACATCTAGCACACATGCAGCTGAAGGTAATGGTAAGACAGACAGAGTCCTACTAACGTCGGCCCTTGCCCCTCCCAGCTTCACAGCCACAGTCCAATTCACCTCTCCACCCCAAACTGACTCATCACTAACTCCGCCGCCCAGCAGCACAATCAAGTTCTTGTCAAAGCAGCGTCGTCCCCTGAGCTCCAACGCTCCGCGTCCCGACAGCCAGGACCCAGCGGCAGAGTATTTGCAGCACAACAACAGCATTGCCCTCCTCTTCCTCTTCCTCCTGTTTTTCCTCCTCTTCCTGGCCGCATTGGCATACAACTGCTACATGCAGTATCTTCCAGCTCCCTGTCTGCGGCTGCGAGCTGCTCTGTTGGGCAGTCACAAGAGCGCCGATCAGACTGAGTATCGGGCCTGTGAGGAAGGTTTAATGATGGAGGCATCTGCACCGGAAAAAATTAACATGAAGGAGCAGCCGACGCAGAACGGCAGCCAAACAACTCAAAATCTCCGGGCTCTCCGTGACACCGGGTATGAGACTGAGCCGGAGTGTGGCAACGGTCAAATCCCCTCCCACACTTTTGGAGATGACAGCCTGTCCCAGGAGAAACCCTTTGATGTGGAATGTGAATCTCAGCCCATCCAGTTTGCAGATGCAGATTAACCTTACTGCTAGCCGGAAGCTTTTGTTTCTCTCAGCATAGACTATTTTAGAGGGGATCAACACTCACGCTGCATCTTCCTACAACTTACAAGTCAAAACGGTTTCCTCCTTTCTAAAAAGTATGTTCAGTGTACAGCATCACACAAAGTCACATCACAAGGCTTAAGCCAGGCGTTGTTTGTAGAGATTTAACTCTTGATGTAGGGCTTATGATGATAATGCAAGAACTGTATTCACAGACGCTTCACTCTCTCAACTTAGTCCAGCAAGAAAAGCTATTTCTTAAATTCCAGATTGGAAACATTGTTTACCAAATTGGTAAGTTACCCTGTTGTTTTCCAAATTGGAGTCATGTTTTGTAAAGCCTGGGTGAAATATAATCTGTTGAAGCTTTTGCATCTTTTTTCTCTCTCAAAGTAACGTGTCGGCTGTTAGACTTGGGTAAATGCTTCAACATCGCAGTAATTTCTCAGGGAAGATTTGCTCAGTACGTTATAGCCTAGCTTTGTTGTACAGTGTTGCCATCTGCAGCACCTGGTATGTGGGCCTTAATCTCACCCAGTGAAGGTCAGAAAAAAAACTGCAAGTGGCAACTTGCACGATAGAAAAATGCTGGAATACATCAAACCGTTCTCTTTGAGTGACAATGTTGAGTATCTCTGCATTTCATTTGTTTCTTTTCTGTGAAGTCGACATTCCTACATGGATACAACTCTGATGGTCCTGCGTATTGACCTCTGCTAGTTATTTTTCCCTTCTGTGATCTGATAACATAAATACGACGTGATGCTTGAAAATTTCAATCATTGGTTGTTCTTTTTCTAAAATAGCCTTGAAAGCAATCTTAAAATTAATTTTATTTTGTATTTTTAATGAAGCTTTCAGTTTTAGAACATTTTCAGGTCATTATTATTTAAGATGAGTCACATCTGTGGTAATGTTTTGTCTTCTGTGTAAGTAGTTGTGAACTTTCTCATTGGTTTTTATTTTATTTATTGCTGCAGCTTAGTTTAAGATCCTAGCCCGTTAGTGTCCCTCTTGTCTGTTTTGCATGTCACCCCGTGTTTAGATTTCCTACTTTCCTCAATACTTTTTTTTTTTTTTTTCCCCATCACTTCCTCCCTCACAGCCTCCTCTCCTGCCGACACTTCATCTTCCCTGTCTGGAAGTAGTACTCCCTCTGCCCTTCCTTCCTCATCCTCTTCCTCTTCTTATCCTTTCACCTCTTCCTCCACCAAGCCCCACAGTGTGGAGGCTGGGGAGGCAGAGGTGCGACTGTTGCCTCCCCTGCTGAAGGACCAGGCCTGGGGGGTTCATGCCCAGGAGGCTTTCCTGCTCTTCTGCCTGGCTTTGGGTGAGTGGTGTCTGTGACATTGACCGGCTCACACCTCCAGAACTTGAAACCTTTTCCTCTCACTTTCTAACACTCCTTTTTTCATTCATTCTCTCTCCTTTCTGCATGTTGCATGTTACCATGTCCCAAACAAAAACTAACTGTGTGTGTGTGTGTGTGTGTGTGTGTGTGTGTGTGTGTGTGTGTGTGTGTGTGTGTGTGTGTGTGTGTGTGTGTGTGTGTGTGTGTGTGTGTGTGTGTGTGTGTGTGTGTGTGTGTGTGTGTGTGTGTGTGTGTGTGTGTGTGTGTGTGTGTGTGTGTGTGTGTGTGTGTGTGTGTGTGTGTGTGTGTGTGTGTGTGTGTTCTGGATTGTTTAAAACAAGCCAGCCCTTTGCTTAGTGGATCTCTATTTTAGGTGTCTGGTAAGATAACTGTAATACGATTACATATTAAACTGTCAACCTCTCAGTGATCCGGTTGTCTCACAATTCTACACTGATAAAAAGTACCGTTTTGTGTATAGTATTATGTAACAGCAGTCTGACGTGAATCATGTACAATTTAAAGTGGATCCTTTTTTTTTTTATCCAGGGTGTTATTGCAGGCTCAAATGTCTTACAACTCAATACAATCTGGATCTTTTTTGTGCCTGTAAACAAGTGTAAATATATTTGTATATATGGAAAATACCATTTGACGATGTACATAAATCTAGGGGAAATTTTGGGACTATTGCTCTTGGTAGGGAGGCTAAATAAATCTTGTCAAATGTTTTCAACACTGGCCTGTTGTCGTACATTTTTGACTTAAGTCATCACTTTTTTTTTAAGCAATATGGACTCATTAGGGATAACAATAGCAAAAAACTAAAGAAAACTACTGTATGAGGCCCATACATAAAGATCCTGTTGCATATACTGAAAATATTTACAGAAAAATGTTAATCTTACTTGTGATCAATTCAAATTATATATGCTATGCAAAGTACTTACAACTCAGTAAATCTGGTTTGATAAGTCACTCTGCCTGTTAAATAACAACTGTTCATTGGAACTTGAACACCACACGGACCTATCAAAGGCAAGTAATTCCCTTTCATGAACAAAATGTCTATATGGCGGGTCTCGGCCATCAGAGGGGTCAACATGAAGTCCTATTCTGTCCCTCAGGTCCCAGTGATGTCCACATTCACTGGCTAATAAATGGGCACAGTCTGGACACCCCCATAATGGAGTACCGCCGGCCGCTGGGTCAGAGTAAGGTACTAGTGAGCAGCTGGCTCCGAGAGGGGCCACTGATCAAGGACGCCCATTACAACTGTGTCGCTGAGGCCAGCACGGGAAATGACGTGTCTGAGGTGGACCTGCGCCTCTCTATTGGAGGTATCTGGACCTGATGCTTGTATGGCTGAGGAAAAAATGTCCAGTGTGTACAACTTTATGGTTCTCTCTTCCTTGACAATATGTGTATTAAAACTTAGTATGTTTAAAGAAATGTGAGATATATTGTAATGCATGTAGAGAGGTAATGGGAGTGCTTGGGATTGCCGCTGCCATTATTTCCATTAAAGATGTTGTTATTTGACAGATGAGGAGAGCATTCCATCCAGAGATTTGAACCAATGGAGAGGTGCACTCGCAGAGCATAAGCAACTGCTAAAAAGATGGGAAAAGGCCTGGGTAGGTCTGTTTGTGCATGAGTGTGTTTTCTTCCAGAAGTTTTAACCTGCTATGCGTGTTTTATATTAAGCAAGTGGTTTGAATGCTGCCAGTCCCCCACCACCACCACCACCACCCTCAGAGGTACTAGAGTAGTCCAAATGAATTGGGGCAAAGGGTTAGGGACACAAGGCTAAAGTCAGCTGTTTGCATTCCATGAAACAAACTGTTTAAGTGAAATACAAAATATCTTTTTATTCTTTTTTTCTGAATGAAGTGTTTGAAAAAAAGGTGAAATGCACTTATTCAGCTAATTTACTAGCTGTCCCTGCAGCTTTTTCGTTAACTAATTTTAGCCATCCCATTTAACTGCATTACCTTTAACCACATTTTCTGTTCCACATGATCCATTAACCACATTTAGCTAATTGTGTTGAAGATACTGAAACACTTAATAAGATTACTAAAATGGTACTTCTAAAGACATATTCTGCACACGTCTTGTGACATTTTTCACTAAATATACTGTTTATTTTTTTGGGATCTATTGATAGGACCTTGTTATTTAACGTAACATTTTATCATCCATCAGTAGCTGTAAAGGTTTGGATAAACAAAGTTTCAAGATTCAGGTTTGGATGAATTTGTTCACGTTTGACATAATAAAAATGACATAAACATAAAAAAAATACAAAAATGCAAGCTCCCTCATTGCAAGTTTCCAAATTGCAAACCAGCCTAACTTCAGGATGAAATTCAGATTGAATTACCATTTTGTTCTATTATTATTTGATAACTGATACAACCTGAAATGTGAGCAGCAATTCAGAGGTCAGGAACCAAGCTAATTTAACCTCCTTTATTAACATTTCATCCATTTTTGCATCTTCAACTTGAATAGTACAACTCTGTTTTTTCCCCTTCACAGGAAAGCTGTGATGGCCACTGAGCTCTATGAAGACATCATGAGCTTCACTTGTGTTGGCTGTATCTGGTTGTGAACATGGTCCTCATCCTAGGTGGACCTCGCCTTTTGTTACTGAAACATAAACGGATGAATGCAATGTCTCTGTGTCATATCTTATGTAGGAGTTTGATGCAGGGTGTAGCAAAGATTTCACAACACCTGGCTTGTGCAGGGGGCTCACCTGGCTGTGATGATTGTGTTGGGGGGGAACTCCTTCTAAAACTGTAAACAAGATGAAGGTCTGAGGACGTGCTGCCTTTCTTCCAAATATGCTTTTAGTTCTATTTCCCCTGATTCAAATGAACATCCTTGAAGCAGTCCTTGTATGGAACAATAACACTGATGGTATATGAGGAGCACTGATCTGTATTTATTGGTGCACTTTAGGTTCAACATTAGGGCGATTGAGATCTCTACTTCTTAGCAAAATAGAAATTTTAACGTTAAACACTTTTTTTCTGCAACAGTTTGTGCCCTTTTTGCATCCATTTATGTTGCAAATGTCTTTATTTAAAGGCAATTATAATAGGTTTTTGGGGTGGGTTGCACTACCCAGTTTTGATTGTTGGGGTGGGGGATTGTAACCCCCCCCCCCGTACATTACGCCTATGGGTGCAGCGCCTGTTTATAGCTTGGCTTATTTTACAAAGAGATGTTTACACCATCACCGCCTTCCAAAGCCTCAGTGCTGTCCTTCAAAGCTACCTTGCTGTATGACATTTTCACTTGAGATTATAGTCTTTAATTTTTATTGGGCATTTATTTTTTTCTTTCCAGAGATTCAAATATTCACCTTATTCACAGGTTTTTGATTTTGGAAATGGAGTAAGTTACTGTGGGATGTAGGGTTCTTTTCAATCACCGTTTACCTCCGATTAATGAAAACCTAGCATTCAAAATGCCAGATTTGGCATAGGTTGATTTGATAGTTGATTTGTTACTGCTGTTGTCTGCAGTTAGTTTTTCTAAACATTAAAACTGTGACTAACTATTTGCCTTTGAAACAGAAATAAAGTGAGTTTGTTATATCTGTTGCTTACATTGACTTAAAAATCAATGCATCACATTTTTTTTGCTATGTTTGAATTAAGCACATTTATCACATGATTGATTAAATATTCACAGACCTGATAAATCCCGCAGGATCAAAACTAGAGTGACACGTCAGCCTTTTCCACATGGAACACGTTCTACCATCTGAATTATTAACCAACCTCCACCGCGCATCCTTGGAAGCCAGTTATGACATTGTCAAATGGTACAATAATATCCTTGACTGAAAACTTAGTTCCTTTCTAGATGCAGATTGCAGACCTTATCTCAGACACTTATGCTTCACAGATTTATAAACAAATGGGCATTTATGTATATCTAATGTAATTAGGAATAATCAGACAAAAAGGTAAATGGTGGTTCAGTTTAAGACATTTAACCCTTGTGTTGTCTTCCTGTCAAAATTGAAAATCATCACTTTTGTTGATGCTTTTAACGATGTTTTTAAATTTTTCTTACTTTTTTGTCCCTTTTTTCATCACTTTTGACACCTTTTTTTCCAATATGTCATTTTTTTTTAATTTTTAACACTACATAACTTATTAACTTTAGTTTTAGTTAATCTATTTATGGTCAATTAACCTTATTTATAGGAAATTATACCTAATGTTTGAGTGAGAAAAGCAGAAATTAGGAATTATTTAGACTAAAAGGAATGGATGTTGATGGATAATCACAGACTGGAACGTGTCAACTTTTAATCAATACTATTTAAAAACCACTTCAATATTATTTTTCAAATGCTATAAAATTGAATACAACACCCCAAAATTAATGAAAGTACTTGCCAAAGAGTGTTGTATGGAATCAGTCATGTTATTTTGAGTAATTACAAATGGATAGTCAAAAAGAACATTGACATAGGAAAACAGGTCAATTTGACCCAAGGACAACATGAGGTTTAATGTATAACAAAAAAATGCAACTGAGGAAAATAAATGTCCATAACTGGAGCTATAGCGCCCTCATGTGACCAAGTAAAGGAGCACAGGTAGAAAATTAAAAAAGAAACATGAAAATGTAGTTCATTGGTTTAGGTCACCAAGGCAGCAAAGTTTTCTAAACATTACGAAGTTCTTATTTTCAGAATGCAATGTCTGATATTGCTGGTTTAACATAGATCAGACCCAGAACTATCTTATTGATTATTTCCACAAGTTGATCATTTAAAGGCTCTTTGGATGTAGTGTTGTTTGACAGCAGCAGGCCCAGTATGATTGTATGCTGCAATGAGCAGAAGACAAGATCCAAGATCTTTAGACAAACGGAACTCTTTTGGCTGAGAAAAAAATAACACATAATGCACAGCAGACAATAGAAAGTATATTCACTAAATAATAAAATCACAGGAGCAGTCTTTCAGATGAGCAACAGCGGGATCATGGCCCGTGTACGGTCCGGTTTTGATAGTTTGTTTTTTCGTTTCAAACCAAAAACAAAGGCTTTTATTTGTATAGGCTACATTTACTAGTACTTCCGGGTCACTTGGCCCACCTGTCTTTCTCTTAATGTAGATGTTCAAACAGAGAAATAAAAATAGGAATTTCAAAAAACCAATCGGACCGTTATTTGAATTTGGTTTAGTCTTTTTTTTGGATCCAGAAACCGAAACAGGAGAACGGCTCTTTTTTTCTTTGTTTATGGTTTAAAATTACAAACGAAAAAAAGTGGTTTTCTCGTTATTTTGTTTTGTGGTTCAGACGAAAAAACAAACTATCAAAACGTACACAGACCTGGTAGTAAGCTCATTACTGCCCCCTGAGGGCGGAGGACGCAGCTAATGGCCACAAGGGGCTACAATGAGCCCATCCCACACTCAAAAACAAACTTCGATAAGAGACGCAAAGGTATGGAGCTATAACGGTGACAGTAACCTGAGGTATTGAAAATCAAATTTGGCATTGAAACTTCAAGTATTGGCACTGAATAATGTTCAACTGAAGAAAAAAAAATCTCAAAATCCGATTATTTTATATATATATATGTTTTTCAATTCCAATCTTTACAAAGTTTCTTGATTTCTGTTTTTTTTTTCAATTAAAGTTTTTTTACGCTGTCAGGATTTTTACAATGTCACTGTTTTCAGTTTCAACTTTCTGTCACTGTTTTGGCGCAGGGGGGCGTGGCTTGAGGGGAGGGACTAAGAGGGCGCGATTTACTTATAATTTGCATACTCGTGAGAGTGACTGTGCGCGCCTAGGGCGCGCCACTTCACCTGGTACAACGGCCTTGAGTCCGTCATCCTCACAGATGCCTGGAATAACTGTATGGTCGTATATGTGCGATGGCTTCGACAAATTCATCTGCAGCTGCCAAATCTCAAGTAAGTCTCTTTACTTCTGCAGTTGGTTTGTTGTTGTTTTTTCCAATACAAGCAGGCAGGTTTAATGTTAACTTTTAATGGACGTGTTGCTGTGTTGGCAGATGTTAGCGCGAACACAAGCTAGCGTTAACGATTGCTAATAGCGCATGTCAGCTAACATTGGCTAAATTGTGGATAATAGTAAAGTTAGCTAATTTCTCCCGTCTGGATTAATCTCAATATGTCCTCTATAATCTAGTATTTCTTCATATTCTGTCTTCTAGGAGTTTGAGGCCAGTGTTATTGCTGCTGCTCAAGGCCTCATAACCGTGCTTACGCAAAATATTCAGCAGCATCGGCCCCTAGTACAGCAGAATTCAGTGCAGTCACAAGAGCAGCAGAATCCGCAAACTAAACAAACACTTCAGGAGGAGATGACTAGGTTTTGAACTATATTGACAATATATTGATATTGGACTTGTTCAATGGTGAGTTGTATTTCATAATGTTAATCTCTCACATGCAGGTCTTTTCCTGGCTTCTTTTCCAAAAGGAAAGGCAAAAACCGCTTCTCTCCGTTACAAACCACTCCAGGGAAGCCTAAAGTATGTAATGTTAAGCCATTCACCATATATGTATATTTGGTTAACAAAGGCTGTACCAGCACTCCTTCTGCTGCTGAAGAGTTGGAGTTAAGCCAAGCAGGGTTGGGGAAGAGGTCCCTCACCATGACAGACGATATGAGCCACGCAGTGGTAGTGTAACCACTTTTTATTTATTTCAATACATTTTTATTATAGACTTTACAGTACAATGTATACTGTTAGCAATGTCAAGTTATTTTGAAAACCCTTTACTATATTACTGTATTTTTGGAAGTTGTATAATACTGTTTTTAAGCTTTCCCTTTTATGTGGTTGTTTTCTTAGATAAACAAACTTCTCATTGAAGAATATCCCAAGATGGAGGGGGTGGAAGGGTGGCTGTTCTACAAGGCTTCAGGTGTATTACACATACATTACTTTGTTCCTTTGGAAAGTGCAGCGTTTCCAAAATGTTCACCAACATTGAAACTCTTTCTCTCACTGGCTGTATGCAGGTGGCCACGGTAGAAGGAAACTGGCTGCAGTTCCTCCTGATGTAGATGGTTATACAGGAAGACTAATTCGCACTGTTTCGGGTGCTGGGAAGACCATTTTGTATGTTGTTCCACTACAGCAGGACCTTAATCTCACGCCATTGCCATATGATGCACCTGAATTTCAAAAAATGCCGAAGACTGCATGTCAAGTGTGCAAAGAAAGCATGCCTCTGCATATTCTAGCATTGCACATTGAGGGTTGTATAGGGTCTCAGTCTGCAACAGATGATGAGGTAAATGCATATGCAAGATTGTTTTACACATTTGTACACAGATAGAATAGTCGTACAATGCTATAATATTTTGTCCTTGGCAACCATATTACAACACATGTCCTAGTATCTGCAGTACTGAAGACTAAAAACTACTACTACTGCTATTCCTTTAATTGGCCAAATTTGTTCTTGCAAAATCCGAATTAAACCTGCACTATGTTAGTTCATTAAATCTTCAGTTGCTTTGATTTTCTTTTTGTAGAGAGTTTGGATTGAACACCCCATTTCAATCTCAAAAAAATCTTCAACATATCAGAGTTCAAAGTTATGCTGGGGAAGAGACCATTTGGCCTTAGTAATTATACAATGTCCCAATATTGGTCCTTTTTTATCTATTTTATCACAATATTATACTTTAATATTGATTATTTGTCCTTACTTCTGTTTATGGATACAACTGTGCTACTTTTAGGACTGGCGAAGTGAGGTCCAGGTTCTTTCTGTCATAAATTCATCAATTGAGCACCCTAAGAAAGAGTCCAAAGATGCACAGGTGATAATGATGCACTGTAATCTGTTTAGAATTCTACACTTAAGATATCAAGATATTTGTGCTTTAAATTGAAATTTTACAACTGTTCACAGGATAGAAAGGAATGCCCTATATATTGTGGTTGCTTTCCATCAGATGACATTGCTCTGCATGCCAGCTTGTATGGAGAAAGGTTTGCTGTTCTGTCATGTTAAATGTGCACATATTAACATGTTAATTTTATTTCACAAATGTTTGATCTTTCATTAACATTTTTTGGGTTGTAATTTTCCTGTCCATAGTTAGCTCTGGACAGATAGAAATTCTAAATGCTTAAGAGTACATATGATTGCAGATGTGTTTGGTTTAAATGGATAATTATCAATATAATTTTCTGGAAAATGTAGTGTTTTAATATTGATCATTCTCAGTCCACAGGATACTCCTGACTACAATTCTGACTTCTGTCACACTAGTGGCGTGCTATGCGAGGAAGTGTGCCTATGGCTGATATATCTAGGTGATTTTTGTGTTCTGCATTTATCATTCATCGGTTTTCTTAAAAATTACAAACTTGTTTTGCTTTTCTTAATAGTGAAGATGATATCCTCCAGTTGCTTGCCAATCGAATTGATGCAAGCAAAGATTTTAAGATCTGTGTTACCCGAGATGACCTTGTCCAAAGAGGCTTCATTCAGTGGCAAAGACAAAGAAGGGCTCCCCTGTCAACAAGCTCAATGTAACTTTCATTGGAGAAGCAGGAATTGACACTGGTGCATTAAGCAAAGAGTTTTGACAGGTAATGTACTGACTCTTCAGAAGTACAGGTTCAATTACATTTTGTTATTTCCTTAATTGTGTTGTCTTCATTTGTTATATAAGAAATGATGAATGGCATTGAGAGGCGACTGTTTGAGGGCAATGTCAAGAAGGGAAAAGTCCTCTCTACTCCATAAGTGACTTAGAAAATGGTTTCTACAGGTTTGCATTGTTTCATACTAGTCCTCGTTCTAACGTTTATACATGTAAGTGTGAAAAGGTCATGTACAATGTTTGCATTTTGTGTTGATGACTTGCAGAACAGCAGGAGAAGTGTTGTCAGTCAGTCTCGCTCAGGGTGGCCCGGCACCATGCTTCTTAAGAAATTGGTGTTTCCAGTTTCTTGCAACAGGAGACTTTGACACTTTGCAGTTGACCAAAGATGATGTTGACGATCAGGAATATTCTTCACTCATAGAAAGGGTGAGTATACCTGTTGTAAGTAGCTTTAGAAAACAATGAAAGAAACAAAGACAGACTGCTTTCCTTGATGTACAATATTCCATTGCTATCCTGTAAAGAATTAGGGTTGTAATTTTAGGTGGAGGCGGCAACTGATCTCACAGAGTTGACAGAAGAAATTGTAAGCTGTGGTTACACAGGGATTGTAAAGTTGGACAGGAAGGACAGTATTATAAGGTGTGTAAATTATGTATGTACACATACATTTAGCAGAGAATGTTTATATTATACATAAAATAAAACAAACATTAGGTCAATTCTACTGCCAAAGCCTTTGACCAAGGCATAGCTTAGATCTGGAGTTTCTTGGCCCGCTATGGTGTATATACATAAGCTGATGTCAAAATACTTTTGGTTTGAAAGAGGGTTGATGATGATTAAAGGCAAAAAAACATACAAATGTATTAAAACAAACAATAACTCAGCTACACTGTTAGTGGAAGTTTTTTTTGGTTTGTTTTGCTCCTCCACTAATCAAGACAAATGTTTCCTGTTCACTACAGAGCCATTGTTCTACATGCTACAATGCGTCTGACTCCTATCCTTCAGCAAATCAGAAAAGGCATGAAAGTCTACAACCTTGTGGAGTTGATTGGGAGGCACCCAGATCTCTGCTCAAACCTGTTTGTCCCAAAAGAGGATGATAACAGAGTAAATATGCCGGACATTTCCTCATCCACATTTGCTTCATTGCTTTTGACAGGATTGTATATGTTGTATAGCTGAATCTCTTTTTGATTATTGCACCATCATCTTTTCATGACTAGCTGTTATTTTGTTGTACATAATTTTGGAAGAATATAAAGTATATAATGTAAAGTGTTGACTTTAGTTTTTATTTTTAAATTATCTTTAGGCAGATGCTGATTACATAATGAGCATTCTAGTGCCTGAGCTGAGTGAGAGGGAAGTCCAAGGCATCTAAGAGAAAATGCCATCATAAACTTCTTCCAGGACTTTCTGCAAGACCTTGAAATCACAGGTTTGATTTATTTTTCTTACAGCAAATTTTCAGCACAATTTGCCATGCAGACAGTTGTTAACTTGAAAAATAACTGTTTAAAATTTTCTTCTACTTTCATTAAGTGTACATTAAAAAAATGCAGTAAGTGCTGAATTGGGCGCGTTTTGTATTTGTAAATATGGTGTAAAAATGGTTTTGTTGTTTTTCCAATCATGCAGGTCAGGATGAAGACCAGGGTGTTTGTGAGCCTTTGACCCAAGAAGCACAACAAGGTCTGAATGAATATTGTCTGGAACAGCAAAACTCAAGCCTGTCGGTCCTAACAGTGATGCAGTGGTTAACTGGACAAAGGCACAAACCCCTTCTTCCCTCAGAAAGGGCAGATTTTAGAATAAATGTAAGATTTGAACACCACTGCAAAGAACAAATGCCTGGTCACCACATTTGCTACCCACTTGTGAGTGCCTGCACAAATACAATAACTCTTCCTGTTGCACATATGAATACATACAGAGAGTTCAGAGATATAATGACCGTAGCAATCAGAATGAGTAGAGGTTTCGGCCGAGTTTAGAAGCCATGTTTTCATGACCACCCATGTTTTACTAGCCAAAGTCAGGCAGTATTGTTAGTAAGGCATTTTAAGAGATGCTGTTAAGGGCAAGATGTTTAAAAAAAAAAAAAAAAGTGTGAATATTGAATCTAAAGACATTTGCATAGGAAATTAGTGCTGATTCCGCAGTCGCATGTTTTTTTGTACTGAAAAATTGCAAAATGTATTTTAGGACCATTGTTAACAGACTGAAAAATAAGTAAAGAACTTTAAGGATAAAACTGCAAATGTGATGCTCTGTTTCTGTTTCTCTGATCAAAGTTACTGAAGAGCTTTCAAATTTTCCATCATCCACAGATGTAGTACTACTTTCATGTTATTCAAGTGAAATACATTTTCTGTGGAATTTGGAGTTCTTTACAAGTATATTTAATTTAAATGGTCCTCAATATTGACTTGATAACAAATTTGGTTGATGTTGTCAAATAGACCTCTAATTTGATTTGGGGTCTCTTTCTTTATGAAGTTTAACTGCATAAGTTAATGTGCATAGGCCAGTAACACCATGGTCAATAGTCAAGTTCTTACTATGCTACATTTATTTGTTCGTGCATAACTTACAGTCTACACAGCAGTGAACATATATAGTATTTATATAGAAAGAAAAAAGCCTTTTTTGTGTACAAACACCAAATACAAATTAAACAAAATTATACAAAGAGAGAAACAGGTAAAAGAGCAAAGATAACATGTCCAGGTCAGATGAGGTTACGTACACAGCTATAAAAATAAAGTGAAAAACTACCTTTACAATAGTAAAACTGCATTCTTACTGTTTTTCAGAAAGTAATGGAAACACCACATTAATTAATATAAAGAGATGATGCAGACATCCAATGTGATGAAGAAAAGTTGCTGCATCATGCTGGAGAGAGACAGGATCAGTCACACTATTCGGTTACTGTTATGTACCTTAGTTTTTGTGTTATTCTGCCATGTTTATGCATGATGAATCACATAGTCAAGTGCAGCCTTGTAAAGATGCTTCACAAATCAATTAAACTCAAATGATTAGGTTTGCATTTCATTCATATAAAAATGAACCAAAAAAAAAAAGGTTGAAGTGAACATTTTTTGGCTGTACCTCCAAGTTCTCTGGAGCAGGCACAGGGTTCTGGAGAAGTCCTATTGTCCAAAGTTGATTTGGAGTCAGGTTTTGTTCCGTTCGCATGCCATGGTTGTCCCACCCGTCTTTGAAAGTGTCAAGGTCCCTCTGGAGGCGTGGTACAAATACGTAGTGGGCACAAAATAAATGCAGACTGTTGGAGGGATCTAGCAGGCAATCCTCTTCAAGACTGAAGTAGTTCGTAATATACACACACGTTATCGCCATCCACACATCACGCCACAAGCGCTCCACCCTACAAGATAAATACAAAAATTCAGTGCATCATTTTAAAGAATGTGTATATATTTTATATTACAGGCATAAATATACAAAACAGACATTTTGATGGTTTTGAAACTGCAACCTCTAAAACTTCTGTCACCAACAGTTTACAGCAAGTGCTGATTATCCCATTGTATCTAAATAGTTTCTAGACAAGATGCTGCTGTTGACTTTTTTTTTTTTTTTTTTTTAAAGCTGAAAAGCTGATCACATACATAGTATGAGTATAAGTGGTAAGATATCTAAATAAACAGGATAATTGGGAAATACTGTACTGTCTTGTGATTCGGTACCGAACCTTATACCAACAAACAAAAGTAACCCTTATTGTGATATTTACCTTTGATTATGCACACTTTTTCCAGATATGTAGCTTGCTCTGCCACAGCCACGAACAGTGAACATGCAGTGAGCGATGCCAACGTTTTCTACCCCTTGGTCTCCTCTAACTCTAAATTGTAACATAAGAAACACAGACAAAGCTTAATGTTTTTAGCAAATGCATCTTGATGAAAAAGGACAATACTGGAGTCTCTTGCCATCCTATTACCTTAATGGAAAGCCAAACTTTTCAACAGAGCTCATGAAGAAGCCAAGTGCAGTAGATGCCTTGTTGTTATTAGAAGCACCCAGGTACATGATCTACAGCATAGAAACAAAATACTTTAGTAAATATACATTATGGAATATGGTAGGTCCAGTTACAATGAGTTTGTTCCATCCAATGTTTACCTTTCGTGAATAACCATCTATCCCGGCAAAGATGACAATGCCATATCTGGAAAAAATAAAAAAATAATAGAAGAGTTTATTTTCATACCAGGTACTTGTCAGACTATTCAAAGATAACTGATGTTAATATTATTCAAGATGATCATGTGACTAGAATAGCACAGAAAAGGAGTGGTGAAGTGACACCTACTGCTGTACATGAACTTACATGAGCTTTAAAATAAATAAAACCTACAATAATTTAGTGACAGGAGAAGTGTTACTCAAACAATGGCTTTTGAATGTATAAGCATCATAGTCAGAAGATGTAACCAGCACCTTTCATACAAATGTGACAATATACAGGAAAATTTATGTAAAATAAATGTGATCATGAAGTTTAAATTTTACACAATTTAGTGACAATATAAATAGATGCTTTACTATGGGGTATGTGATATAAATAAACATATCAGTTTATTTCACAATTGTCAACTAGGATTGTGCAACACAAAAAAAAAAAACTTCACTGCCTTAGTATTTGAGACAATGTTCTTCAGAAAGTCATAGTTACAAATTATTTGTGAGCTCAGACAGAACAAGCCAGAAAAAGACTTATTTTATTTATTTATATGGCTCACCCATATTCTACAGAGAGCTGTACTGTACCTGATAAGTTTGTGGTTTGTGTCCACGTGGACCAGTGAGTGGGGACCCTTGACGGAATATATTCTTCTAGCGACACAGCCCAAGCCTGTGAATCTCTCAAAGATCCCTGCAGAATCCACCCTGTGCATGGACGCTGAAACCTGCTCCCATCTTACACGGTGTCCCATAGCTTGCAGTTTGCCCTTCATCATTCTGTAGCCAATATGAGGCATCCTCAATTTAACTGAACGCACAAGGCTGTCCAGCTTCTCATTTGTCAGGTTGCTGTATGATCCCTTAACTGACAATCCCTCTTCTCGCATCCGCCGAAACACAGTCCTTTTGCAGACACCCAGTAACTTAGCTATGCAAGGGATGGACAGCTGCATATCAATGAGGTTTTGCAGATGTTCTTTTGATACAACAAATTTTGGCTGTCCCCTACTACCCGCCACAACCTCTACATAGGAAGAAGCTAAAGGTCTTTGCTGCTCCTCTTGCAAGCGAAGAATTCTCAAAACATCAGACAAGGCACGAACAACATCTTGTGGCAGTTCTACTACATTAGCAAAAGAGTGCACAAGTCCCATTTCATGGCTTAAAACAAAATGTAAATAGTCCAAATCCACTGGCTGATGTTGAAGAACTTCCTGAATCCTTCTTAACATTCTTTCCATGAACTGCCTCCCGATCGAAGGCGCCTGTAATTATACAAAATATACACACTGAAATTGGATGAGACATGTAAGTAATAGTTATGCCTTCATCCAGAAATACCATAAAAATACTTATTTTTGTTTACAAAAATACATTAATGTATTGCAATACGGGATGTCCAAGTAACTCTTGTAATTAACACTATCAGTTAAAAATGTACTGGATTGAGATACATGTTTATAATGTTGTGTTCTTTCTTTCTCAAACAACAAACAATGTTGTTTGTTTAAGAAAAGTCAGTGTACGCGTTATGCCTGTTAGTGAATGTGTCTTTGCCAGAGTGCCAGTCAACCAGAAAATCAGTCAACAGAAATACTGGTACCTTTGGAATAAAGTCATGGGGGCAAACGCAGTCACTTTCTCCCAGCTCATTAATAATAAAGGATACATTACATTAACATTTTCCTACATGAAGATCTGGTCTATATGTGGTCATACACAGCGCGACAGGTGTAGTCAGGTGCAACGTACACTCATCTGTTCTAAGTTTAATATTAATATTTACATCGATTAATAATAGTTAAAAAGCGTCGGTTTGGAACTTCTTTTAAATGGACACCCCTAACAGCAATGTATGGAACCGTGCTAACGTTATACAACTAGCTAGCAAGCTAATGTCTGATTGATTAAATAGCCGGAGCAGCCAACGCGGCCTCTATTTTTATTTACAGATCAACATAAAAGTATTAGAAATAATATACAATATTAGAAAGACAAATTTGATTACCGTTATCTGTTGGAGCCGCGAGTCTGCCATTTCCATCCAGTTCAGCAAGACCTCCTTTGGCCTGATTTAGCTAATGTTCGTGTTTGAGCAGTACTAGGGCCGATGCTGCTGAATATTTTGCGTTAGCACGGTTATGAGGCCTTGAGCAGCAGCAATAACACTGGCCTCAAACTCCTAGAAGACAGAATATGAAGAAATACTAGATTATAGAGGACATATTGAGATTAATCCAGACGGGAGAAATTAGCTAACTTTACTATTATCCACAATTTAGCCAATGTTAGCTGACATGCGCTATTAGCAATCGTTAACGCTAGCTTGTGTTCGCGCTAACATCTGCCAACACAGCAACACGTCCATTAAAAGTTAACATTAAACCTGCCTGCTTGTATTGGAAAAAACAACAACAAACCAACTGCAGAAGTAAAGAGACTTACTTGAGATTTGGCAGCTGCAGATGAATTTGTCGAAGCCATCGCACATATACGACCATACAGTTATTCCAGGCATCTGTGAGGATGACGGACTCAAGGCCGTTGTACCAGGTGAAGTGGCGCGCCCTAGGCGCGCACAGTCACTCTCACGAGTATGCAAATTATAAGTAAATCGCGCCCTCTTAGTCCCTCCCCTCAAGCCACGCCCCCCTGCGCCAAAACAGTGACAGAAAGTTGAAACTGAAAACAGTGACATTGTAAAAATCCTGACAGCGTAAAAAAACTTTAATTGAAAAAAAAAACAGAAATCAAGAAACTTTGTAAAGATTGGAATTGAAAAACATATCATGATGCATAAAAATATCAAAATAAAATAAAATAATCGGATTTTGAGATTTTTTTTTCTTCAGTTGAACATTATTCAGTGCCAATACTTGAAGTTTCAATGCCAAATTTGATTTTCAATACCTCAGGTTACTGTCACCGTTATAGCTCCATACAAAGGTGAGTTATTCTTTATCTGAACTGATTTAAAAAAAAAAAAAAAGGCTTTTTGGATGAAGATTAAATGTGTGTCTGTTTAGTCCGTCAGCTTCCATGCTTGCAATAAATTAACAATATTTGATGTAACAGTAATCGACCTGGCCGATTTGGTTGCAGGATTTGTTGTAGACTTTAACAAAACCGTTAGGCTAATTGGATGATTTACCCACTTATCAACTCTCTGGTGAGTAATTGCTAATATAACCTCATTTCTGTGTGTAGCTAGCTCTTTTATATTATGTAGTGAGATAAAAGTCATGTTAATCTTATGAGCTATGGTCTCAGATTTAGAGTTGTCGATCCAGTGAGTGCTGAAGGTCACAGGCCGACGATGCCGTCAGGACGACATCATCTGCAAAAAGCAGTGATGAGATCCTGAGCCCACCAAACTGCAACCCCTCCCCGCCCCGACTACGCCTCGATATCCTGTCCATAAATATTACAAACAGGATTGGTGACAAAGCGCAGCCCTGGCGGAGGCCAACCCTCACCTGGAACGAGTCCGACTTACTGCCGAGAACCCGGACACAGCTCTCGCTTTGGTCATACAGAGATTGGATGGGACCCCCTCACACCATACTCCCGCAGCACCTCCCACAGTGTTTCCCGGGGGACCCGGTCATACGTTTTCTCCAGATCCACAAAACACATGTAGACTGGTTGGGCATACTCCCAGGCTCCCATAAAATCTGATCAGTTGTTCCACGACCAGGACGGAATCCGCATTGTTCCTCTTCAATCCGAGGTTTAACTATCGGCCGAACCCTCCTTTCCAGCACCTTGGAATAGACTTTACCAGGGAGGCTGAGAAGTGTGATACCCCTGTAATTGGCACACACCCTCTGGCCCCCCTTTTTGAAGAGGGGAACCACCACCATGGTCTGCCACTCCTTAGGCACTGTCCAAGACTTCCACGCACTGTTAAAGAGGCGTGTGAACCAAGACAGCCCCTCCACACCCAGAGCTTTCAGCATTTCTGGACAGATTTCCTCAATCCCTGGGGCTTTGCCGCTGTGGAGTTGTTTGACTACCTCAGCGACCTCCACCAGGGAAATTGATGACAATCCTCCATCATCCTCCAGCTCTGCCTCTACCAAAGAGGACATGTCAACTGCTTTGCCTCTTTCACGGCAGAGGCTGCAGCCCTTCGGGCCCGTCGGTACCTTGCAACTGCCTCCGGCGTCCTCCGGGATAACATATCCCGGAAAGACTCCTTCTTCATTCGGACGGCTTCCCTGACCACCAGTGTCCACCAGGGTGTTTGTGGGTTACTGCCCCTTGAGGCACCTAAGACCCTAAGACCACAGCTCCCCGCTGCAGCTTCAGCAATGGAAACTTTGAACATTGTCCACTCAGGTTCAATGCCCCAAGCCTCCACAGGGATGCATGAAAAGCTCCGCCTCCTCCAGACATTCCCAATTTACCCGCACTACCCTTTTGGGCTTACCAGGTCTGTCCAGAGTCCCCCCCCCATCCCCTGACCCAACTCACCACCAGATGGTGATCAGTTGACAGTTCCGCCCCTCTCTTCACCCGAGTGTCCAAAACATACGGCCTTAGTTTAGATGAAACGATTATAAAATCGATCATTGACCTTTGGCCTAGGGTGCTCTGGTACCACGTACACTTATGAGCATCCCTATGTTTGAACATGGTGTTTGTGATGACAAACCATGACTAGCACAGAAGTCCAACAACAGACAACCACTCTGGTTTAGATCAGGGAGGCCGTTCCTCCCAATCACGCCTCTCCAAGTATCTCCATCACCACCCACGTGTGCGTTGAAGTCCCCCAGCAGAACTATGGAGTCCCCTACTGGAGCCCCATACAGGACTCCATTCAAGGTCTCCAAGAAGGCCGAATACTCCGAACTCCTGTTTGGTGCATATGCACAAACAACAGTCAGAGTTTCCCCCCTCCGATTCCCCTCAGGCGTAGGGAGGCGACCCTCTCGTCCACCGGAGTAAACTCCAACGCAGCGGCGCTCAGCCGGGGGCTTGTGAGTATCCCCACACCCGCCCGGCGCCTCACACCCTGGGCAACTCCGGAGTAGGACAGAGTCCAACCCTTATCCAGGAGTATGGTTCCGGAATCGAGACTGTGCGTAGAGATAAGCCCCACAAGATCTAACTGGTAGCGCTCCACCTCCCGCACAAGTTCCGGCTCCTTCCCCCACAGAGAGGTGACATTCTGCGTCCCCAGAGCCAGCCTCTGCCGCCTGGGTCTGGTCTGTCGAAGCCCCCGACCTTTGCTGCCACCCATGTGACAGCGCACCCGACCCCACCTGTTTCTCCCACAGGTGGTGGGCCCATGGGATGGAGAGAGACGAGCCATTTAGGTTTTTCGGGCTGTGCCCAACCAGGCTCTGTGGAAAACCCGGCCACCAGGCGCTCACTGACGAGCCCACCGTCTGGGCCTGGCTCCAGACGGGGGCCCGGGCTTTCTCCGGTCAGGGTCCCTCAATCTCTTCCTCGTTTTTTTATAGGATTTTTGAAACATTCTCTGTCTGGCCCCTCCCCTGAGACCACTTTGCCATGGGAGACCCTACCAGGAGCACAAAGCTCCAGACAACACAGCCCTCAGGTTCATAGGGACACACAAACCTCTCCACCACGGTCCTGGACATATATATGTAAAATGCAGTATGCCAAAAATACGATGATGTCCTAGTTTTATTATGCTCACATATATTTGGCAATATTACAGCTGTAATTCTACGTGGCATTGATTTAACAACGTGCTGAAAGCATTCTTTAGAAATGTTGGCCCATATTGATAGGATAGCATCTTGCAGTTGATGGAGATTTGTTTAACAAGCTCCCGTTCCACCACATCCCAAAGATGCTCTATTGGGTTGAGATCTGGTGACTGTGGGGGCCATTTTAGTACAGTGAACTCATTGTCACGTTCAAGAAACCAATTTGAATTGATTGGAGCTTTGTGACATGGTGCATTATCCTGCTGGAAGTAGCCATCAGAGGATGGGTACATGGTGGCCCTAAAGGGATGGACATGGTCAGAAACAATGCTCAGGTAGGCTGTGGCATTTAAACGATGCCCAATTGACACTAAGGGGCCTAAAGTGTGCCAAGAAAACCTCCCCCACACCATTACACCACCACCACCAGCCTGCACAGTGGTAACAAGGCATGATGGATCCATGTTCTCATTTTGTTTACGCCAAATTCTAACTCTACCCTCTGAATGTCTCAACAGAAATCGAGACTCATCAGACAGGCAACATTTTTCCAGTCTTCAACTGTGCAATTTTGGTGTGCTCTTGCAAATTGTAGCCTCTTTTTCTTATTTGTAGTGGAGATGAGTGGTACCCGGTGGGGTATTCTGCTGTTGTAGCCCATCCGCCTCAAGGTTGTGCGTGTTGTGGCTTCACAAATGCTTTGCTGCATACCTTGGTTGTAACGAGTGGTTATTTCAGTCAAAATTGCAGGAGTGTAGACTACCTCACTATATCATAAGAAAAAAAGACCAACCAGTTGATTTTATACACTTTTTGGAAATACTTCCTAGTACGCCTTCCCATATTCCACAGGACACACACACACACACACACACACACACACACTTACGCATATATGATCCTCTTGTGCTTCCGCTGCTTCAGATGCTTTTTTTAATAAACCATTCACAGAAAGCTCAAATGATACCCCAGACATGATTATGAAAATGAGCTCTCAAGGCTACACATTGTCCACACAGGAAATTCTTACATCACGGTGGTCTTTTCAAGTAGGCTATCAATGTTGTTTCCCATTGCTATTCATTTTATTGTGATTCATTGAGCTTTTAAGAAACACGACACACAATTGTATAATCACAAGCAGTGATGTTATTGAAATGTGGTCACAAACAGGCTCATATTAGTCATGGATGTAGGGCAAGATAATGACACTCAGTTTCATTCAGTTTGAACATAATGGTAACAAAATGTAGTGTAACTTTTTTTATATCAAATATAGAGGTGTCCCTGACCCATATAATACAAACAGATTGAATATGTATGGGGTTAAGTATTTGTTGCCATCATTGCTTAATAAGTGGTAGCAGGATGTATCCCAAAGTTAAACTAGTAGATGGCTGTTAGAAAGCCCCTGTGTTGGAGCATTAAAGCAAATGAGGTTCAAACAGGTGCAGTGGACATATACGTTTTTTTCCCCCAATATGTATTTAATAAAATTTAAAGCCTCCCATGGACAGGTGTTGAAAATTAACATGTGTGCTAAAAGACTTAAGCTCTAATATAAGGCTGGCTGTAAAAAAAGTTATATCTTGGTTTTGTAAGTGCAAACCAAAGACATTTTCTAAATCGTATTATTGTTTCTACAGTCTTTTTTAATAATTTATTAATTTATTTAATAATAATTTAATCATGCAGAAAACTATGAAAATGGACACAGACTCACTAACAATTCAGTTATCCTTATTCTGTCCACAAAAGTGTTATTTTATGTGTTCTGTAATATCTTGTGTATGTTTTGACACCTACTGTAGGGAAGGCAATGTCAGTCGGTTGGTTGGATGGTCCAGCAGTTTGGTCCAGGTTAAAATGTTTCTAAACTATATTGGATGGATTGCCATGAAAGTTTGTACAGACAGTTTAATCCCCTGACTTTTCCTCTAGCGACACCATGAGGTTCACATTTGTGTGTGTTTTCTTTAGTGAAATATCTAACAAACAACTACTAAATGGATTGCAATTACATTTGGTCTAGCATGAATTGTAGTCACTATGGCGATATCCTGACTTTTAATCTAGGACCAGCATCAGTCGCACAGAGCAGTTAGCGTGGCTGTAGACTATTTAGTTGCTTATAAGGTCTTGTTTTCTTTCATATTCCACTCAGATTGTACTAGCTTTATCATTTCACATACAGTATGTTGAATCATAAATACCTTGTCAACAAATATTGTTGTGCTGCACAAGAGCCATTACAGTCTTTTGGATATTATTAACTCATGTGCCAGGCTGGTGTGGGGTCTCTCATAACTCCCCTTGCTGGTGCTTTGTACCTCGTAGTGTCCCTTCAATGTGGTTGTGCTGCAGAGAGAAAAACTAACTTGTTTGAGGAGTTGTCTGCCTTAGTAATGCCATTGAGATACCTAAACAGCTGTGAGAGAATAGTCTCTATCAGCTTCTAGCTAGTCTGAAAATAACTCTTGCTTTTTTGAATGTTTTTGGTAACCTGGCAACTGTAGTCAAGTGGAGAAGTGTCTGCTGCTTTCCTTGCCAATGGGTGCTCTCTTCCTCTGTCTCTCCTTTCTCATTCACTCTCAATGTACTGTATGTCTGAAAAATTAGATAGAAAACTGACAATAATCTGATTATGTTTAATTGCAATGTAACTTATGTTCTTACTTACACCATGTAGTTATTCTTACATGAATTCTTATATTATAGTTATAGTTTTTATATTTTATCATATGGATCCCCATTAGCTGACGCCTAGACGGCCAAAACAACATCAAATCAGACCATATTAAAAAACGTCACAACACATACATAATAACAATCATAAAATAACCTAAAAAAACGGTTTATGTTTGTGTCATCTTATCCATTGTTTATTAGAATCTGTGTGACCTGTTCACAGATGGATCCCATCATACAGGAAGCTCAACGCTGTGGCCTATGCAGCCTACTGCACAAGAAACACCTCCAGTGACCAGCTGGTGGTCATTCCAGCCGCAGCATACACTCTAGCAGAGTCCGACCGATATATCGACGGGACAATATTAACGGCAAATATTAGGCATTTCCCGATTTAAAAAAAATAAATTCATTCATCAGAACAAATTATAATGACAAATAAATGATTCTGATAAATTAATATTTAAAAAATACAAACAGACTCTCAGACTGTGTGTTGGCGTTGCATAGTTTGTCCACCAGAGGGCGCTCTACAACGTCCCTGTTGGCAACACTGATTTTTTTTTTTGTTAATGTGTTTTTGTTCAAAGGACTTTAAGTTTCATATCTTAAGTTTGTAATTGTATACATTTTATTTATCAGAACTTTAATATATTTTGATGTTCCTCTGTTCTGTTGTGACAGTAAAACTAATTATTATCATTATTTTAGTGAGTACTCATAAATAACTACAAATAACTAATGTTAGGGAAATCTGTTTGTTTTATAACGCGTTTCTGGATTTTTTTTTAAATATTGGCCAATATATCGGCATATCCGATTTTTAAATAACCAAATATTCGTATCGGTATCAGCCTTAAAAATCCTTTATCAGTTGGGCTCTACGCTGTAGACATTCCCGCCTTTTCTGTTCCACTCAGCCCCTGTGTTTCTCTCCGCAGTGGCAGGGGAACAGTGGGTGGGCCTTCAGTGCCTCAGGATCTCTGGACACCTGCTAACAGAACACTACGGTGCGTGAGTAGTACAGGACGGTTAACTTTACTACTGATGAGCACGGCTCTCCGACGGAAGCCAGGTCGCCCGTTGAGTAAGCTAACCATGGAGTTAACTGTATAAGCTGATCATATATCTTGCTAGAGTCTATGATCAGAACTCTGTTCATGGCAACCGTCTGTTATACAGAAATAGCAGACTGCACTTTGCTGTGATTAACCAATCAGAGTCAAGTATTCAACCAAGATGTAAATAATGTAACTAACGAGTAGGGATGCACCGATACCAATCCCAATATTGGGGTATCGGTCCAATGCCGTGCATGTACTCATACTTGTACTCATAAAATTACTCCAATACTACCAGACCTGATGTCACCTCCATAACAATGTGACAATAACTTATCCATCAAGCAGGTATAGGCAACGGAAGAGGAGCAATGCCAGCTGTTTGAATATTTTTGACTGTAAAAAAATAACTAGGCTCTTGCCCAATGCATGACTGCACTTGACGACCAGCCAGTCATTTATAATAATGGCTTTTGACGTCTTCTCAGTGTACTGGTGCTGAGAGATTCCCAGTCGTCACCACATCACAGAAACTGTGATTCCAAAGCTGCTTTGTGTAAAAGCATATCATTAGCCTGTTGCCTGTAAACTTCACCACTGAAATTTGGAGTAGTGGTGTTAGCCCAATGTCTCTCATCAGCTCAACGGGCATAAACCTGAAGAAAGCAATATTTCAATCTGCTCTGTCTCCATGCGGTTTCTACACAGCTCCGTTTTAACAAGCATTGCTATTTTTTTTTCACAAACTTAAACAAAAGCTCTCAGCGTATAGTCTGTTTTAACTGTCATAGTCTTTAAAGTCTTTAAATTCGGACAAAATCTTGTGAACTTAGCTGCTGGCGTAAACAAACCATCCTCTCCGCTGGATCAGTAAATCCAAATAGCTAATTAATATGCATGTGAATGACGAATTGCGTTCATTCTTTCTAAACTTCACTCAGTATTTTGATATCAAGAATTATTAGATTTATTTTACTGACACTAGCCCGGGGAAATGTCAGGGCCCAGGCACTGAGCTTTGAATAGAAAAAAGGCATGGTACTGTAAATACTGCTTTGTTCTAATTGACAATAATATCAGAGAAGACCAAAATCATCTGTGTCTGAAAACACCCTCGGACCCCAGAGGGATTATTATATCTCATATCAGTACTCGGTATCAGTAACTACCCAAATGGAAGTACTTGTACTTGTACTGTATCTTAAAAAAAGTGTAATCAGTGCATCCCTACTAACAAGAGTCTACAGCCATTCTAGCAGCTATGTTAGGCTAAAAGGCTAAATGCTAACATCAGCATTAGAACAGTGATAGTGCTAACATGCTAATTAGCACCAAACATGAAGTAAAGTTGAGGCTATTGGTAATGTTATTATGATTGCAGGTATTTAGTCATGAACCAGATAATTAGAAAAATGCTATTGGAATCCATCTAATTGATATATTAATATATTGAGATAGCTTAGACAAAAATGTTGACCTGATGGGGGTGCGTGACAAAAGTCAGCAGGGTTATTTCCATGAGCCCTTAGTTACTGTTGCTACGTCTGTTTGTTGTCAGTGTTTCAATCTACATTGCATTACATCTACACAAGTACAGCATGATATCAGAGTGACTATTCTTTCGTTAACATATCCATGTTTGGATACTTACTGGAAAAAAGCATACTAGGACGAGCAGGGTTATACAGGTTTATTTAGCAGGACTACTAAAAATTATTTTACAGAGCAGTTAGTAGTTTTTTGGCAGTAGTAAAATGTGAAAAAAGGAATACCAGCTAATTGAAATTCAATTTAATTGAAAATTATTTAATTATTTAATCGCCATTCCTAAGCCTCCATACAGTACTGCAGCAAATACACATTTCACAAAGTGTAGTCTTTCTTTATTCAAGTTTTTAATTTTTTACTACACTACATTAGAATACATGATGTCATTCTAATAAGCAAATCAAATAGGATGCTAATTTTGTATTTTCAAAAGAATGTTTGTTGTCCAAATATATGTCCAACCTTATTTATAAACCCAAAACACATTTGTAGTTTTAGTACATTTGTACTATCTGACCTCATACTTATAAACAGTAAACTGCTAATTAAATGTTTAGGTGGTAACTGTTCACATGAATGTGAGGGAAGAAAATCTGATAATGGTGACAATTAAAATCATAGGGGTGGCACTTTTACTTCTTATGTCTTCCTGGATATTTTTCTTGTTTCTTTTTTTGTAAACAGAACACTATCTTATTAAATCATGCAAACATTCCATATCTGATGATGTATATATCATTTTTAAATGACAGTCAAGAGAAAACAAAATGTACACCTGTGTCTGGAATGGTCTCTTCCACTATTCTGCAAGCCTCCCCTGAATGAGTCATCCAGCAGGCTCCTCATTGGATAAGACCATGCCATCCCAAGGGATTGCCTTGCAGAGGCAGAAAGGCCTTGCTTCCATTCACAGAAACATTGGTATGCCAGCCTGCTATTTCATTCACATAAAAGACTAAATATTGCATGCTTTTTGTCCTCTGCTGTTATTCTCCTTTGTCTTTTTGCCTCCCCTTTTGGTTTGCGAGGGCCTGCCTTTTCTTCCCAGCTACTGTGTTTGCCTTTTTTTTTCTGAGGAGAGAACGCAGACGCGCATCTTTTTTTTTCTGTATTTGCCAGGCAGGAAAGAGAGATGTTGGGAGGGACTGCAGTGCGAAATCTGCAGCAGAGTGAGAGCGGAAGCTGCTTATGAATGAGTGTCAGTCTTTCGGCTTTGCTAGATGCTCCTGAGGACATTTTACATGAATGGTGTCTGGCTGTTTGCTTTCCGCTACAGGGAAGACAAAGATGCTTCATTGCTGCTGGTTTTAAGGAGGCTCATGGGCTTTTTCTGTTATCCTTTTGGTTTTTCATTGACTTATCTGCCTGAGAAACATGTTGTTCCTACTCAGTTTTTTTTCTCATTCATGTAATTCAACCTGGACTGCTTCCTTGTTGTGAACTAAAATTGTATTCCTTTGTTGCAGGATACTGATAGACAAATACTGCTGCACATTAGATATGCTTTATTCATTTTGCGTTAATGCCTGATGATGAATATTTTGTGCAGAAACAACAAGTAGTCATAGGTTTTTAAAGTAAATCACTGAGAATCAGGTTCTAATGTTAAACGCAACACGCAGGAGAGGAGACAATATAATTAATGTTAAAAGATAGGCTTTAGAAGCTGTGTTTAATTGTCCGGCCAATATTCTGCGGCTATTTTAAATTAACATGGACAATATATTAATGATGTTGCGTATTTCCAGTCATGCTAAAATGTTACTCTATTGTTGCTTTCAGTGAGTCATTGTATATGATGGTTCTATATCCTTTTAGGAAAATGACGTCTTCATGAAATATTCAAATAGAGGTTTTACTCTTGAATTAAAAACAACCATATTTTTCTTAGATTTTGGAAGAATTGTAGCTATCAATTAAATGGATACAAGTTTCATTACTTATTTCATTTATTATCATTTCTGTGATTAGTTTATTGTGTGCATCATCCTTTTGTCACAACTTTGATTAGTTCATCTATTTAATAAGAAGTAAATTGTGGATAACATGAATTCAAGCAAATTATTCTCAATAATTTTACGAAGTTAAATTTTCTCATTCATTCTTAATTTCCTTTTCTCGGAAAAACAAATGGGAAAGAAATAATTACAGAGAATAAATATCAGACTGGGGAATTTAAAAATTGATAGCTTCTAGTGTGCTGTAAGTGGGAGTTTTTTTCCCCTCTCCAACAGGAAGTGATTTGCAGTGTTCAGCAAGCCTTTTGTTGAGAAGGTTTTCTCAGATCAGTGAGTCATGCTCTAGCTCTGAGCCGGCAGGCAGGCAGCAGTCAGTAGAGAGTATTTGCTCTTCCCTCGCAGTATCCGTGATCATCGACAACATAGACCTTTTTCTCTTACTTTTTGGATTTTTAAGGCTAGAAATCAGCAGCAGCATCATCACCGCTGGAAACCAAACAAGCTGCACCACAACACTGGCAGCCTTTTAGAGACCCCTTTCCTCTCCATCCTCTTCTTCCTCTGCCTCAATGCTGTGTTTCCATGGATTGTGTCTGTATATTTCCCTCTGACGGATTGGATTTCAGCTCTGGATTTTATTGAGAGCAAATTGGACTTTTACAGCAGCAGCAGCTCAACACAACCACCACTGTAACCTCAATAGAGAAAATTACAGTCAGGTGGCCTGTGATTGCTTAAAGGCGTTTGCTGCCTGTACCGCTGCTGCTATGTTACAGGAGATGGTAATCAGCACTGCTCACCCACGTCTGCCAGCACACTTGTGAAAGAGGCAAGCTGTGCGTGTCGGTTGGTGGAGAGAGCAAGAGAGAGAAGGGTATGCTTCACCGTACCAAATACAACCGCTTCAGGAATGAGTCAGTAACATCCGTCGATGAGCTTCTCCACGGCCTGTCCATGAACCCCAAGGTCTCGGCCACCCCCCAGTCTGCAGCCGAGACATCTTACACACCTCCAACTGAGGTCCAGCCCTCCTCCACCACCACTGCTACCAGCACCCCCACCAGCCACGGCTCTGACCACCTGGAAGATGGAGGCACCACCCTCTGTACTCTCATCAACAAGGTGTCCGGCCTGAAATTCAGCAACTCAGGCAGCTTGCTGGGCATCAAGGGTCTGCCCTCGGCTGTCAAGGACCTGGCTGTGTCTAAGCTGCAGGGGGGTGGGGGATCGGGCTCAGGCTGCTCGAGTGGCCCGAACGCCAGTGTGCCGACAGCAGCGGCAGCAGCCTCTGGTGTGGGCGGCTCTTTGTGCAGTTTGGCCTCCCATTCAACCCCCTGCTCGCAGCTAGAGCCAGCCGTCAGCATGAGCAAGAAGAGCAGGCTGGACGAGCTTCAGCTTGGCGGAGAGGACTGGCATCCAGCTGGAGGTGGTGGACTGGTGAGCAAACCCTCCAGAGGATGGCTGCACTCGGCGAAAAGATCTCTGGTCCGGGAGTAACATACATTGTGAAGGTTGGTGGTCTTTCTTTCTCATTTCCGTTTTTGCCCTCTCCCTCTTTTCCATTCATTACCCATTTTCTTTTTTTCAATGACTCAAGCCCAACTACCTGAACGGGGGGAAGAGATGAAGGAGAGATAATGTAGTTCCATTGGCACAACACAACATGCCCTTGAGTGGGTGTATATAGGTTGGCTACAGCAGAAGGCTAAGAGAAGGAACAGCGACCAGATAATAGAACATTGAATAATTTAGGAAATAGTGAAGGTCAACAGTGGGGAAAAGTATAGGGAAAAACCTGTGATTGGAAAAACAAAAACAGCAATTATCAGCATAATTTTGAGCATGCTGTTAACATTTGAATTCATACGGTCTGTCCTGTGCATGTGGAGCCACAGCGTTATGCTTTTGTAACCATGGTGATTTGTTATTTCTGTACATTGTGCATGTCTATGAGCTCTATGGCTGTTTAAGCTTGCAGATAGTGAAATGGAATAGGAAGGAAACAACAACATACTGTGCATGTTTGTCTCATAGTATCCATATCTCATGTTAATGTTCAGCCATCATACATCATTTTAACAGTGCACAAATTGGCGCAGAACTATGAGAACTGTGAATGTGATCAGGTCGGTAGTGAGTCACTATGAGGAGTGAGCCCTGTCTCTTCAAGGTGTAAAATGAATTAAAAAATGCAACAAACCATTTTTACTGAACCCACGTTAACAGTGAAGTGTACATTTGCCTAAACATCTTCCTTTTATGTAGGCAACACATTAAACAGAATGTAGTTTTGTGGGCTGAATGAGCATTCTGAAGGCCATTGCCAGGTGACGTGTTATATTCCAAATCAAGTTACACAGTATGATTGCCATCATATGACACCTACTACAGCTTGCCTGAACAAAACCTACAGTATCTGTGACCAGCGTGACATTCCATTAACTGCATTAAGGACGGGAGCGCTTATTTGTCCAGTCAATGTTGCTGAAAGCATCCACACTGTGAGAGGGAAAATGGGTCCGGTCCGTGCTCCCCCACCCTCTGCTTTTCCTGTGGTTTGAGGTCCTGTGTGTATTGAGTTCAATGTGGTGTTATGCTCGCAGCACTTTTAATTAGCGTCATGTGGTCACTCCTCACGCATCATGGACCATTACTCTAAAGGGACATTGACTGACAGTGACACTGTTTACGCTCACACTTTTAGCCTTATTCGTGTATTCAAAAAAGGCCACAACAAATTGCTAAAATTAACTACAAACCACAACAACAATGCTCCCTAGAGCTGAGGGGAACTGCAGATTTGGGCGATAATTCACTGAGGGTTCATCCCCCCTTTCACAAATAGTCATGGGATTTGTTGTGAATATAAAAATATTGATTAAAGCTGCTTTAATTATAGTAATCACCATCCTTTTTGTGTTTGTTAGTGAATTGTAATTATTTACTGCTCATGCCTTTTATGATCCTTATTTGGTGTTTCATGTTTGATATATATATATATATATATATATATATATATATATATATATATATATATATATATATATATATATATATATATATATATATATATGAACACATGCTTTATCCTGTTGACTTGACAGATCCTGTCTAGACACCACAGAACTGAACTGTATGATATAATGTTTCTAAAGTATCAACTGTACACAATGGAACACGTTTTGTAAAATGTTTAACCTGAGCCCAAATAAGTGATATGAAAGCCACTTTTTACATATGGGAAATAAACTAAATGCTTGAATTCATGAGCACAACATCAAACCTCCAGTAAGAAATAACTGTAGCCGGAATGATAAATGACTTCATGTTTCTTGTCTGTGTGTGTGTGTGTGTGTGTGTGTGTCTGTGTGTGTGTGTAGTTTGCATGTTGAAGAACCTATGCTCACTTAGAAATGTGTTATTCACTGGGATCATTTATGGGCTCTTCAGAACTGGCCTTCAATTGATTTTCATAATTATTTTAAAGTGCAGTTTTACTGTGTGAACTATGTACTTGTTTGTTCTACCTCATGAGAGAAAAATGTGTTCATGTTGTGCTCGGAATAGTGTACGTCTCTACCAATTTTAGCACTGTTTGATATATTTTTGGCCCTGCTGAATTGTGTAATTCAAACTCACTGTTCTGAAAATAGATAGCATTAAAATTTTGCAAACATCATGTTGACAAAATGGTATTTGTATGCTGCCAGTGCTTGCAAAATGCTCACTGGAGAGAAGGGGGCCTCATAATATGAAAGTTATGATTCTAATAACTTAGTTCTGTCTAAAAAGGAGTGGAAATAGACACGTTAGTGTGTCTGGATATCTGTTTTGATTACAGCCAGATTACGATTGTGATTCTGAATGATGTCGTCAGCACAAAATGTTCTCAGTCTGTACAATATTAATTTAGAGGAGGTGTTGTAATGTGTCATGTGGCATAGTAACTCACTGATGCAGTTTCTAATTCACTTCATTTCATTTTATTCCAAGTTTGCAACAACTCATTTCAGACATTGTTTTAACTAGAAAGTGGAAAACAATGATAAACATTTGCATTTCCTATTAATACAAGTTAAGGTCTGCGTACAGTTCATATATATATGTGCACAGTTGTAAATCATTAGTCTTTTTCATAACACAATGTTTGTCATTGGATGGTTGAGTATTGGGTATTCCAAAAAGCAAAATTAGCAACTTAAAGTTACCCTATGGAGTTTTATTCTAAACAAATGTTTTTTTCTTTTTATTAAATATTTCTTTTCAAAATGCATTGTGTGTGTCCTTGAGGCCAAACCATTGGGTTGAGCAATCCCAGAAGTGGAAGGACGTAGATATACGCTACTAATGGTCAAAAAAATTGATTGATTGAGTCAAAATTTCCTTTCTGTAATTAGCCCCTTGGTTTCTTAATATTATATTTATGTTGTAGTGATTTGGTATGCATTAAAGGACTACAGTTATTTGTATTTGGAGAGTTTGGATTGGTGAGGCAAAAACAATTAAGGCAGGTTTTTCTGTACAAGATGATTTGGCCAGTTATGTAACTTTTGATATTTTTGCTTTCCAGTATCTGGGCTGTATAGAAGTTCTTCGGTCGATGAGATCCCTCGATTTCACCACAAGATCACAAATTACAAGGTACGTACACACTTGGTATTTTGACTTTTAATGAGTCACTAGATGTCTTATAAAACAAATCAGTTTTTCAAGTCATACTTGTTGAAGGAGTCCCGCACAATGTCCATTATGCATGCAAATACTTTATTTCAAAATGTTTTGGGCACACGCATAATGGACAGTGTGCGCCACTTCTTCAACAATATGAGAGATTGACAGTGATGACTCTAGAGCTTGTCCAGGCAAACAGGAAGAGGCAAACCGAAAAAAGAACACCAGAAAACATGTACTGTATAGCAAAGACCGAAAGTATCAGAATTGCATTGTAGTAAAACTTTATGAAAGTAATTATCAATTCAAATTGACCAGTGCAAATCTGATGTGACCAAAGAGTTAGTGAAGGAAAACATTGCTCTCTGTGATACCAGATAATTAAAATTACAAGCAGAAAATTTGTTCTTGTATTAGTAAAGTTCAACCTGCAATAAAAAAAAGTGATAGGATTTTGACATGTATTTAAAGTACACTTTGGGTGCCGTAAATTTATTTGCATGG